>CM037778.1:59838315-59888315 GCA_021229015.1 Solen grandis
CACTCTAGCATCTTCATTTCTTAAGCAATCATCTTCAAACTTTATGACAATGTTTATTATCATAATATCTTGGCCAAGTTCGATTATGGATGATATCGGCTTATTAGATCAGGAGTTATGCCCCTTTTGATGAAAAAGAATGCAAGATTTCATTTTGTTTACACCCTAAGGTATTCATTTTTTTGACAATCATTTTCAAACTTTGTGACAATGTTTATGACCATTAGCTTTCGGTCATGTTTGATTGTGGCAGAGTTATGGCCCTTGATTTATCAAAAGCCAGCTTTCATATTGTTTATACTCTAGCATTTCTTAAGCAATCTTCTTCAAACTTTCCAACAATGTATATGGTCATAATTTCTAAGCTAAGTTTGATTATGACTGACATTGACCCTATAGGTCAGGAGTTGTGGTCCTTAAATCATAAAAACTTTTAGTGTTTGGATTTCTTTTCTAGCAATAAAAAACTCATGTATTTCCTAAAAAGGGGCCGCCGTGGCCGAGCGGTTACAGTCGTTGACTACAAACCTCTCAGCCCCTCACCGCTGTGGGTTCGAATCCCGGTAGTGACTTCGGATTTTTCATGTTAGTAAGCCTTCCAGCTGGCTCGCGGTAAGTCGGTGGTTCTACCCGGGTACCTCTGTGTACTCGGGGTCTTCCACCACCATTTTCGGAAAAAGGAAATGAATTTACAGAAAATGACTTAAAGTCAGTCGTTCCTTACGGGTAAATAGGTAAATGTATCTACCGTCTCATAGCGGGTATTGAATAACACGAACGACCGAAGAAGACTTACACTACCCCATAAGAAAACTGTTACAAGTTTTACGGTGGCTAAAAAAAGAAATCTTTCTGTCTTAAATAATGATTGTATTTGCAATATTTAATCATTGATATTGTGAAACTGCTTAACGGAAAATCTCAGAGGTTTTAACAAACTCATGAAAAAACTTGTGCATATCTAATTGATCTACAACTTCAAACTACATGTAGGCTATTCAAGAAAACTTAATTGTTTTAATTAAAATATTTCTAGACAAAATTAAGTGTCATGAGGAGTGTTGTATATTAAAATGAAATGACTTAATGTGTAACAAGTAATTTAACGAGTTATAAAATATATATATCAGTTCATAAGTACTTAACGTCTTCAATATATACCAATCAATGATTTATTCTCCTAATCAATATGTATTTGTGCATGCTTGCAATGTGTAGATCATTGTCGAATACACCCGGCTGACTTATTCCGTTTCACAACATGACCTCATGCATCTATCGATCGGCCGTGGGTATTTGACGATGTGTGTTGGTATGATTTCCCGACTGCATATCAGAGTCTAGATCCGGACTCCAGGCGTCTTTAGATGGCCTCTACGTGTATTGCTGTAAATGGAAATTAACTGTAAATGTTGTCAAAACTAAAATCGTGGTGTTCAGAAAAGGCGGGAAGTTAAGCAGGGAGGATAAATGGTTATATAATGACCAAGAAGTCGAGATTGTCAACTCCTTTAATTATTTAGGGGTGGTATTTACCAGTAGTGGATCCTTCATACAAGCTGTTCAGACCCTTGCTGGTAAAGGATTGAAATCTTTGCATTCCTTAATGGGATTAATTAGAGATATCAAATGTCCTGTTAATATTATGTTCAATTTATTTGACTCTTTTGTTTATCGGTTCTCAATTAAAATACGGATGATTAAATACTTTTTGAAATTATACACTGTTAAAAAAGATAATTGCATTTTAATGTCTGTGTTGCGGGATCAAATTGATACTTTAAATAGACAAAATAATTCTACCATATGGGTGTCAAAAGTAAGAGATATTATCCAATCGGCTGGATTCAACGATGTTTGGCTTTTCCCTGAATCTGTCAATATTAATATATTTATACCTGTCCTACGAAGTAGATTACGTGATATTTATATAAGTAACTGGAAAGCTAATATTGATGTTTCATCTGCATTAGATATTTATAGAGAATTTAAGTTAAGTTTTAAGCAGTCATCGTATATAAGCGTCATTGGAAATTCAAAATATAGGAATTCATTAGCTAAACTACGTTTGTCATCACATAGATTGAACATTGAAGTTGGTAGACATAATAAAATAAATAGAAGTGAAAGAAAGTGTACATTCTGCAATCTTAACGATATCGAAGATGAATACCATTTTGTTTTAAAATGCCCAGTATATTCTGAACTTAGACGAAAATATATACCAAAATATTATTATACGCATACAAGTATGGACAAATATATTAACTTAATGCAAAATGAAAACACTGTTATGTTAGAAAAATTAGCTTTGTTTTGTGTAAAAGCCTTTAAATTAAGAGATTCTTTGTGTTAATATTACTACCTTACAAATTTAAGTAAGTCATTCAACATTCAACTCTTTACATTCTCACTGTTTGTTTTATGTATTGTTGCATGTCATGTGTCACATGTTATTATTGTAATCATTGTATTATGATGATGAGCTTATAATGCTCAAGTCCATAATAAAGTATCTGTTCTGTTCTGTTCTGTTCTGTAATGAATATTAATGAAACTGCGTAAAATATTTGCACAAACATGAGTGTGTGTGTGTGTCACAATAAAGTTATGGTGACAAATGTTTACGGTTTGATAAACAAAATTAAACGATTAATACAAAATGAGATTTCATTGGTCATTTGTGTGAAGATATTTAATACAACACAATTGGAAAGGGCTACGGCATTTAAATGTAAGTTAAGCAACATTTGCTTCAACAAATTTAAAACAGTTATACCGGTATATGCGGACAGAATTTACTCCGGGCTTTTATTAGAGAAATGAATTATCTAAATGAAATTTAAGGAAATAAAACATAGAGTAAGATAGCCAAATAAGAAACATATTTTAAATTTTCGTAGCAAATAAATACTCGTATTCTTGCCATTTTTTATACAATAAATTTGCTAAGCACAACATAATTATAATTTGTCACTGTGAATTTGAAAGTGCCATAATTTCTCTTATATTTGTCCATATCTCTTGAAATTTCACGACCGTCCTTTACATACCCAAATATGCAAACATCTCAAAGAATAAAATCTTAATTTTGAGATTTCAAAACAACAACAACAACAACAACAACAACAACCTAATTATGATAATAATAAAAAGAAAACGTTTTCTATTCTAAAAAATATAACATCATTCATAATTTTTTCAACTAACATCCTCTTATTGAAATTTCAATAATATCTAAAATATAATTATAGTTGGATTTTCAAATTAAAATGTTATTGCGGAATTAAAACTTGTCATTTATTAATCAATTTTGACAATCTGGATTCTTATCAATTAAAAAACCCAATAATAAAAAAAACCTTCTGTAATAAATGTTCTAAAGATTAACTACATTTATTACATTTAAATAACAAAAAATCATTTTATTACAAAAAAAATACATGTACTTCCTAGTAAACGATTGAAAAGTATATATTTGCTGAGTATACTATTGGTGCTTAGCAAACTGAATAGTATACATGTACATTAATAAAACACAACTGTCTTTTCTTTCAGTTACCAGAGTCATGGAAAGAGAACACGCACAAATCCTCATTATATTGGTGATTTTTATATTGTTTTTGCAATACATAACTCTGGCCATGATGGCGGACTACTTGACCCGTTTCATGTTCTGGCTCATTCCAGCAATATTCTCCCTCATTGTGTCGTTTTTCTCTTTTGGATGGATCTACTACATCTGTTTTGGATGCAAATTTGTGCTTGAATGGGTATGCGAAATACTGAGATGGGTGCCATACTCCCTTGATTGCCTGATAGTCGGACTTTTTTACGGTTTGTGCTACCCTTTTGCATGGGTCATGCAAAAGTCTGAGGAGCGTACAAATGAAGTGGAGATTAATCCCTACTGTCGGTCGGATGAGATGCAGTACTACCATGCTGTGAATGTTGGCATGCATATTGTCGTAAACTCTCTGATTGTGATTATAGTGGCACTTGTGGTATGCAGACCGCCGACAAGACGGTAAGTCGGATTAACCACTATGCGATAACCTTATTAAGAAACTATCACAAAAAAAGATAAAAGAGACCACTTTGGATGAAAAAAAAAAATCCAATTTGGAAAGAAAATCAAAGCGCCGATAGCGGTGAAAGAATGAGATATCAGGGTTTTAAATGTAATTATGTCACAATTATTTTGTTTATTATATTTTGTAAAAACGGTGATATTGAAACAGAGACTCATTTTATACTTGAATGTGAAAGATTTAAACATATCAGAGAGTATATTTTCAAAGATTTTATATGTACTTCATTTATTCAGAAATCTGTTGCTGAGAAGATAGTCTTCCTTTTAGACGAACATACGAGAAAAACTGCCAAGTTTCTTGTGTGCATTTGACTTAAGATGCAAGCTACTTTATGTATAAACCGAATTTTTGAAATATATTTATGTATATATCAATTCATTTTAAAAAAATCAGTGCCCATCTTATCTTTCATATTTACATGTGATATTTTCTGTTGAATTTATTATGTTTGTATGTCCCAACAGTGACTTATAGGCCCATGGGGCCGGGTGTTTGAATGTCACTTTAATAAAACACTTACTTACTTACTTACTTACTTACTTACTATTATAATAAATCTAATTTTCAAACGTATATACTGCCGTAAAAAATCACGCTTGTCGGTCGCACTGTATCGAATTATCAGTACACTCAGGTAATCATGGATGAAATGTTTGTTTGTTTATTGGGTTTAACGTCCCACCGACAGTATTTCAGTCATTTGGAGACGATGTCTACTTGAGACAGATATAGTGCTGCCACACTGCAGTATCACGCCGTAGCCATGATACCATACCCAGTCACATTATCCTGACACCGGGCCAACCAGTCCTGGAACTACCCTTATATGTTCAGCGCCAAGCAAGGGAGCTATAACAGTACCAGAGCTATAGCAGACGCTCTAACCACTCGGCCTCCGGGACCGGTGTCATGGATGAAATTGTCGGTTTCTCTTTATTTAATGAATATTACTAAGATAAAGTAAAATTAAAAAGTTGGATTTCTTAAAAGTTGTCTGGATGAATAAAATATTCTACTGATGATTTTTCATTCTTTTAAAATCCATCATTACGCTTTAGACATATTTCCTCGAAATATTTTTTAAGCATAAAGGGAGTGAAAATGGGTGCAACAAAACTGTTTTTACTAATTTCAATTCTGTTTCCATGCTTTCAGCGTGTGAGTATTTGCATATCCACAGAATAACAGTATTATCGATGGGAATTCAGATACTGTTCTTATCATCATCATCATCATCATCATCATCATCATTTTATATTGTATAAGAACTTCAAAAAGGTACTAGTTTAACCGAGGAATCGTCGAGACTGTTGTTTATACAGAAATGTGTCCCAAATGCTTGTATGACATGAGCAGGACGTATATAGACACGCCCAAATCGTCTGCTGAAGAATGATCCTATCAGGCTTAAATGTGACATATTTACTGATACTGATACTGTTTTATTATTATGGCACGTATAATCAGTCAAGTGTATTTTATAAGCTGTTTTTAAATACTTTTACTTGACTTGACTTGACTATTTGAGTTTACCGTCGCTTCGACAGTATTTCAGTCATATAGCGACGTCCAGCTAATTAAAGGTGGAGGAAGACCCCGAATGCACGGAGGCATCCGGACGGAACCACCGACCTGCAAGCCAGCTGGAAGACTTCTTCACATGAAAATACGAATGACGGTGCCGGGATTCGAACCCACGCGGTGGGGGGCTGAGTAAGTGTTAAAGTCAGCGACTTTACCCTTTCCGCCACGGAGGCCCCTAAATACTTTGAGCAATCCGATAAGAATTAGTGACATCGGTTGTAATAACAAAAATTTGGTCACTGGTCCAAGAGGCGCCTGATACTAACTGTGGTCTGTATGGGTTTACTATAAATCAATACAACCAGCACAGGAACAAGTCTGTAATTGAAATTGCCAAACTTGCTTAGCCCGACTGTAGTTTCAGGGGTATAAGACAAAAAAAAATCGAAAACATACTGCTGGGATTAGATAATAAGGCGTAATAAAAAAGTGACTTGTTTCCACCATCTCGAACGACCTTTTTTGTACCGGTCCTGAACAGTTTAGCTCACCTGAGCACTTGTGTTCAGGATGAGCTTTAGTCCGTCGTTCATCGTCAACAATTACTTGTGAACATTCTAGAGGCCACCGTTTGGGCCATAGCCTCATGAAATTTAATCAGAATGTTTGTCTACATAATATCTCTGAAGAGTTAGAAATTGGGTCACGTGGAGTAAAAACTAGGACACCAGGTCAAATCTTAGAAAAACCTTGTGAACACGCTAGAGGCCAAATCTTCATAGAACTTGGTCAGTATGTTTATATACGTGAAAGCTCGGGTGTGTTCAAGAATGTGTCACATTGGGTCAAAAAGTATGTCACCAGGGCAAAATATAAGACTTTGTGAACACTCTAGAGGTCACATTTTGGCCCTACTTCCATGTAACTTGGTCAGAATGTTTGTTTACATGAAATCACTGATGAGTTAAAAACTGGGGCACATGTAGTCGAAAAGTAGGTCACCAGGGTAAATCTAAAAGTAATCTTGTGAACACTCTAGAGGCCACATATTTCGCCAATCTTCATTGACTTTAGTCTGAAAGTTTTTCTTGCATGAGTTCGAAAATTGGCTACTTGGGGTCAAAAAGTAGGTCATCAGGGCAAATCTTAGAAGAAACCTTGTGAACACTGTAGAGGCTACATTTTGTCCCAGTCTTCATAAAACTTGATAAGAATGTTGTCTGCATGAAATCCAAGATGAGTTCAGATTTAGGTAGGGTCAAAATCTATGTCACTTTGTGTATAGCAGTGAGTACATTAAGACATTTCTACAGACAATAGAAATCCGAAGCGAGCGTAGGCTTTTATTGTCTGGATAAATGTCTTAATATATATTCTACGCTACTTAGAAGTTTCCCGCCTATACTAAAAAGCCGGGACACAGTATTCATATTGCCCTATTCTCTGTCAATCAAATGTTTCTTGGCGGGAAAATAATCTGCTAGACATCTAAATGGACGATTATATTCTGTACAGACAATTTGGGGAGTTTCATGTTACATCAGCATCTGTGAGTTAAAATTTAAGCGATAGGCGAGAAACGTCTCCCCTTTTCGATATAATGGACCATTATTGAATGTAAGTTTCACAATGCTATAACTATCACATGAACAGGTGACGAAGGATGACAGCAAAGTTGAATTAATGTTTAATGTCGGTTTGATAAAGATATTTCAACGTAAATAATTTATCGAGGAGTTTACTTATGTTACTTAGCAAACCGTAGATAGTGCGACGCGATTGGTGCTATTTCCTACAGTTTGTTGCCTTTTTCTAACCTAAAAGAAGATAAGATATTTTATTTCCAATCATTGATGTTTAGATGAATCCATATAGTATATTGAGGGGTCGTGTTATTATCATATGGGGTTGTTATGTCATAATGTGTCGTTGTAATATCATCATGTTAGGTTGCAGGCCCGGATCCAGAATTTTTCCACTGGGGGGGCCAAAGTCTGAATGTGATGTGAGTGCTAGGGGGGGATCCGGGGGCATGCTTCCCTGGAAAAAAAAGTGTTTTTTTTATTGTGATGGAGATGCATTCTGAAGAGTATCTGGGGATACCAGTGAAGGTTTTTATGTGCTTTTCTTTTCTTTTCTTTTTTTTGAAACTTGAAGACCATGGATATAATGCCTAGGTTCCACTGGTTAAAAATCATCGGCGTTGTGGAAATACACAAATTTTCTCCCGATGGCATCAGATGTTTGAGCCCAAAAGATGGAGCAGTCCTATGAGAAACTTTGGGATTGGTCCGTTCAAACGTTCACTGATGTTTCGGTTATGGTACAATGGCCTTGTATTATCGGGGATGGCTCCAGATGCTCGTGAAATTTATCCGATGATCGGGAAGGTGAACCGGAGCTTCATCGAACTTGAAAATCATCGGGGGAATATCCCCGTAGATTAGGGGATGTATCATTTTAACGAACCATCCTATGTGCCTCGGGAAGATTATGGAGATTATGAGAATTTGGTGATGGACAAAATCAAGGGTAGACTTTCGGGGGTTTATGAGGATGCCCCCGGCAATGCCCCATGGCCTTTTTGACCGTCTCAGTCTAAAGTTGACCAAAAAAAGCAAAAAAATTTAGAGTGCGCTTGCCGATTTTCTTGCGAATATTCTGAGATTCTATCACAAGATCTGGAATGTGTCACAGAAAGGTCTCCGTACCTTCGAGACATCACCGAAGCCTGGGGTTCCTCGGAGGAAAAAAATATTTAGCGGAATCTCCATGAATGCTTCCAAGGAGCTTCCGGGAAGCTATGCTTATGTTTCCCCGGCCTGGTTTCCCCGAGGCCTCCCAATGACTCCACATGGCTCGCAACGCTTTCGAATCTTCCGCGGGACACAGGGGAACCTGTTCCCGACGCCTCACGAGGCTCATCAATTTCCATCGGGAGTACATTCCCTAGGCAAAAAATGTCAATTGGGACTGAGCCTTGAGCGATATAATTTTATATTTACCTTCGCAAAGCCATGTTTTTGAATAACTACTGTGTAATAGTATTTGACTACAGTTGTATTAAAAAAATGACGGTAGTAAGAGGAAGGGGGGGGGGGGGGAGACTGGCATAAAAAAATAAGTGCTCTTTGGACCCCCCCCCCCCCCAAAAAAAAAAAAAAAATTAAAAAAAATAAAGTGCCTTGTGTACATTATCAATTAGTGAATGCTTTGAATTGTCATCAGTTTTAGACTCAACATTGTAAAAGACAGTTTTGTTTAAATCTGAGGAAAAAATCACTTTAAACATATTTTGTCAAATATGTTGAAGAGAATACCGGGGTATATGCTGTATTAGGTTCGAACCTGGTAATCTTGACAGTCTAATTGTCGATCTGGAAGCAGCCTTCACACACAGACTTCCCAGATAAAAAAAAAAAATCAGGCGCACGTTTTAGGGTCGGGCGGTTGCATGGGCCCCTTCTGCGTGTCGATTTTTGGTACATTTTTTTTTCTAAATGTTAAATCAGTAACAAAACAAACAATATTCAGTAATAAAAGATGTTGATATTTAATATGAACTCTTTAATATCCGTTTTATTTCGCACATAAGTTGTGTTTTCTGTGCATTAGTATTTCGTATTCATCGACTTATCACTAACATTGCTCAATGACTGATTACCTGGATTTGATTTGAATTAGTGATCATGCATAATCTACATATACATTGTCCTTAAAAATTTGGATTGTCCCAAAATTTGGCAGATTGAAATTTTCAAATTCTTTCATTTCATATTCATGATTTTTATAAATTTAAAATGCACCAGGGTCTCTTTATTAAGAGACCATGAATACACATACATGTAGATTATTATATTCGTAAATATTCAAAAGTGAACATGATGATGTATCGGCCTGCTGTTTGTATTTATTCCTTTCAGGAAAAAATATTTAGGAGTTAGTTTCATAAAAATAATACTTAAAAAGTTACGTAAAAATAGTAAAGCTGATGACATTAAGAAACACAACCCATTTCTGATTAAGTTTAATTTGCATGGCTAGCGATAGGTATGCATCTAATCTGAGGTTTACTACAGCAAAAAAAAAAAAAAAAAAAAAAATCATTACCTTTTTAACTTTTTCAAAAACGAAATTGGCAATTTTTCATACCTGATAGTTCATCAACCTGCCGGCAACTAATTAGCCCGCTTTTAATGCAAGATTTAAAACATTAATTTATACATGAAGAGAAACGTGAATTAAAAAAATTGTTGCGTAGATTTCGTCAAAGTAGTTTTATTATTATTTTTATTAATTTTTTTTGGCTCTAGTAAAGTTGTTTCGATGCTAATTACATTTTAATGTCCACCTTAGCTGTTGCTTTTAGCTTAACTATTTTATGCTATTTCTTAAACTGCATTCGCTTAGAATAGTTTATAGTTGTAACTGATACAAACTTTTGGTAATTGTCGATTTTTCCCAATTATTAGATGCCATGTAAATTTCTCTCAATCAGTGAACGTGTCCGCAGTACCCTAAACACATGCTTATCACACAGTCATGGACGACTGCCGGTTCGGATTACCTACACATTAACAGCAGGGGGCCATAAGACAATAGGAGTCTGGCTGGTCAGATGGTTATGCGGGTGGTTCAGTATGGGGGCCCACGATGGGGATTTCCTCTAGACAACACTACTACGATGTAATCAAGGGATTTTATAGCCTAGAAAAATGTATGACCAGGGCAGCTGGGGGGGGGGGGGGCAAGGCCCCCTCGGCCCCCCCGGTGGATCCGGGCCTGGGTTGAAATCCATTTTGCTCATGTTAAAAAGTTTAAACTTGTGTACATTTCTCCATTCAATTACTAATATTTGCTATAAGCATTTTTGTAATGTCTTTATGCAATAAAAGTATCGTATCGTATCGTATCGTATCGTAATGTCATCTTGTTGGATTGTTATATCATCATGTAGGGTTGCAATATTATCACATGGGATTGAAATGTCATTGTGTGAGGTTATAACGATACCATGCGGGATGTTGATGTCATTATATGGCGTTGTAATATCCCCACATTATGACATAACAACCCCACATGATGATAACACGACCCCTCAAAATGCTATATGGTCCCATCTAAACATCAATGCCGAACATAAGACAGCTATGGCGTTCCATAGATATCCACGGTTACGGTTGCGAAACGAAAAAAAAGTAAGGTAAAAATGAAAGAAAAAGTAAAAAAAAAAAAAGAGTTCAGCCGACCTATCGACCCTATTTTTTTTCGGAGATATTAGTGGAAACAAACAAATTTTTTTTCGCCTGATCATGAAGATCTGTTTGACTCAAGGTCAGACATTGACAAAGACGCCAAAGGTCTTGCGGCACACAACCATTTACAGAGACTACTCAACATGCCTATAATGATGATATTTTAGTGTTGAAGAGGAGCTAGAGCAATTGCTGCATAAGAAAGTCGTTACTAATGACAGTAGTAAGAAAAAAAATCACATTAATGCGTTCTATTCAGATGCTTATAGAATCATGTGATCCGGTATATGTTCCAAAAAAATGAATAATGAAATGGCAACTCTATTTACGACTGACAGCCAGAACAAAATCAGTGTTTGCTGTTTGTTAGATTCTAAAGCTTTTCAAGTACCGGAAAATATACAGAGAATAGGCTATAAATTCGTGTCCTACTGGGACATGCAAATACCAGTGTGAGCGCAAGCCAAGCCCTATGTGAAACCTGTTGTTTTTTTAAATTTATTTATTTATTTATTTTATGGAAACTTCAGGGGCCCGTATTAATCGTTGACATCAAATGATAAACTGTATTGCACTTATTGTCAATCTTCCATGTAGTTATCTCCCCTGGTACTATTCTGTATACTATTTATTGTTTGATATGTGGCTATTTTTTTTGCGATGCGGGGCGCCAATGCGGCAAGTCAAAAACGCCATATTTGGCTGTTTTTATGTTTTGTTCTTTGTTGTTTTTTCACGCTAGTAGTATGTGGGCCGGTTTGGGTGTAAACAAAGATGACGTAATAGGCGGCCATTTTGTTTCTATTAATAGTAACTCATTTGCATATAAGCGTTTAAGGGTTGTGCGCATGTGCGGCGGCCATATTGAATTTTAGGTATCTAATTTGCATATAAGAGTTTAAGGATAGTGCGCATGTGCGGCGGCCATATTAGGGGTCATTTGATTGGTTAAAGTATACAGAGGTGACTTGTATACTCGATCTAAGATCTACTCGCGGAAATTGCGGGTCACTTCCATTCGATCTCAGACAATGATATATTAATAATAGATATATCAATAATAATAATAATAAAATAATGATAATAATTATAATGTCAATGATTAAATATCTAGAACATTATAACAATAATAGAATCAAACAAATGATGAATACTTTGAAATATCAAATAATATATCTAAATACTATAATACTCACCTTTACGATGTTGACTGCTCAACGTCCTACCTTCGAGTGACTCTAGTGCAACTGTAATATCAGTTCATAGGCCTAGGCCACCCGCGTTAACAATAGACGGTCTATTTTTAGCGATTGAACAATAGCGATATTGATTTAGGGACGGAAATACGAACAATGGTCCTTTCAAGCGTCCAAAGTTAATCCCTTTAATGTTGCCCTAGTACATTGTGACCACACCCCACCCATCCCCCACGGGTTTGATATAATGACACATCATAGATCGTTAGTGGACATGAATGGTCAAGTTTATACACGACTTCGTTGCTCCAGTACCATTTATACGTCAATATTGGTTGACTTGAGATCGGATTAAGATAGCCCCACAAAGGGAGCTGGCCAATGTTTACGTTAATCCTTAGTTTTACCTAGGTAGCGGATTAAATATCTCCTAGTTGCACGACTTTTAGAGGTGGTCAGTATACACGTTTTAAAGCGATATAGGTATCGATATGTGTATATGAAAATTGGTAACGCATCAAAAAGGTAGAAGTTATTCAAATTTTGTGACAATTGGAAACGCATCATAAAGGTATGATTTATTCAAATTTTAAAGTAATATTCATAATAATATTGGTTGAAACAACAACAACAACAAAATAATAAAAGAGCTTAAATCAGTTTTTCCTGTCTAGTGCAACGGTTTACGATATCGATTTTCACAATTTTTATATCAATCGATAGTTTAATCAAAATACTTCAAAATAAACCCTATGTTCTCGATTCGATTTTCAACCGTTATTGAGTTATGACGTAACAGCGATTTTTAAACCCAATTTTCAACTTTCTCAAAAGATCGTGTTTCATAT
Source organism: Solen grandis (assembly GCA_021229015.1). Taxonomy (NCBI): domain Eukaryota; kingdom Metazoa; phylum Mollusca; class Bivalvia; order Adapedonta; family Solenidae; genus Solen; species Solen grandis. The sequence goes on from CM037778.1 coordinate 59,851,233, forward strand.
ACCGTTGGAAAGGTCTCGTCATGCCGATTTCAAAAATGTATACTTTTATAGGGTTATCTTTATTCGTTCACGAGATATAAGCGTTTGAAAAATGTCACGTGACCGGAAAATGGCGCCAAATTCAAATTTTCTCCAAAAAATCATATTTAAGGCTATATCTCAGTCATTTCATGACCGATTTGCGTGATCTTGGTATCGATGTAAAGGTCTCATGTCAAGCTATATGATGAACATAATAAATTGGAAGTTCAATGATTCCACAAACGGAAATGACATCATTTTGAAATTTGTTCACTCCATAGTATACATTTAAACTTGTTTATAGCACACACACACAAAGATATGTGATTGGCTAATTTATTCTTGAATTTGATTGGTTAAACTCAAAAGCACACCTGATTGGTTATTCTGATATGACGTCACTAAACCATTCGTATTTAAAAGACATTTTTAGGAATTTTGTTCATTCATTTTATGAACGACTTGACCATGAAATCAACGTTTAAACTTTCGACACATACCGTCGAAAAGCACTTGAATGTCAATGATCTGAGTGCCTCAGTGTTTTTTAGTGAACGTGTCATGTACAGAACTATTCAGATGTGTTTAGAAAAACCTAACACGGAGAAGCAGTATGGTAAACGTTTTGAAGTGACAAAAACGTTTAATGACCCTATTGGACTTTTGGGATATACAAATACACCAAGCAAGAAAATCAAAGTCGTATTTACCAGGACCAAAAGGGTGATTTTTATTATAACTGCTTACCCCGTTGCCTAGCGGAATAACTGGCTTGTCTGGACACGTCTTTCTATTCTTAGAGATGACGGAGGTGTAGCAGCCAATCAGATTCAAGAATAAATTGACCAATCAGAGAAGGCTTTGAAGGTGAGCATCAGCCAATCAAATTCAAGAATAAATTGACCAATCAAAGGAGACTTTGATCTATAAAAGACGGTGTCGAGATCACGTATGTCATTAGAGTTCTGACACTCGAACAAGAAACATGGCAAACTACAGATGTAAGTACAGTCTCGAGAATAATCGTTATGTACAAGTATGTGAATGGAAAGGAGAACTTAGGGTGGACATCAGAGAATGGCAGGACGGTAAACCGACAAAGAAGGGTATCAGTTTACCCCTGATGCGATATAAGAATCTTGTGGACCGGTTAGAGTATGTGGACAAAGCGTTGGAAGACAAACAGACGTATGAAAGTCACCTCGGTGGCAATGTTTATTGTAATATCACCGAAAACAGCGTCTATGTGGACATTCGTCAATATTGGAAGCCTCAGGAAGAAGTGGTTCCCACCAAAAAGGGTATATGTTTAAGACCTACTGAATATATACAATTGAAAAAATGGTTACCAGAAATCGGGAGAAATCTACCAGAACTGGACGGAGTGGTTCCCTGCTTCCTACAAAGCGACCATATGAATCAGACGGGAGCGTTGCAGTGTTCAGAATGTAACCCTAACGATTTCATGAATTGGTGAAGTAAAAATAGTAACCAATGAGGAACAATGTCTAAACATAACCAAAAATAGACATAAGAGACTATTAAATTACGTGAAGGGTCTAATACATTGCACGTTGTTAACAGTGATGGACGTTTTACCAGAGGACATCTGTAATTTGATTTACCATCACATGGTAGAAGAGCCATACATATCATTGAAATATATAGTTGATTATGAGTTGTTTAAAGCAGCCTTATACGATTCATGTAGAAAAATGAACTTGAAAACTAAAGTGTGTATTCAGCAGTGGCTATGCAAAGAAGACACGTTTGAAACATTTAAAGAGTCTTTAAAGAAGTTATCTAGCAAGTACCATGTACGTATTAGTATTAAAGTATTCACCATAGCAGAGTGGTATAGATACGTCATAACAAACGTAAGAGTAGTGAACCTCATACATGATTGGAAAAATGGAGGATGTATATCATTTCATTTAGGACCTGAAGATCCCTACATAGAACAACATTTCCAGTTGTCAATATTAGATGTTAACTTTTAGGTAGACAAGAGTAAGACATTTACGAATTATATAAGAACATTTCTACACGTTACCTTCACTTCAACAAAAGACACCAAGCCGATAGTATGGACCAGAGCAATTCTATAATCGTCAACAGATTCACCAAACCTAATTTGATGTATTATGAAGATCGACTAGGCACGTTTGAATATTGGTCAAAACAAATAAGACCGACCAAAGAAGCACTGGCTAAAGCCGGTTTTTACTATACTGGCACTGCGGACAAAGTGACTTGCTTTTCATGCGGGGTGAATGTAGCATGTTGGGAACCCTCGGACGAACCTTGGACCGAACATGAAAAATGGTCACCTCATTGTGTCTATATCCGAATGGTATGCATACCTTCTAAGAGTGTCGATGTGATTGGCTGAGGACGTCTATTTAAGTACCGAATCAGATATACAACTATGTTTGGACTCTTGTTTATGATGGGTGCTTTGATAGATGATTTACGTAGGTGGTGGACTGAGAAAAGAGTGAATCTAGATGAGGTAGAAATAATGTGTACTATATGTACAATTGATACAAAAACGATTGCGCTTATACCTTGTGGACACACGTTATGTTCATCTTGCGGGAATAGATTTCGTGAAGAAGGAAACTGTTGTTTTTGTAAACAGAGAATAACCAATGTACTGCGTATATACATTTAAATGTCATTTTTGTAAATTATACATGCATTGTTGTAAGAATGTATTTTGCTTTATTTTGTAAATAAAACAATGACGGATTGGAAACAATATTTGTCTTCTTTATACTTTAACCCCAAGTCCCCAGCCAGTTTTCTGGGTCCAGAAAAGTTGTACCAGTTTATCAAGACAGAGGGAAAATTTAAAATCGGTAGACACCGTATTAGAAAATGGTTGCAAGATCAAGAATCTTATTCACTGACACGAGGCGTGAGACGAAAGTTTCCGCGCTCAAGTGTGATTGTAAATGGTATAGACAGTCAATGGGATATGGACCTGATGGACATGGTTGATTTGTCCAAAGACAATGACGATCACAAGTACGTTTTAGTGACAATAGACATTTTCTCACGTTTTGCTCACGCTCGCTCCATAAAAAGTAAAAAAGGTACAGATGTGACCCGTGCACTTCAACACATTTTAACAGGTCCAAGGAAACCAAATACAGTCCGGAGCGACTTGGGTATGGAATTTCGATCAAAGGATGTCAACAAATATTTAGCTAGTCTCAATATTCATCACTTTTATGCGTACAATACAGAGACAAAGGCCAATTACGCCGAACGGTTTATCAAAACCTTGAAACACAAGATATTCCGATACCTGTTAAAGAAAAGGTCCAAGAGGTATATTGACGTCTTACAAGATATGGTCCATAGCTACAATGCGACAGTACACCGTAGTTTAGGCGCTGCCCCTGACAGTATTACTCTAGAGAATGAAGGCGAAAGCCGGCTGCAACAATATTTACTGAGAAATAAAAAAAATCTTAAATCGACAAAGAAGTACAAATTCAAAATAGGCCAAACCGTTCGTCTTTCCCACATTCGAGGTATATTTGATCGTGAATATTCTCAAAAATGGACAGGTGAAATTTTCAAGGTGGATACCCGTTTCAAACGTGAAGGTATTTCTGTTTATAAGTTAAAAGATTGGGACGGACAAGCTGTCAAAGGAACATTCAATAATCAAGAGCTACAAGCTGTGACGGTGGACGCAACAACCGAGTACCACATTGAAAAAATTCTAAAGAAAAGGGTGAGAAATAAACGGAAAGAAGTTTTAGTACGTTGGTTACACTGGCCTAAACAGTACGATAGCTGGATCCCGGAAAATGACGTCATCAACTATTCATAGTCACGTGACCCTCTCACTATATTAACCTGACTCTCCTCAGTTTTTCACATTTGTGCTATAGACACCGAAGAGACAACATCATGTATATCACTAATACAGTGTTTAGCGCCAATATCGGATGCCCGATCGACTTGAAAAAACTATGCTACCGTATAACCAATGTAAGGTTCGACCCAAAAACATTTCCAGGACTGATATGGCAGCATAAAACGATAGGTGGTAACTGTTTGATTTTTGCCAACGGGGTCATTAACTGCAACGGAAAAGTGACATGTCCGGCAGAAGGACGTCAGAGATTGAGGCAATATGCAAGACGGTTGCAGCGAATGGGGTACCCAGCTCACCTCACAAAAGTGAAATGGATCACTCTCTCCGCCACACACGCCTTGAGCGATGATCTGGACTTGGAACAATTGGTGAAAGATAGAGTTACCGCCGTTTACGAACCTGAACTCTTTCCAGCCGCCAATTTCAAAGTAAAAAATGTCAATTTTTGCTGTTTTCAAAGTGGAAAAGTGGTCATTACGGGAGTGAAATCGATGAAACAGATTGATGATATCGTGTACCCTACACTGATAGAGTTGGAACTTTATACGCGTAAGAAGGACTAAGGAAACAAAGAAAAATAAACATGGACAGCTTCTACCTCTATCTCAATAGTCAAGATTCTCTCGACATACGTAAGAACAACAACCCCTCAGAGTGTTGGATTCAACTACCGAAGTCGTATCATTTAGATGGACAGTGGTCTTGCGCCTTAACAGAAATTACCCTGAACTGCGATTTTACACCGAAGTCAAAACGATTGTACTTGTGCTGTGATTTGGTTGAAGAGTCTTACGTAAGAAATACGCTCATACCCGTACTGAGAAACGTAGAAGTCAATTCGAGATATAAGAAGTTGCTCACTACAGAGTACAATCAACTTATTTATAAGCCAGTGACCGTTTCTCAACTGACGGCAATACGACTGTTTCTACGAGACGAACATTTGAATTTAGTCACATTTGCGACCAACGAGCTACATTGTCTCCTACACTTCAAGAAATCATGGGCTCGATAGAAGTATATGATTACAAACAACAAAAATGGGTACCGTTCAACCCAGACCCGGAAGTCTTATACCAACACTTGAAAGATATGAGGGATGGGTACGTTCAGCCCGATCACCTCGGACGGTATTTTATAGGGAGCGGCAGACATAAACGAAAGATTGCCGAAATGAACAAGCAAACAGAAACACCTACCGTAAACCTTGTAACGCCCGTAGCGCAGGCCAATGCAATTGCACAATCGGAAATCGATCGTGAGCGTAAGAATAGCGCTGGTGAAAAGTATAAGAATAGCGCTGGCAAAAAGCGTAAGAAGACCTCTCAAACAACCGCAATAAAGCGTCCCAGATTAGAGTATTCACCAGAAAACGCCTTTTAATCATGGCTGGTCAAGATTATCACCAAGAACATTTGTCATTGTTTGTCCCGTCCCCTACTGACCCGTCTATCATCTCTAGAGAATGGATCGACTTTCGACCCGTGAATCAAGTCGCGGATACGTCGGTGCTAGAATTCAACATACCGGGCCAATCGGCATATTATGTCGATCTTAGAAGAAGCGTATTGAGCGTAAAAGCAAAGGTCGTTAAGGGAGATAAATCAAACCCTGCAGACACTGAAGTATTTGCTCCAGTGAACCTATTCCTAAATTCGATCTTTCGGCAAGTAGACGTGACATTTCAACAAACACCATTGCCACATACAGGGACCAACTACCCGTATAAGGCCTATATTGACACTATATTGAACTCTAACGAAAACGAACAAAAGGGGGCATTGACCACGCAGTTCTTTTACAAAGATACAAATGATGTGGACACTAATGATGCCAAATCTGGATCTAATGTAGGGTTATATAAGAGATATAAGAAGACCATGGGCGGGGCAATTATCGATATGGAAGGACCGTTACATGTGGACATATTTCAACAACCTCGACTGCTCATGAATGGCGTATCGATAGGATTAAAACTGTGGCAAGGACACGGTTCATTCGGAATTATTACCGATGCACTAACCCCCGATTACAAAGTCCAAATCGTTGATGCACGTTTCAAATTATGCGTAATAAAACCTTCGAACGCCATGTTACTTGCCAATGATAAAATGATCCGAGATGAACCTGCCTCATACCCCTACCTTCGATCAGATATAAAAACAGTGTCTGTAGCCGCGGGGCAATACAGTTTCAATGCGGATGACATGTTTCAAGGTCTCGTACCCAGTAAACTGATTGTTGGACTGGTGTCTAGTGCAGCGTACAACGGAGACTATGTCAAGAACCCTTTTAATTTTCAACATTACAATCTCAACTCATTGGGTCTATACATTGACGGTCAAGCCATCCCCACACAACCTCTACAACCCAACTACGCTTCGGACCAGTATATTGACTGTTATAGAACGCTCACCCAGCACAGAAGGGACATTAATATCACCTCGGAAGAATATAAGAAGGGATTTTGCTTCTACTTATTGAATATCGATCCTTTCTATACGTTCAACAGTAAGAGACGAGGACACCTCCGCCTAGAATTGAAATTTACCACCGCCCTACCAGAAAGCGTGACGTTGATCATGTATGCCACTTTTCCGGAAATTCTCAACATTAACGAAGCCAGGGCCATACTTGTGAAATGAATAATATAGAAAGTGACTATATGCGAAGTGTGTGACTTTGTAAATAAAAACAAACAATAAATGTAAGTTTATTTGTATTTTATTTGAAGATATATAGACATAATAAAATTGAAAAATAAAGAAAAATGTCTTTGTTTTTAATACGAAATCCAGTCAATTGAACGTTTCGTCTGATCACGTATTCCTGGGGGTGGGTGAGCTACACTAGGTCTTTTTTTCTTCATTTGAATTCCAGAGGATGAAAGAGGTCTTTTTGATGTTCGTTTTGGTTCTTCGTTTACGGACATTTTTGTCCTTTTTTCTTCATTCGTGGGTTGTTCGCCGAATCCTTCTATAGTTCTCTGTAGTCTCTGATATTTTTCGTAAGGAATAAGCACGAGTTTTTCCATGACTACTGAAGCACAGAGTCTAAATAGACTGACGCAATTTTTACCAACGTAAACACCAGTCTCTGTTTGTCTCGTATCGCTATCTTCTTCTCTTCAAAGTCAATCTTTTTATTCACCAACGAGTAAACAATACGACGTTGACGTTTGAGACTCTTCTTCTCTGACTGAGTCAATGGTATTTTAAACTTGAGGATATTGTAGGCAATCTGACTTAAGGCTCTCAGTTGTTCTTTGGTAATAGTGTGCAATAAAGCTTTTCTTTGTGCTGACGTAGTCTGTGTTAATAGATGAAGAAAATGACGTTGCTGTTTTATCAGTTCTACCATAGTTATTCTTACGTTAGTCGATAGATAATAGGATATTCTCCCGGAAAGATATCCGTTCTTAGTCGGTATTTGTCTTTGGCATGAGGACTAGTGTCGACCAATAAGTAACCGTATGTCAGGGCATCTTCATACGCTTTCAAAAATCCTTTGGATTTTCCGGGGTAGAGTTGTCGACCTAGAATGCCTACTTGCGATATATCCCTTACATTTTTCATCAGCACCATATACCAAGTATTAAGGGCTATGGTTCTGGCATGTTTCCCGCCCGGGTATAGATTCTGAGTTATTAGTATTACTGATATCTTTCTGTGATGGCATCCCTGGGTGAATAACAATTCCATGTCCTTGTTTCGCATGACTTGATGCATTAAATCGTCAATGATAATCAGTTTATGACGTCGGTCATGGGTAAAGTCGTTCAGTTCTTCTGTTGACGGCAGCCCTTCTTTACTGTAAAAATTGGGAATGGTCCGTTCCATATGATCAAATACATCTTGATGTATCCCGTAGCAGTACAGTATTTGAGATGGCGGGTCATTAGTGTACATATCCGGCAAATGTTTTAAAAACTTGTACACCCATTGCGTTTTTCCGCTTCCAGTTTGACCACTGATACAAATACTGGAGCAGGGTTCAAAAGGTACTAGAGATTTCATTATTTCTTAAGTTTAGGACTGGGGAGGGCGTATCCTATACAGCTACTTAACAAACTGATCCACAATTCGCTACTCCCGTTTTGTAGGGACAAATTAACAATAGAAACGATGATTATAATGTAGACAATAATCATATGACAGAAGTAGACAATTTCGTCTTGAGGTACTCGGGTACCTAACAAATGCCACTTTTCCCCGTTAGATCGACTCTCTTCGTCATGAGGTAAATGAATAAACGCTTCCCTTTCGGGTGTGATATCTTCGTTTGTATTCATATTCTTACGTGTATCTGGGTAATAAAGACAAGAAGAAATTTTAAAATTAAATTTTATTTTGGTTGTTTTATTTAAAAAAAATTTCTTGTGACAAAAAAAAAATATCAAATAAATTACTTAAAAATACAAAAAAAAAAAAAAAAAAATGAATCAAACAATGACAAAAATGAATCAGACAATGACAAAAAAAAAATGATCAATGGCAAAAAATCGATCAACCAATGACAAAAAATTGATTAGACAATGACAAAAAATCAATCAACTAATGGCAAAAAATTGATCAATGACAAAAAATCGATCAACCAATGACAAAAAATTGATTTCCTTGTGACAAAAAAAATGAATCAGACAATGACAAAAAATGAATCAGTAATCTATATGAAATAACGCTTAAACTTTACAAAAAATCAATCAAGCAATGACAAAAAATTGATTAGACAATGACAAAAAATCAATCAACTAATGACAAAAAATTGATCAATGACAAAAAATGGATTTTCCAATGACAAAAAATTGATCTATATGAAATTACGCTTAAACCTTACAAAAAATCAATCAACCAATGACAAAAAATGGATCAGACAATGACAAAAAATTGATCAATGACAAAAAAACTAATCATCTATTGATAAATATACAATACATCAATATCTTATATACAATGTTCAAAATCCGTATGGTACAGTATCAAAATTGTCCAATCTTCTTCGTTTGGTATATACCATTTGATAATTTTTGTTTTCTTCTCTGTTGTACAATTTTCGTTTTCGTTTATCTCTACATATTTTTCTAGGATTAGTTATCGTTATACTTGGATTACTTTTGGGATCTGTCACTATCTGTTTCACACTGTTAAAGTTTATCAGTTGACTATTTGTGTAATTCAATGTGAAACCTCTCACCTTACATGTTTCATTGTTTTTATTGGTTTTGTATGCGTAGTTTTTAGGGCCACCAGACACAAACTCTACAATGTGCTCTCCTCCCCCTAACTCGTCCGTCAATTCACCCAAGTAGTCCCCAAGAGGTGGATCATATTCCCCGGGTCTACTTACGTAAATGACACTGTCTGTATCGTAGTAGAGTACGCGTCTGTCGATTTGTTCTAGCACACTGTATAGTTTGAGTCTGGCCCAACATGTCGTAAAGGTGGCCAAATAGATATTGGTCTTATTGTCTTCGGGCTGGCAGTCCTGTTTGTATATCCATTCAATCTGTATTGTTTCATTAGATAATATGTGAAAGTCAAGAGGTGTTTTCATTGGATCGGAAAATAATTGAAAGAACAAATTGGCCTGACTTTCGTGAAAGAACTCTGTCTGTCGCATATTGAGTCTCTGGCCAAATTTCCCCCAGAAACTATTGAGGCATAACTTGGCCAGCGCTCTTAGGCCTGGGTTTTTCGCAATTTTCTTCCGATCCAATGAAACTCCCTCTTTCTCAAAGTACTGTTTGATATAAGTCATAACATCCTCTTTCGTTTTAATCCAGTCAGGGGGGCCACTCGCTTCCTGTTTAAACTTTAAAAACGTGTCTATGTATTTGGCAAATAGCCCCCCTTCTCTGGTTTTCGGGTCATATTGAGTCGATTCCTCCCAGTGGTATACTTCGTATATTTTCTGAATTGTGTAACCTAACCTAACCGCCGTCTGAATCTCCGGTGTACACCAAGTACCAGTCAACACCCTTTCGTCATCGGAACACGTACATGAGTCACGATTCTCGGTATCCGCACAGGTTCTACATAAAGGAAATTTCAGTTTACCATTGGATCTATACGGGAGGACTGGATGATACAGTCCTCGGGGTGGTAAGATCTTGACTTTGGCAATACCGAAATAATCATTCATGTCTCCGAAATCTTTGGTTATCATTTCAGGATGACCAATGGGATACCGACAATACTTGTTGACCCAAGGATACAAGCTCGTGAAATCCACATACTTGATCTCTTCGTGTTCTTTTGTTTGATAGTAGAGTTGACTGGCATTGGTGCGACCGCCGAAGAAACTCTCTCTTGGGTCTAGTCTGTCTGTCAAGTCAAACAGTCCAATGAACGCTTGAAGATCAGGGTTTTGTTTTTTCTCTTTTAAAAATTCATGGTCCCAAATACAAACGTACTTCATTCCTAAACTTTCTAGGTGAGTTTTCTTTTTTATAGTCAAGGCATACAACTCGCTCAGAGATTGGTTCGTGAGTGGATGACGCGTCTCTTCACGATCCTCTGGGAAACAAATAGGGCAACCATGAAACACACATCCGTGATATTCATAGACCGTATTTGTTTCTTCACAATACCCGTCTAACTTGTAGCGGGTTCCAGGGATCGTTTTTTCACCGTCATTCAACGCGTGTTGAATACGGACATTGTCGAGATGCGCCCTCCACTCTAACCATTCTATGGATACCTTGCTATATTGTTCATTATAACCACTGGGAGGAATCTTCGCAATGGACGACCTTACAAACTCTTTATTTGAAATAATTAACCTTTCTTCTCCCACCCATTCACCCTCACATAAAACAGTCATTTTACCATCCACTTTTTTAGCCGGAAACCATTCGGTTTCGTCACTATTCAACTGTACCTTCCATTCTTCTTCTAAAAATTTAGTTCTGAAAATGGTCATACAGACAGAGGCTATAGTGACGGAATCGAATGGATCCACGGCACCCACCCATTTCTTTTCTATTTTCCCTTTATCATTCACATTTCTATTTCTTCACCCGTCGACGCATCATTAACCTCTAAATTTAAACTCCAATATTAATTTTTTTCTAAAATCAAATGTCTCATTCTCACTCAACCACTCACGCAACTCACTCCTTTCTTTCTCACTCATAAACGCATCTCCATAATATTTCGCCTTAGGGTATGGTCCCACATAATTTTGGTTTTCTTTAGTATTAAAATAATGAGGGAACCACCCTTTTTTAAGTTCTTTCAAATCAAAGGCTTTAGGAAGTTGTGACAATTTCATAGGTAGGAAGTTGAGACTGTCAATCACTTTGATATGTAAATCTCGCTCCAACGTCATATACATAATTTTTGACCCGCTGTAAATGATTTTGGCAGGTCTTATAGATTGATCAATGAGATATTCCAAAAGAAAATAGCCATCATATCCCTTCATGTTATGAGCAATGACTTTAAAATAAGCGTGTTGATCAGAAAAGAGCCACTTTCCAAATTTCTCAGCAGTATCCGTTCCTTCAAATGTGATTTCACGAAGTCCGCATGTACCGGGACACGGCCCCGTGTCTTCATCGTCATACAGGTCAGTTTTGTCACATTTGTCGCAACGTGTACCACAAGATTTACATTTGGAATGGGGTTCTAATTTATCGTCTATACATTTTGGGCAAACGGTATGAGCAACGACAAAATTTGGACGGTGGGTGGCTTTCCCGCACCATGAAGATTTACAGTTTTGACATTTGGAGCAAGATGTACAAACCTTTTGTGATTCACAGTCCTTACAATGGTGTTTCTTCAAGGGGTGGTATCCCTCCTCACACATCGCTATATCATCCTGACTACATTCAAAATCAAAAAATATAAATTTTGGAATAAATTGTTCTTTGGCAGGGGTAGCTCTCAAATAACACTTATGATCATCCATAACATATTTATTACAGGATGTACACAGGTATTCTCCGCACTGGTGGTCTTCTATATTCCTCTTGTCCTTTCTCACCACTTTGTAACATCCTGTACATCTCCACCATTTATCGCATTCGGAAGGACCACTGGGTTGGCCTTTCCTCTTTCCGTTTTTATATATTGGTATTTCCTTATGTTGTTTGTAACATCCCTCCGACCGACATGTCATATTACAGTCCTCGCACGTGATGGCAGAGTCTGTTTCCGGACAAGGAGATGTCTTACAGACTCGACATGTCGTATCGCATTCGTGTTTTTCCCGGTTATTATAATGTACGAGACATTTTTCGCAAATGTATCTGGCGCTGAAGAACCCCGTGATGCTTGTTATGGCGTGAAAGTGGTCATCGTCTACGTGATAAATGTAGACGCATGGTCTTTGGTCGTTACTGGGACTGGTGATGAACTTATTACCCAGTCTGGCGCTGACCACCATCACGCGCACACCAAGGAGTTCTTCAAATGCCTCCACATCATTTAAGCCGGCTGGTCGGTCTGTCGGTACACCCGCCATCTCACACAGGGCGACCGCCAACTGTCCTTGTTGTTTCAAATTTTTTCTGCAAAGATCTTTATAATAACTCTCCGACACTTTTTGGTGTTCCAGCGCTAGTTTCATATTACTTTTTCCCTCTCTCTTTTTTGTTACTTCTTTCCACTCTTCGGGGGTACATCTTTTTAGTTTGGCCCAACTAACGCCAATTGCCCTGGCCATACACAACTGGTCATTATTTTCGATGGTAACGATAGACTTTTTCAAATGGAGCGAGTTCTTTTCCCCTTTAATCCGGGTAATTCTGCGTCTGGCTCCTCCACTTCCTTTGGGTAAATCGATGGTGCCAATAGAAATTTTAAAACTGTCATTGACGGAGAGCTCCTGATTACTATTTAATACCTTCTCGATGGTCTCCATTACTTTGTCCGCATTTAACTGGTCCCAGGGTTGAAGGGGAACAACAATCGGATCATGCAGTCCTTCGTGATGGATCACTACCCGCCCTAAGTCGTTCCCCGCCAAATCGCCCCGGGCCTCCTCTAACACTTCCCGGAACATATCATGGAGACCACCTTTTAAGTCCATTAAAGTTTGGCCTTGGTACTTTTCGTCTATTTTAATTTGGTAAGTACGATCTACCGCCGCGGTTTTCTTGAAGGTCCTCTCCGACTTTTTTCTAATAGTATACTGGAGTCCGGAGGACCCAGCCTCGGGCTCCTCACCACGCCCTATATGTACGGGGGAAGGAGGATTCCATTCCCCGTCCTCAACACACAGGCGCCCTGCTTCTTCTGCCTCCTCATCATAAAGCAGGGCTTTCACACACTCCTCTATCTCTTTTTGTCTCTTGATCTCTTCACTTTCGCCTATCAACTCCAATATAGCATCGCATTGCTCGATACAAAAGTCATCATCATATTCCGGATTTCTTAACTGAAATAACCTAAATCTCACTATTGGAGACTCTTGTATCCCCCACGTCGCCGCAAAATTCATCAGTTCGTCAGCATCGGTGAAAGAATTCACCATCATCTCGAAAGTAGCTGAGATATTTTCCATGTTGTTGGTTTGAGTTCTGAATTCAGAATGATGACTAGTAGCCGAACATGCTCTTATATACTCTTGACAGAGCCTCGTTTTGAATACGCGATTCTGATTGGTCAAATATATGCTGCGATTTGATTGGTCGAGGACTCGTTCCTGATAAGTGGAAAACGATGATTCCTGATTGGTTGAATTTTCAATCCGCTAACTACAATAGACTCACCAATAGTGCCTAACAAAAGCTAATGTTCGCACATCCGTCCTTGAATCAACAACGCCAGACACTTGGGCACTTTAAAGGGATTAACTTTTGACAGTTGGGCCATTGTTCGCACATCCGCTCCTAAATCAACACACGCCAGACACTGGGGCAACTTTAAAGGGATTAACTTTTGACAGTTGTATAGGCCATTGTTCGCACATCCGCTCCTAAATCAATATCGCTATTGTTCCATCGCTAAAAATAGATCGTCCATTGTTAACGCGGGTGGTATGGGCCTGGGAAACGAGTATGAACTGATGCACTAGAGTCACTCGAAGGTAGGACGTTGAGCAGTCAACATCGTAAAGGTGAGTATTATAATATTTAGATATATTATTTGATATTTCATATTATTAGGTTTTCGCCTCTGCAGGGCGAAAACCTATTGTTCTTCTTCTGTTGATTTGTTTTTAGGTTTTCGCCTCTGCAGGGCGAAAACCTATTGTTCTTCTTCTGTTGATTTGTTTTTTTTTTTTTTATTTTTATTATTTTTCCAATTCCACCCATTTTTGTGTCCAGCCTAGCGGCCAGATGAGAAAAGCTACAGCTATGAAATTTTGGGCATGGAGTCATCTTTATCTGAACATGTGCCTAATTGGTCAAACTTTTTACATTTATTTCTGATTTAGCCACTAGGGGGCGCAATGCATGTAATCACTGTTTTGTTAATAACTCAAAAATTTGAAACCTGATTTAGATGCGGTTTTTTACATAATGTTCCTTGTTGACAGCCCAATCAAATATGATGGATATCTTATCATCGAGTACGGGAAAAAAATTGTTCTAGGAGAGGTTGAATGTTCGAACCTTGGAAAAAAGTGGAAAAATGAGGGTAGGTCTACGAAAAACCTACCCACTTTTGTTAGAGATCAGATAGAAGAATTCTGTTTGCTGCATACGATTTGCAAGACATATACGCACAAAATATATGGGGTGGCGAATTAAGGAAATGCGTGGTTTGTCCTCTAGAAACGGTCAAACTTCACTAAATTTTAGGAAAAATTAAAATTTTAAAAACATGTTTTTGTCGCTCCTGACTTTATTTTCTGTTCATTCTTCATGAAATTTTCACACGATATGTATTGTTATGTTTGAAAGGGCCTCACAAATCAAAAAATAAAAAAGAATTGAAAAGGTCAAGGTCATATTACGATTATTGTGTTTTTATTCGGCCACAAATAGCTCCAAAACTAAAAATATTTCATTGAGAGTATATGAACAAAAGTTTTAGTTCTTAAAGAGCTCTTTCCAGTGATGTTTAGTTTTTGAAGATCGGACTTGTTTTGGTCATTATACGGCAGTCCAAAGTTTGATCCTTTTTTGGAATAATTGTAAATCAGGTTTTATGCTTCAAATTCTGATACACAAGAATAAAAAGTTTGACTTGTGCGACTAGCATACTTGATTGAACTATTTGCTGCTTTGCTAGGTACCAAATAGTAAAATTTTAATCAATTTTCTTTCTCATTTTGCCGCTAGGGGGCGCTTTTCTTGAAATCATTCTTTTGCTTATAACTCAAAAAGTTGAAGTCCGATTCGAATGCGTTTTTTTTGCATTCTGTTCCCTGTTGATAGTCTAATAGCATATGATAGGATTCGAGGGTCCGTGTGGCTGAAAGCTTTTGAGCTACGGAAGGTTGAATGTTCGAACCTCGCAAAAAGAAAACTGTGCAAATGAGGGTAGGTCTACGAAAAACCTATCCGTTTTTGTTAGAGATCAGATAGAAGAATTCCGTCTCCGGCATACCATTTAAAAGACGTATACACACAAAATATATGGGATGGTGAATTAAGGAAATGCGTGGTTTGTCCTCTAGAAACGGTCAAACTTCACTAAATTTTAGGAAAAATTAAAATTTTAAAAACATGTTTTTGTCGCTCCTGACTTTATTTTCTGTTCATTCTTCATGAAGTTTTCACACGATATGTATTGTTATGTTTGAAAGGGCCTCACAAATCAAAAAATAAAAAAGAATTGAAAAGGTCAAGGTCATATTACGATTATTGTGTTTTTATTCGGCCACAAATAGCTCCAAAACTAAAAATATTTCATTGAGAGTATATGAACAAAAGTTTTAGTTCTTAAAGAGCTCTTTCCAGTGATGTTTAGTTTTTGAAGATCGGACTTGATTTGGTCATTATACGGCAGTCCAAATTTTGATCCTTTTTTGGAATAATTGTAAATCAGGTTTTATGCTTCAAATTCTGATACATAAGAATAAAAAGTTTGACTAGTGCAACTTATATACTTGTTTGAACTATTTGCTGTTTTTGCAATTTTGTTTCTAATTTTGCCGCTAGAGGGCGTTTTGCTTAAAATCACTCTTTTGCTTATAACTCAAAACGTTAAAGTCTGATTGAAATGCGGTTTTCAGCATTTTGTTCCTTGTTGACTGCACCACAGAATGTGATGGATTTCAAGGGACAGGGTATGGGAAAATATTTGCGCTAGAAGAGTTTGAATGTTCTAACATTGCAAAAAAAAAAAAAAAAAAAAAAAACTGTGCAAATGAGAGTAGGTCTTCAAAAACCTTTTCGTTCTGTTTCATATTGAAAATTGTGGCTGAGTTGAAATAAAGTGTTCAAGTTGATTAGGTTAAAAGCGAAAACCGAGATACCGCTTGCGGTTCTAGTTTTTTTTATTTTTATTATTTTTCCAATTCCACCCATTTTTGTGTCCAGCCTAGCGGCCAGATGAAAAAAGCTACAGCTATGAAATTTTGGGCATGGAGTCATCTTTATCTGAACATGTGCCTAAATGGTCAAACTTTTCACTTTTGTTTCTGATTTAGCCACTAGGGGGCGCAATGCATGTAATCACTGTTTTGCTAATAACTCAAAAATTTGAAACCTGATTTAGATGCGGTTTTTTACATAATGTTCCTTGTTGACAGCCCAATCAAATATGATGGAAATCTCATCATCGAGTACGGGAAAAAAATTGTTCTAGGAGAGGTTGAATGTTCGAACCTTGGAAAAAAGTGAAATAATGAGGGTAGGTCTACGAAAAACCTTCCCACTTTTGTTAGAGATCAGATAGAAGAATTCTGTTTGCTGCATACGATTTGCAAGACATATACGCACAAAATATATGGGGTGGCGAATTTAGGAAATGCGTGGTTTGTCCTCTAGAAAAGGTCAAACTTCACTAAATTTTAGGAAAAATTAAAATTTCAAAAACATGTTTTTGTCGCTCCTGACTTTATTTTCTGTTCATTCTTCATGATATTTTCACACAATATGTATTGTTATGTTTGAAAGGGCCTCACAATAAAAAATTAAAAGAAATTTGAAAAGGTCAAGGTCATATTACGATTATGTGTTTTTATTCGGCCACAAATAGCTCCAAAACTAAAAATATTTCATTGAGAGTATATGAACAAAAGTTTTAGTTCTTAAAGAGCTCTTTCCAGTGATGTTTAGTTTTTGAAGATCGGACTTGATTTGGTCATTATACGGCAGTCCAAAATTTGATCCTTTTTTGGAATAATTGTAAATCAGGTTTTATGCTTCAAATTCTGATACACAAGAATAAAAAGTTTGACTTGTGCGACTAGTATACTTGATTGAACTATTTGCTGCTTTGCTAGGTACCAAACAGTAAAATTTTAATCAATTTTCTATCTCATTTTGCCGCTAGGGGGCACTTTTCTTGAAATCATTCTTTTGCTTATAACTGAAAAAGTTGAAGCCTGATCCAAATGCGGTTAATTGAATTATGTTCCTTGTTGATAGCCTAATGAAATATGATAGTTTCTAGGTATGAGTGGCTGAAACTTTTTGAGCTAGTAACGGAAGGTTGAAAGTTCGAATCTCGTAAAAAAACTGCAAATGAGAGTAAGTCTACGAAAAACCTATCCATTTTCGTTAGAAATCAGATAGAAGAATTCTGTTTGCTGCAAATGATTTGCAAGACATATACGCACAAAATATTTGGGGTGGCGAATTTAAGAAATGCATGGTTTGTCCTCTAGAAAAAAGTCAAACTTCACTAAATTTTAGGAAAAATTAAAATTTCAAAAACATGTTTTTTGTCGCTCCTGACTTTATTTTCTGTTCATTCTTCATGAAATTTTCACAAGTTATGTATTGTTATGTTTGAAAGGGCCTCACAATTAAAAAGTTAAAAAACATTGAAAAGGTCCAGGTCATATTACGATAATTGTGTTTTTATTCGGCCCCAAAGTGCTCCAAATCTAAAAATATTTCATTGGGAGTATATGAACAAAAGTTTTAGTTCTAAATAGTTCTTTCGTATAATGTTTAGTTTTTGAAGATCGGACTTGATCTTTTCATTTTACGGCAATCCAAAGTTTGATCCTTTTTTGGAATAATTGTTATTCAGTTTTTATGCTTAAAATTGTGATATATAAGAAAAAGAATGTTCGATTAGTGCGACTTATATACTTGTTTGAACTATTTGCTGCATTTCTAGGTACCTAATTGTAAAATTTTTATCAATTTTTTTCTCATTTTGCCGCTAGAGGGCGCTTTGCTTAAAATCGCTCTTTTGCCTATAACTCAAAACGTTAAAGTCTAATTGAAATGCGGTTTTCAGCATTTTTTTCCTTGTTGACAGCACCACAGAATGTGATATGATGTGATGATAGGGTATGGGGAAATATTTGCGCTAGAAGAGTTTGAATGTTCTAACATTCCAAAAAAACAAACAAACAAAAAAACAAAAAACTGTGCGAATGAGAGTAGGTCTTCAAAAAACCTTTGCGTTCTGTTTCATATTAAAAATTGTGGCTGAGTTGAAATAAAGTGTTCAAGTTGATTAGGTTAAAAGCGAAAACCAAGATACCGCTTGCGGTTCTAGTTCATCATTATAATTGTTTGATTCTATTATTGTTATAATGGATGTTCTAGATATTTAATCATTGATCCAATCAGGTGGGTGTTTGAGTTAGCCAATCACGTAATTATCTTCGTAAGTGCTATGAACAAGTTCAAACATATCTTATTTAATGTTTAAACGGTTACTACATAGAGAGCAAATATAAAAAATGACGAAATTTCCGGTTTCTAAGCCATTAAAGTTCCGGTTTATTGAGTTCATCGTATAGCTTGACATGAGACCTTTCTATCGATACCAGAATCATGCAAATCGGTCAAGAAATGACTGAGATATAGCCTAAAATATGATTTTTTGGGGAATATTTGACGCCATTTTCCGGTCACGTGACATTTTTCAAACGCTTATATCTCGTAAACGATAATAGATAACCCTGTAGAAGTATACAGTTTTAGAATCAGCGTAGCGAGACCTTTCGAACGGTATATGAAACGCAGTCTTTAGAGTAGTTTAAAAATTTGGTTTAAAAATCGCTGTTACGTCATAACTCAGTAACGGTTGAAAATCGAATCGAGAACATAGGGTTTATTTGATTAAACTATCGATTGATATAAAAATTATGAAAATCGATATCGTAAACCGTTGCACTAGACAGGAAAAACTGATTTAAGCTCTTTTATTATTTTGTTGTTGTTGTTGTTTCAACCAATATTATTTTAAATATTACTTTAAAATTTGAATAAATCATACCTTTATGATGCGTTTCCAATTGTCACAAAATTTGAATAACTTCTACCTTTTTGATGCGTTACCAATTGTCATATACACATATCGATACCTATATCGCTTTAAAACGTGTACACTGACCACCTCTAAAAGTCGTGCTACTAGGAGATATTTAATCCGTTACCTAGGTAAAACTAAGGATTAACGTAAACATTGGCCAGCTCCTTTTATGGGGCTATCTTAATCCGATCTCAAGTCAACCAATATTGACGTATAAATGGTACTGGAGTCGTGTATGAACTTGACCATTCATGTCCACTGACGATCTATGATGTGTCATTATATCAAACCCGTGGGGGATGGGTGGGGTGTGGTCACAATGTACTAGGGCAACATTAAAGGGATTAACTTTGGACGCTTGAAAGGACCATTGTTCGCATTTCCGTCCCTAAATCAATATCGCTATTGTTCAATCGCTAAAAATAGACCGTCTATTGTTAACGCGGGTGGCCTAGGCCTATGAACTGATATTACAGTTGCACTAGAGTCACTCGAAGGTAGGACGTTGAGCAGTCAACATCGTAAAGGTGAGTATTATAGTATTTAGATATATTATTTGATATTTCATATTAACCATCATTTGTTTGATCCTATTATTGTTATAATGTTCTAGATATTTAATTATTATTATTATTATTATTATTATTGATATTATTATTATTATTATTGATATATCTATTATTAATATATCATTGTCTGAGATCGAATGGAAGTGACCCGCAATTTCCGCGAGTAGATCTTAGATCGAGTATACAAGTCACCTCTGTATACTTTAACCAATCAAATGACCCCTAATATGGCCGCCGCACATGCGCACTATCCTTAAACTCTTATATGCAAATTAGATACCTAAAATTCAATATGGCCGCTGCACATGCGCACAACCCTTAAACGCTTATATGCAAATGAGTTACTATTAAATAGAAACAAAATGGCCGCCTATTACGTCATCTTTGTTTACACCCAAACCGGCCCACATACTACTCACGCTGACGGAATGGCGAGGCAACCAACGACAGCCCGCTAAAGGGGGCAAAATAAGACTGATGGGATAAGGCACAACATGTTATCGCACATCATCTTAATATGGCGAATTCCATTAAGTAAGTTGAATAAAATAGTTTAATTAAAGTGGCAGAGACATGAACATTTCAAATGAAACAAGAGTTTTTGGAACGACACATATGCCCCCCTACGCCCCCCTCTGCCATCGAGGTCACTGTAACCTTGACCTTTGACCAAGTGACCCCAAAATCAAAAGGGGTCATCTACTATTCATGACCATTAACCCTAGGAAGTTTGTGGAATGTGGGCCGAAGCATTCTCCAGTTATTGATTGGAAACGATTTTCACATTCGAGGTCACTTTGACCTTGACCTTTGACCAAGTGACCCCAAAATCAATAGGGGTCATCTACTATTGATGACCAATTACCCTATGAAGTTTCAGGAATGTGACCCAAAGCGTTCCCCGGTTATTGTTGGAAACGATTTTCACATTCGAGGTCACTGTAACCTTGACCTTTGATCAAGTGACCCCAAAATCAATAGGGGTCATCTACTAGTGATGACCAATCACCCTTATGTGGGCCCAAGTGTTCTCCAGTTATTAATCAGAAACGATTTTCATATTCGAGGTCACTGTGACCTTGACTTTTGACCAAGTGACCCCAAAATAAATAAGGATCATCTACTCTTCATGACCAATTACCATATGAAGTTTGAGGAATGTGGACCCAAGCATTCTCCAGATATTGGTTGGAAATGAAGTGATCTACTGACGGACCGACCGACAGACAATTGCAAAACAATATGCCCCCTCTTCTTCGAAGGGAAGCATAAGAAAAGAGTTAAACATGTATTTAAGAGAGCAACTGCTAGGTTGTCAATGTAAAGGCCATTGAAAATTATGGTTAACCAGTGTCAGTGGTCACCTATAGACAACAGTCAACCTTTTTTAGACAGTCAGCTGCAAGTTTCAATTTTTTATGACTTTAAAGGCTTGACCTTGTACGTGCCGCCATAAAACACAACAAAGAATCAAGTAGGAATGAATACAAGAGAATCGGTAGAACCGATGGATGCTCCCCAAATAAATTCTAGTTCCAAAAGTGCTTTATTTAAATATTTCTTTCAAATATGTGTGTTCAACTAAATATTATAATAAAGTATTACAAAGGAAAACAAGAGAATCAGTAAAACCGATGCATGTTCCCCGAATAAATGCTAGTTCCAAAAGGGCTTTTTTAAAAATATTTCTTTCAAATAAGTGTGTTCAACTAATATAATAATACAGTATTACAAAGGAAAAAAATATGCATGACAAAGGGCAGCAAGAAGGCATCAGAGATTATGGAGTTTTCGTTTTTTTGAGTATCAAGAATTGCACTTTTGTGTACTGCACATCAACTTAAGAATACATATCTAGCTATCTAACTCGAGTTCATGTCGATACCTCTTATAGTTTTTGTGCTATGCTTCGGACAAAATTTAAGTATGAAAAATAACAAATGGCAACAACTCCTAAATTAGGCAAAACAGAGTTGTGGTTCTTGTACACTGCACTTCTCCTCATTGAGATCTCTCTACCTATGAAGTTTCATGATGATACCTCTTATAGTTTTTGTGCTATGCTCTGGACAAAATTTAAGTATGAAAAATAACAAAGGGCAATAACTCCTAAATTATGCAAAAACAGAGTTTTGGTTCTTGTACATTGCATTCTTCTCATTGAGATCTATCTAGTTTCATGTCAATACCTCTTATATTTTTTGTGTTATGCTCCGGAAAAAAACAGACAGAGAGACAGACAGATGGATGGGACAGACGGACAAAATGGCAACTATATGCTCTCCCTTTTAGGGAGCATAAAAAATATGTTCGATATAATCTGTGCATTTACCATCATCTAATATCCTATCTGGTTTCTTATTCTTACTTCACGATGGGTTAAAACAAATAAGGTGACAAAATATTCATCAAATACATTTTATCAATTATAATAACCATAGATAATAGGATAACACAAATTTACTTAAATTTGATATAAACCAACCAACAAATATGACTAAACGCCGATTAACCAGATGATTTGGTCATAATTATATACATTACACTAATAGACAATCTGCATAATCATACAGGTTTCATGTGTTTGTAAATCTCTTTTTTTATCGAAGCATGTGGATCATACACTCCAAATCAGATCACATTGAAAGCTTATTGTTATGCAAGGAATGTCATCTAAGTTACATATTTCCAAGACTGACCAGGAAACTGTTCTGTCTCTCCTTTTTCTATATTCACTTGGCACAGTTTCGTGGTCAGTCCTCTATTTGTTACTTTGACTATTTAACTTTAAGGTTTTCAATTGGGTCGTGTTTAAAATAGAGACATTGCCTGTAATATTTTTCTTTTATATTACATTGCAATGCATTTCATATATTGTATATGTACATGTATTTATCAATCGCCTTTGTATCAGACTAAAACAATAAATCAACCAAAACAGAACAAAAAACAACAAGCATGTTTGGAGTATTCACATGTTAACCAGATGGTTACCATAGTACCTGCCCTCATACTTTCTACTGATACCATAGCAACACTGACAATCAGTCCAGTCCTCTGGCTAGAATATGTTGGTGTATAACTGCCGTCTTCAAATCAAAATGATCTCAAAAAGAACTCCCAAAGTTATAATGAACATTATGGAAGGTAATGATGGTAAAACTTCTGATGAAGAATCAGCTTCTTCAAATATTTGTTTAGATAAAAATAAAATGGGGCCCTACCATTTTGTACACCATGAAGTTTATACAAGTTTAATAATGATGTAGTTAAAATACCGTATACACGGTCAGATTAGGCGCAGCTACGTAAAAGGCGCATCCTAACTTTCAAGGTAACTTATTTGAAAAAAACAACAACACTTATTGTATTGTATGTGGCGAAATCTTGTTTTGAAATTTGCGCCGTTGTACATTTTAACAGACCGAAAGCTATCCATACGTCACCGGGCTAATCATACGGTGAACCGTTTTATTTACACATGGCATAAGATTACCGTTAGACCGTTACATTAACGAAGGGTAGGATAAAGGTGATACATTTTCATACCATGACATTACTCAACCGTGTCCCCGCATTCTAACACTGGGGACCATTGTCACCTGTCAAAATTCTCCCAACTAACAAACATTACATAACAACTGCCACCTGTCAAGTTTCTCCTATACATCATGAGGTCCCGTAAAATAAACTTATTTGTTTATATTGAAAATGGCTTCAATCAAGTTGTTTCAGTTTCTCACGATCATTTTATCATGAAATATACCTGTAGAATAACTAATAAGAAGAAAAGCAATAGTCTGGTATTGTTTATCATGGTTTCGTATAGACTTTGTGTCATATTATCGTATTCATTGGCTTTCAGTATATCCATTTTCTGAGATTGTATACCGGTAATTTTCACTTCTCGGTGATTGAAAAAAGAAACCTGAAAAGCTGTATATCATCATATAAGGCGCACCCCCTCTATAAACTTGAATTATCTGGAAAAAAAGTGCGCCTAATCTGCCGGTGTATATGGTAACCCTGAATATGTTTTTTTTTTTTTTCAATTTATGTTGTGAATACATGGGGCACCAATGATAAGTTACACTGGAAAAACTTGGTGTGCAACAAGAAACAAATTTCAGCATAGTCAAAATATGCATGTATTTTAGAAGATCGGTTTTATGAAAACTGATTTTTGGCAAAAATGAAATAAAAATATATCTTGAATATATATACATGCCCATGGAATATATAAGACTTAAAATCAATATATATATATGTATATATTTATATATGAACTTTTAATGTAAGGATGTATGGATGAAAATAACAATACACAAAGTTATGTCTAAATGGTTAAAATGTTAAAAAATGTTTTTATTAACTAAAATAATAAGTTTTAAAAGTATTTCTAAAAGAAGCTGAAAATGATACAATTTTGCATTCTTGTTCCAGTTATTATTTACAATTAACATCAAAAGACAAAGGATTAAATTACAGTTTTAATACATTTATAATGCAATGAAACAAAACAATGAAATATACATATTTTTTTCTCATGCAATACATTTCAAAATGTAATGTGTGAAATATCATTTCAAAACGGTAATTTGATACATGCATTTCATAATGTAATGCATTACTTAAGGTGATGCATTCATTTCATAATGACTTTACTAGGCTATATATTTCATTTTTGAATGCATACATCAAATGATTTAACCCATTTCATATTGCAATGCATGTATTTCCTAAAACAGTCGTTCAATAATGCATACATGCATTGTAATGTGTACATTTCATAATATAATTAACAATATCATCATAACATCAAAACTGATCACAGTGTCGGAAAGATTTTTATCAAACAAAATGGCCCCACGTAATATATACCATATGCAGGCAAGTCATCTAACACTACCAAAATATTAGCTGATGTAGATACACAGAGTAATGCAAAAGAGAAAAAGAGTTTGAGGCCCTGTTTATCTAACTACTGTGAAAAGAAATTAATCAGGCCAATGTGACCCTAGATTGCTCAGCTGAGTACCATTAGCCTAAATAAAGCTTTATCACTCATATTAAGGGTTGACTTTGTTGACTGCAACATTAGCCAGATTAAAGATATTATAAAAAAAATCAACCCTACTGCCTTTTTTATTCGGAGAATTCCATAAAAGGAACCTATTAAAACCCCTTGGAGCCTCATTTTTCATGGGATCAGCTTTGCTTTAGAACCACGAGATGATCATTAGAGCAGAATAAAATCAAAATTCTTGTTTCAGAGAAAAATTTGAAATTTTCAAAAGATACATAAGAACTAGCCAACCACCTTGGAGCCTCATTTCTCAAGGGACTGACAATACTGTGGCATTTCTGTATGATTGATGAATACTTGTTACTAAGAACTATCAAGGAGAAAAACTAATATCTTACAGTCTTTAAATAATATTTAGGTTAACTCCCTTGAATAAGTAATATCCTCCCCCACCCACTTATTTTTTTTTAATTGATCCACTTTTTCCAAAAAAAAAAAGTCAAATTCGTGCAGTTCCAAAAGACTGGTTTCATTTTTTTTTCTTTTCTTTTTTTTTTTAATAAAATTCTTTTGGTATTCATGGTATAGATCAAATTCGTTTAAGCATTTTCGTGAAAGACAACCTCAAAGATCATCAATGCCAAGTTTCATCAACCCAGTGATCTTAAAGGAGATATAATTTAAAGCAAATTGCTGATGATGGACAAATGATATTGACAATGTTTGCAGTATGATCACAATAGCTCACCTTGTGCACATTGTGCTAAGTTTAGCTTAAAAGGTGTATATAGGGCAAATTTTCACAAAATTTAACCACTATGTTGTCCATTAAGGATGTATATTTTGGAAATTTATGAATGATATTTAAGTATTGGAGCTATGATGATAGTTCAACATATAATGGTAATCAGATATTATTCTTTAAGTAAGTACAACTGTTGATCTAATGGCAAGAGTTGGGGTTCTTACCTGCTTCATCAAGGGTCAAGTTTTATTTCAAAGTGCAAGGAAGAAAAAAAAAAATCCTCATTAAATATATCTAAAAACATTTTTTGCTTGTATTGAGAAAAAATGAAACTGGAAGAATATACAATAACATATAAGATCTTTTTTAAAACAATAAAACCTTTAACAATACATAGGAAAACATCATATACTTAATGAACAATAACAAAAACTAAAATGAGTAAAATATAACTTGATGTTCAGAATTTAAATGTCTGAATTCGCCTTTGCCATAGATCTCATTTCTTCCAAAACTGTATGAAGGACTTCAGAAAATAAATTAATAAATTTTCCCATGCAACTATGTATACATGTATATGGAGCTAAAATTATACCTTGTTCAAATATTCATGTCAATTTTATTATGTGAGAGGTCCCCTAAATAGGGCAACACTTTTAACAACTTAATCATAAAAATAAACGTAAAAATGATTTTGCGTCATCAGTATGGTTGAGTCATAAATTACTTCATTTAGCACCATAAATACATATTAAAGAATTTTCTACTTCTAAAATTTCATGTTTTAGAGCGAAGAATGGAACAACTTCAGGTGTCTCATACATGCAAACTGTATGGACAAAACGTGTTATAAAGTGAAGTAGAAATGGTCATACATTACAGGTGTAAGTTTTACATGTGTTCGACAGAAAATGTATGCATGTAAGTTAATATTTATAGAAGATTATGGTATTTAACTAAGACATAATAATTTCTCTCTTTCAATGGTATAAACTCTCTATACATCGGCACTCGCGGGAATACATTTTTTTCTCTCTATAAAAACACATCCCTAGCTGGATTTATAATTTCAGACAATGATTTCTTCTAGTTGATGCATGGTCAGTGTGACATCCACATATTCCCCACTATGGTCAGTTCCATGTCAACAACTTCTTGTATGATGCACTCTTGAAGCATGTTTAACACCGGTGTTTTGTCTCTCACAGTTTTGGTGCAGAGCGATCATTTGTCATGGTCCTCCGCAGCGAGACACTGGCAAACATCGGGTTTTTCTGGAAACTGCACATGAAAAGTGTCATTACTGTAAATTGATTATTAAGATGTGAAATCAAGAAAAATAATTATTGTAATATATCTTAAATAACTTAATGTAAGCTTTATCCTGAATCAATGTCAATTTTGAAGGTCAAGATAAAAAAAAAAAGCAAAAAAAAAAGCAATAAGTGCAGTACTTCTGGCAATTTAAAATGAATATGTTAATGTAGGAGATCTGAGAGATTAGAAAGATATGGCAAATATGATACATGTTTGTTGACACTTCATAGTTTCCAAAAAAAAAAAAAAAAAGAACAATTAAGATGCCAAAGGGAAACAAGAGGCCCATAGGGCCACAAATCGCTCACCTGAGTACCACTGCTCTATATGCAACCTAGTATACATGTATCATACTGATATACATGTTTCTCAGGAACTTGACAGTTTTTCTTACCCATTTTAGCAATAGTATGGAAAAAAACAGTGATCATGAGATTTCAGTGTGGTACTGCTGATTGAAAATGGACAAAAAGAGAGATGGTACTTAACCTTTTCCCTCATAAAAACTCATTTTGATGCCCTTTATAGGTACCACATAAATCCTGATTTGCAGAAAGCCCCACTTAAACCTTTCCAAATTTAATTGTAAAATCCTCATCCCCAGACCACTAAGGAGCAGCAAACAGCATAAAACCTGATCAGCCTGCGAGTAATAGTTGGACTTGCAGGCTGATTGGGTTTTATGCTACTTACATAGGTATTTTATAGATCTCTATGAGGAAAAGGGTTAATTATTATGAAATAAGTTGCAATTTATTACAAAGTGTTTTTAATCATTTGTTTGTGGTTTTTAAGAGGTGTTTTGTAATCCCTGTGTACTGGAACACTGACATGAACTAAAGTAAAGGCAGACAATCTGCATATATTCACCCCCCCCCCCCACAATCACTTTAATGATGATGTTGATGCTGCTGCTGATTTAGGATAGTATGAATAACCCTTATATCTCTATCAGGTGGCTTTGTGTAAAACTAGCCTAGTATCTCATATACATAGTAGCAGGTAATGTAGTTTTGCACTAACTCAGTGGGGCAACACAGTCCAGAAAATGTGACCTCTGCCAGAAGGTCAGACTAAGCTATAGGAATGGTATTTGTGGAAACCCTGCATATGTAGTGGAATCACCCAAATGACCTATCAGACTAGTGGACTATCTCATCTAAGGGTACAATTTATTTTTTTGTTTCTAGCTGGTTTTCTCTCTCTCTCTCTCTCTCTCTGTTAGACTTCTCTCTCTTTAATAAGTGGCCTTGTAATTTAATGTAACTTCTTTTGCATTTTATTAAGCTACCTGGCGGCCATGTTTATTACAGATCAGAAAATTTTTAGCAACTTTGATAGAGGTTGACCCAAGGAACATCTGTACCAATTTATTTTAAAATCTGGCCAGTAGTTTTGAAGAAGATGATTTTTAAAGTTTTCATATTTTATTTTTAGCTCACCTGAGCACAAAGTGCTCAAGGTGAGCTTTTGTGATCGCCCTTTTGTCGGCGTCCGTGTCGTGCGCGTGCGTTCGTCCGTCGTCAACAATTTGCTTTAAACGACTCTCATCTGAATACCGCTGGACAGAATTTAATGAAACTTGGCAGATGTTCCTTGGGTGAGGCCTTACAAAAGTTGCTAAAAAAATGTTGTTCATTAAGAACTTTGGTTGCCATGGCAACAAAAAGAAATTATTTGAAACTTTTAAAATATTCCTTCAAAACTCACTGCCAGATTTCAAATAATTTGGTACAGATGTTCTTGGTCAACTCTACCAAAGTTGCTAAAATTTTCCGATCGTAAAAAAACATGGCCGCCAGGGCGGGGCTATTTGCTTTATGTTTAGAGAAAACTTTTAAACAACATCTCATCTGAAACCATGGACAGATTTTGATTTAACTTGGCGGGTGACCTGGGCAACCATTCACAACAAGTTGCTAAAATAAACTTGTCTGTAGAATTGGTTGCCCGGACACCAAAAGAAAAATATATGTTAAAACTTTTAAAATCATCTTCTTCAAAACTACTGGCCAGATTTTAAAATAAATTGGTACAGATGTTCCTTGGGTCAACCTCTACCAAAGTTGCTAAAATAATACCGATCTGTAAAAAACATGGCCACCAGGGGCGGGGCTTATTTGCCTTATATGTATATAGGGAAAACTTTAATCAACATTTCCTCTGAAACCACTGGACAGAATTTGATTAAACTTGGCAGGAATGATCCTTGGGTCAACCTTCAAAAAAGTTCCTAAAATAAACTTGATCCATATAGAACTCTGGTTGCCATGGCAACAAAAAGAAAAAAAATATGAAAACTTTAAAAATCATCTGCTTCAAAACTACTGGCCAGATTTTAAAATAAATTGGTACAGATGTTCCTTGGGTCAACCTATTTATCTCAGATGAACGATTTAGGGCCATCATGGGCCTTTTTCTGCAGTTCAGGCTACCTCTCCAAAAGTTGATCTTTTACAGATCAGATTTACAGAAGTTGAATATTTTTAAGTGTGATATTATGTTACATTTATGCATAAAAAGAATGTATCAGCTCATAAACAAAACAAGAAATATGTCTTGGTAGCTTAATAAAATGCAAAAAGTTACATTAAATTACAAGGCCACTTATTAAAGAGAGAGAAGTCTAACAGAGAGAGAGAGAGAGAAAACCAGCTAGAAACAAAAAAATAAATTGTACCCTTAGATGAGATTGTCCACTAGTCTGATAGGGCATTTGGGTGATTCCACTACATATGCAGAGGTGGAGAAGATAACATTACCACAAATACCATTCCTATAGCTAAGTCTGACCTACTGGCAGAGGTCACATTTTCTGGACTGTGTTGCCCCACTGAGTTAGTGCAAAAACTACATTACCTGCTACTATGTATATGAGATACTAGGCTAGTTTTACACAAAGCCACCTGATAGAGATATAAGGGTTATTGATACTATTCTAAATCAGCAGCAGCATCAACATCATCATTAAAGTGATTGTGGGAAGGGGGGGGGGGTGAATATGCAGATTGTCTGCCTTTACTTTGGTTCATGTCAGTGTTCCAGTACACAGGGATTACCAAACACCTCTTAAAAACCACAAACGAATGATTAAAAACACTTTGTAATAATTGCAACTTATTTCTTAATTAATTAACCCTTTTCCTCATAGAGATCTAGAAAATACATGTACCTATGTGAGTAGGATAAAACCTAATCAGCCTGCAAGTCCAACTGTTACTCGCAGGCTGATCAGGTTTTATGCTGTTTGCTGCTCCTTAGTGGTCTGGGGATGAGGATTTTACAATTAAATTTGGAAAGGTTTAAGTGGGGCTTTCTGCAGATCAGGATTTATGTCAAAATGAGTTTTTATGAGGGAAAAAGGTTAAGGACCATCTCTCTTTTTGTCCATTTTCAATCAGCAGTACCACACTGAAATCTCATGATCACTGTTTTTTTCCATACTATTGCTAAAATGGGTAAGAAAAACTGTCAAGTTCCTGAGAAACATGTATATCAGTATGATACATGTATACTAGGTTGCATATAGAGCAGTGGTACTCAGGTGAGCGATTTTAGGCCCTATGGGCCTCTTGTTTTTGTTTCCATGGCAACCAGAGTTCTACATGGATCAAGTTTATTTTAGCAACTTTTGTGAAGGTTGACCCAAGGATCATCCCTGCCAAGTTTAATCAAATTCTGTCCAGTGGTTTCAGAGGAGATGTTGTTTAAAGGTTTCTCTATATACATATAAGGCAAATAAGCCCCGCCCCTGGCGGCCATGTTTTTTTACGGATCGGAATAATTTTAGCAACTTTGGTAGAGGTTGACCCAAGGAACATCTGTACCAATTTATTTTAAAATCTGGCCAGTAGTTTTGAAGAAGATGATTTTTAAAGTTTTCATATTTTTTTTTCTTTTTGTTGCCATGGCAACCAGAGTTCTACATGGATCAAGTTTATTTTAGCAACTTTTGTGAAGGTTGACCCAAGGATCATCCCTGCCAAGTTTAATCAAATTCTGTCCAGTGGTTTCAGAGGAGATGTTGTTTAAAGGTTTCTCTATATACATATAAGGCAAATAAGCCCCGCCCCTGGCGGCCATGTTTTTTTACGGATCGGAATAATTTTAGCAATTTTGGTAGAGGTTGACCAAGGAACATCTGTACAATTTATTTTAAAATCTGGCCAGTAGTTTTGAGAAGATGATGTTAAAGTTTTCATTTTTTTTTCTTTTTGTTGCCATGGCAACCAGAGTTCAACATGGATCAAGTTTATTTTACAATTTTGTGAAGGTTGACCCAAGGATACCCTCCAAGTTTAATAAATTCTGTCCAGGGTTTGGTTTCTCTTACAGCCCCGCCCCTGGCGGCCATGTTTTTTTACGGATTGGAATAATTTTAGCAACTTTGGTAGAGGTTGACCCAAGGAACATCTGTACCAATTTATTTCAAAATTTGGCCAGTAGTTTTGAAGAAGATGATTTTTAAAGTTTTCATATTTTCCCTTTAGGTTGCCGTGGCAACCAGAGTTCTACATGGATCAAGTTTATTTTAGCAACTTTTGTGAAGTTCACTCAAGGATCACCCCTGCCAAGTTTAATCAAATTCTGTCCAGCGGTTTCAGAGGAGATGTTGTTTAAAGGTTTCTCTATATACATATAAGGCAAATAAGCCCCGCCCCTGGCGGCCATGTTTTTTTACGGATGGAATAATGTTAGCAAATTTGGTAGAGGTTGACCCAAGGAACATCTGTACCAATTATTTAAAATCTGGCCAGTAGTTTTGAAGAGATGATTTTTAAAGTTTTCAATTTTTTTTCTTTTTGTGCCATGGCAACCAGATTTTCATGGATCAATTCATTTAGCAACTTTTGTAGACTGACCCAAGGAACATCCTGCCAAGTTTATTACAATTCTGTCCAGGGTTTCAGAGGAGATGTTTTTAAAATGTTGACTGACCACAACACAATACCGACCGGGCGATACACAAAATGCACCTTGAGCACGTTGTGCTCAGGTGAGCTAAAAAGTCAAGCCCACGGCTTAAGGTGCACATTTCACCTCTAAGTGTGACCTTGACCACTGAACTAGGGACCCAACTCTTGAGCACAGCACACTGCCTCAATGAGGCTAATCTTACTGCCAAATCATTTGGGAATCTTTAGATTGCAGGAGGTATAATGTTACAAGGTCTTGGATAACACTCTAAAATCCATCAATCTATGAATATCTTAATAAAAGTGTGAACTTTGACACTTGGAGCTAGAGACCCATGCAACTCCTGTGCATGACATTTTGTCTCATTGAAGCAAACATTACTGCCAAGTTACTTAAAAGTCCCGTGATTCATGTCTAATTTAAAGCCTGGACAAGGAAACCTGACAAACAGGCACTCTAATGAACCTACACTCAACAGACATCCTGGCAACTATGGCGACCTTCCACAATTAATAGAAGTCACATGACCACTGCTACATCATATATGTCATCTTTGATGTTATACAATATTGTTCTCAGCTTGATCAATTTGTTTATGTGTATCAATATTGTTAGAAGGAACCATATGACATTGTTGTATATTTTGTGTGTATTCCATGTGTGAGTAATTGGTGGGGTAAATGGCATATGTTTATCATTTGAATAAATAATCTAATTATAGCACTATCATTTTGGTGGTCACTATGACGTAGATTAAACAAAATGAGATATTGCAGGATCTAAATTTTCCAGAAGGAAAGACAGATGGCAGGTCAAGCTAAAGATCCCTCTGTTATGTAACTTGTAGTGAACTAAACAACCACTTGTTTTAATTTAAAGAAAAAATATTCTGGATCTACTTCCAGACTGATCTCATATAAACATTTTAATGTTTATAATTAATGAATACTTAAACAATAATAGATTTGTACTTTATTAAAAAGAAATCAGATTTTCTGTAATGTCTTACTTAACATCTTCCTCTATACTTGCTTCATCATCGCCATTTTTGGAAGGTGGGGCAGGAGGGGGATGGGGAGGGTGGTTAAGCTGTCGTCTTGCTGGGCTTCCATAGGCAGTGCTGGTCGATGGCGCATGGGGTCCCTGTGGGTTCTGCTGTGAGAGAAGCGACAATGATGAAAAAGAAGTAGAGGGTCTGGTTGTCATGGGAACCAATGGAGGAGCAGGTGGAATGGCAGCTGAGGATGTTGGTGGTGGGGGAGGAGGAGGTGGAGGAGCTGGGACATGTGGGGCAGGGATGGGTGGAGCAGGAGGCGGAGTCATACTTCGTAGACCAACTGTGCTTGCTGGAAGCGTGCTGGCACGTGAAAAGGCTGGATTGGACGTTGTGATCGGCTGGGCAGGGAGTGATGTAGGGGGCGGGGGTAAGGGGGGAGAGAGCTGCGGGGAATAAAGGGTGGTAAAACTCTCATGAGTGTCCTGGGTTGGCCTGCCGTAGGAGGTGTAAATGGAGGAAAACTGTGGAGCTGGTTCCTCACGTCTTGTGTACAGCTACAAGAGAAAACACAGGCATTAGTGAACATCAAGAAGATGAAGTTTGGAAATATCCCTTTTATTGCAAAATGATTTTTTCTGAGTATGATATTGATTTAATGTTACTTTAAATAAGCCTTATACAAGCTGATTTACAATAAGTATTTTAAGTATTGATACAAAGTGTGTGCAACAGAACTGTGCCATTTCTATTACCTTGTATGAATTTAAAACAAATATGCTTATTTGAAAGTAAATAAGGTAGTTAAAAAAGGAAAAGGAATTTAAAGGAAAGGAAGAATCTAAAATCAGGTTGTAAAGTTTTTTCCGAGAAAACAACATCTGACAAACATCCAAACATCACCACTTCAAACAAAACAGAATATTTCAGAAGATCTTACATCAAATATGAAAGAATTACAGGAAAACCCCCAGGTTTTTGATTAACACTAGAATTGATACAATTCTAGACTTCTTAGCACCAATGGACCACCCTTTAACCCTTGACAACTGCATGAAAACAAGATCAGGTTCCATTTAACACATGAAATGTTTTAGATGAGTTCTTTTTATAAACATTTCATGATATTATCAGGAAAATGACACTGCTACAGAATCACCTTGCTGTGGTTACTATAGGAACATGTATTAAGTTGTGGCAGTACTGAATTATGAAGAGGTTTTGTTACCTGATGTAAAAAATGATCAGTTTAGAAAATGAGACATGACACACAATTACATTAATCAGAACTGAAGTGCTCACAAACACCTTTGGTTGAATCAAGCATGTCATTTCTTATGCATGGGTTTGACAATATTCCAAGTAACTACATAAACAGCTTAAATTATCTTGGATAAAAAAATCTCAATAGCCTTTTATATGGAAAAGCATATAATTGAAACTTTAGGGTCTAAATATATGTAACTATTATATACAGATATTACAAAAGTGTTATTATGTAACTGTCAAAAAATAGGTATGAATCTAAATTATTAAGTCCAGCTTAAATATTCACCACACAGAATAACCTTCCAGTAAATGACCAGTATGAAACAAGATGTTTTTGTGTGTGAAGTTTGCACTTTTTTGTGTTTTGAAAGATATTTTAACTTATGACAGCTGTAAATGTCTGTACAAAACAATCTTATATGACATCCTCATTTCATCTTGAAACTTTAAATGGATCAGAGGCTGCACTCAACATTTAAGACAAATTTAAGAGGACAACAAACAATCATTGCTGCTGAAAGAGAGGCACATTATCAGGAATTACATCAAGAAATAGCTTTTCCTGGCAATATTTTGATCCACTATGAGTTAAGTTAGGTTAATATAAAGTCTTATTTCAACTAAAAATAACATTTAGTGCTCTTTTTTTTTTTAAATTCTCAGTATTTTCCAAATAATTTTAAGAATGAAAAGTGATATTAATTTCCAAAACTGTTCATAAATAAAAATGATACATACATCTTTATTTCAGTCTAGCCTTTTACTCTTTGAGCTTTGAATTAAAGATAAGCTTGAAAATTGCTGGTGAAAACAATTACTAAGATGAATATAGGGGTGAGACTGTGTCGATCAGTCTCCTGGTTTGAACAGTTGATGGAAGTTCTTAATTATACATTTACCATGTTATCAAACATTACCAGGAAAAGGTATTTGATAGTCACAAAACAAAACACTCTCAAAAGGTGTTGATCCAGTCGAGTTGGTCTTCAAGCTCTTCAGTCAAGGAGGAAATCTCACAATAGCCACAGGAAGAGGTGGGCATGCTGGGTAATATTGTAGACTGATACCTGTGTGCTGGCAGGGTATGAGGGGATGGACTGGTACACCTGATCTGTATCTGAGAGGGGTGGGGGATGGGAGTAGGGGTGATTATAGGAAATGACCGGGCTATAGACCATGTGCATGGGGACTGTAGGTCTAACTGCCTGAAATAAACCAAAAATATTGCTAAGCATCCTTTTATAGAATTGAAACACAATGAAAATTAAGAAGCGGGTACTAAGCTGAAAAAAAAATCCTATTTCATATTAACACTCTGTATGATAGCATGGAAGCAAAGCACCCTCATTTTCAGACATCTGGGAGAGTCAGAAATAAAGAAAGCTCCTCTCTGATGCTACTGCATGCAGGTGTCTCTCGCTTAAAAAGATTCAATTTTCCTGAAACTACAGAATTCATTTGGGACCTATTCACCAACTGTAAGGCTCTTAGTAAAGTGTTATTCTTCAATAGAACAGTTCTCTGTAACATATATTTGGTGTCTCTCATAATATTTTGAAATAGGTGCAAATGCCAGTATAAATACCATTTACTTTTTGTAAACCATCAACACCTTCTCACTTTTAAATGCTTTAACCATATTATCAACAGTACAAATGACATGGTATTAAAAGCAATTTACAGTAAATTAAATACTGAAGGTTTCTGGGAAGTGATTGCACTCATGTGAATATACAAGTTTCTTATTTCAAATATAATCTGCCATACCAGAAAGAACCTCATATCCCATATTCAATTCAGTCCTGTGTATTCTTGTATCATAGAATTTTATGATGAAACTGTAGCAAACAATTAGAATAACAAGTGCAAGCAAAATGTCATTAGGCCAGAGTTTTTTATTTCTAGATTTACAGACCAGCCTATTCCAAGTCCCGCCCCCCCCAAAAAAAAATTCTTTTTTTTTTCCAAGTCATTTTTTTTTTTTTTTTTTGGAGGCGAAACCCCAAACCGCCGCATATTCCACGTATTTTGGGAGCCATCTTTTAAACGCAACATTAATTCAAGTGTTAATTATACTGAACAATATTGAGCAAAGTATGCCAAATGTTTATATCCCACATAATCAAAAAGCAATCATTTGACATAGATGAAACAACATGTCCACATGCTCGCTAGTCTTGTTTTTGTTTCTTTAATCTTTATCTATTCATATACGTAGAATGCCACTTCCTTGATAGATTCTACGGAAGTGGAGTATGCAGTAGAGATGAGGGATGATGGCTTGCTCTACTGTATCGGCGCACATAATTGGATCATCTTGGTGGTTCAAATCCACAAGTGTTTTACGAAAAACAAATTTTTAAAATGTTTATTGCTTGTAAAAAGAAATTTAAATGATCTTGTTTGTTAACGACACATTTAATACATCAAAGTCACAATATGTTTTAGTTTTAACTGATAATCATAAAGTTAACAATGCTGATATCCTGTCACATTGGAACGAGTTGTATCACAGCATGGATAACCCCAATAAAATTATGTGGTTGGTACTTTACATTCTAAGGACTGTACAGCACTACATGATGTTAAATTTAAGATGTTATTTTTATGTGTTTCATCGAGGTACAAAGGACTATACATGTACTAAAGTAACATATTAAAAGGGTACTTTTTGGTCTACATCTTATTTTTTTTCCCTCCTCCTACCCTAAACTTTTAGAAAAACAATCTGTAAATCTATTAATAAAAAACAACAACAAGAGCTGTCAGCGGACAGCACGCTCGACTATTCAAAATGCTTGTTGGTAAATCAAATGAAATCTATTTCAATTCTTGCCCTTCACATACCTTGTACATAATAATAGTCAAAAATGATATACCTTTATGATACCCTTAATATTTTTATGATGTCTAAAATCAATCCCATGCCAAGTTACCAAGACATAAGCACAATAACACTGTGCGTGCAAAAATTTAACCAAAAATCGAA
>CM037778.1:59888415-59938415 GCA_021229015.1 Solen grandis
CTGGGTATACATTGATGCCTCCGCAAAGGATTTGGAAATCCTTGCGTCCCTGAACGAGAAGTTCAGAATCAAGAGAGAACATTCCAATGTCCCCCGTTTTGTACCAACTATCTTCTCCTTTAACTCGTTGTGTTCTTTCTGGATCGTTGTAATAGCCCAGCATAACTCCTTTTGATTTGACGTATATTTCACCTGATGTATTCACGGGAACGATATCCCCGTTTTCATTCATAATCTTGACAGCGACGCAATTTTGGACCTTGCCCGCTGAGTTTTCTCTGAACTCTTCTGGACATCCTATGTCTTTTTTCGATATCAACAAAATTTCGGTTGCACCATACCAAACGATGACTCTTTCGCAAATTTCTCCGATGCAACTTGTCAATTTCTTCGAAATTGGCATGCCACCTGTCGCAATTACACGCAACGGCCAATTCTTGCTGATTGTTTTCTGAAATTAATGAGATATAAAAAAGTGTTACTAATAATTGTTTAAGATATATTTACATTAAGAAAGGATATATAACAGATTGTGCTAAAACTCGTGAAATGAAATGAATGTATGCTGCTCAATAGTATTAAGCACATCTGAAAATTACGTCTTTCATCACAGGAGTTTCGTCACAAGAAGCTAAATCAATAATATGTGATATAGTAAAATAAGCAACCTTTATAATTAAAAAAACAACAGGAATGCAACACCTATTCGCCATCCAATACACGTTTAGTTGAATTATAAGAATGGAATAATGCATGATTATAATCTAGCGAGCCTACTCGATCAAGAATTCTAAAATGTACCCAAAACAACTGAGGATATTTTTAATCACGCAATGCAAAGGAGATAACTCAACAATTTATGCTCATTATCAAAGTTTGTCGTCGAAGCCATTCGCTGACGTCACACAAATATATACATTGATATTGGTCAGAGGACGTCACTCTTACTTACTTTTGACTAAGTTACTATATGGCGAAATACGAAGTTTTAGAGTTGCCCGCTATTTCTATTCAATCAGTGAGCCCGAAATTTCAAATTCCTGGTCGATTTAATTTGTTAAGAGTTCGATTTTGCGAGACGTCTACTTAATTGAGATTTAACTGTTATAAGAGTTTACGACGAACTGCGCATGCGCATGTCATTATTTCAAATTATGCTCCGCCCTACGCACGTGAAAGTCATATATGGCAGTGTTTACTACACCGATCCCTACACACGAGACAAGCACACTGATTTGTAAACATTTAGTAAAGTTGCTTATGTATAGAATGAGAAGCTTCGGAAATATTTTCACAAAGTGATGATTACCAGCTCAAACGGATTCCTAAGGAAAGAATAAGATGCTGAAATACATATTAAAATACAAGCATAGTTTAATTGTTTGTTTGTTTATTAGGTTTAACGTCCCACCGACAGTATTTATTTCGTTTAGAGACTGTAATGTAGTGCTGTCACACTGCATAGTAACATGCCGTAGACAGTTGGCATGATACCAAACCCAGTCACATTATCCTGACACCGGGCCAACCAGTCCTGGAACTACCCTTGTTATGCTGAGCGCCAAGCAAAGGAACTATACCAGTCTTTTTAAATAGAAACATTGAAACTGATATAACGTTCATGAACAACTTACAAATCATGTATTAACTAGTTTGATTTGGTATTTCCAGCGTATTCCTAGCTTTGATATCAAACTCGCGAAATCTGTGTGTTACATCCATATTTGGAAAGCACGTGCACGTGTGTGAATACTTAAACAACACGCCGACGTAACATTTTTGGCACCATCTCTAATTATTAGATCAACAGTATATAAATGTTTCAGATCAACATAACTGTACAAATAATTAAAAAAAACTAATGTAATAGAACAAACAATTTTATCACAAATTAAAATATTTTAAATATTACCACGCATATATAAAAAGAGACTAACCGCAGAGCTGAAATTTTGTGACGTCAGCGAATGGCTTTGACGACACACTGTCTGCTCAGAAAAATGAGCATAAATTGTTGAGTTATACCTTAGAATGGCATGATTTAACATATCACCGGTTGTTATGGTGCATTTTAGTTTTCTTGATCAGTGGCTTGCTAGATTGTTATCATTTACCGTTCGTATAATTCAGCCAAACGGGTGATGGGTGACGAAAAGGCATTGCATTACTTGTGTATTTTATGATAAACAGGACTTCTGTATCACTAAGTTATGTGTGTGTGTGTGTGTGTGTGTGTGTGATTCTTTTTATCATATGACCTAAAGTGACAGTTAAACGCGGTTATAACAACTAACAAACAAACCAATGAAGGAACAGATTGTGCACGAAATACTTTTGTAATCTAACACCAAGAAAATAGTTTCAAATAATAACTGGAAAAAAACAAACGATTTAATGTGTGTATTTCTCAAACATTTTCAACATCACATGAATAATGAATCAAACACATTTAATCCAGCTATTCGAGTTCAACACACTATGCATACATATAGAATACACGCGCGTGACGTGGAGTAATGTAATTCGGCCTAAAAGTTAAATGTAGCGTGTTAAATATAAGAAAATATGGGATGGGTATACGACACCGGAAACAGCTGTTTGAGCTCAATGTCATGGGATAAATTCTGATATATGCCAACGTTAGATGTAAAACATCTTCTCCGTATCTATACCCTGTCAATTTGTGATGGATTTCCAAATAACTTGGCACTAATGTTCACCATGATGAGACGGTGTGTCAATCCAAGACGCATGTCTGTTGCTCAAAGGCCAAGTGAAAGGATAGGGAAATAAACCACCGTGTGGTTTTTAAGCTGGTAAACTTTCTTGAGCAGTTCTGTCCATTTTTCATGTCATAAAAAGCTTAAACAAGAATACAATATAACATTTTTGCACTAAATTTCTTTTATATATGTAAATGTACCCATATCAGTGTGCAGTCTTGTACCATGGAAATATCTTGTGTTTACTACACTATCTCATCATGATCGCCATTGTACTAAGTAATTCCCAAATCTCCTAATAAATGACTATATAAGAGTCCAGACAACATATTTTATCTCCAGTTTTTTACCTTTAAGAGTGGCATTGCCCTTAAATTGTAGCCATAGACAAGATTTTTTCTGTTATCCACTGCATTGTCATTGTCAAATTGTATATAGGATCGTATAATTTATTCTCTTCATTTCATTACAATTTACGGGCTTGATATGGAACGCCAAAACTGTCTTAGTTGAGAACGACTGATATTGATGGTCAGTTAGTGGTCTGTTAAGTCCGAGATACAATGTGTTGGGTAGTAATGCCAAATATGTTCAGTTACTGACGTGTTAATACTCGAAGTATTTTCTTTTGCCGATGCCATGTGTTGTTAGGTGCACTAATTGTTATGTTCAGTCCTTACACTGAGCTGACAAGTGGTTAAAAATTATATTAAGTCCAGTTGATGTTCTATAAAGTGTTGCAGTGATTGTCTTCAGTTGTAATAATAAGCTATTTGGTTCTCCACGTATCATGTTCAGTCATAGAAATTATGTTTTGTTGTGACAGTGTATTACTGAGCGTTATTTTCAGTCACAGTATTGCCCTGTCCGGTGCTACAGACATTAAGTTCAGCCATGGCAATAAAATGTTGAGTAGTACTGTCATTATATCTTGTTGTGATAATGTCTGATTGAGTGGTACTATCACTATGTTCAGTTACAATAACATGTTGTAGGGTGTTAAAATAAGTTTGCTCAGTTAAGAAAATGAATTGTTTAGTGCATTTTTGTGACTGCTGACAAATTTGTTGTTTAATTTATGTAAGTTCTTACCCCATCGAGTTCAGTCGTGTAAATGAACTGCTTGGTGATAACGTAAATTTCAATTGCGATAGTGTTTTGTTGAGCTGCTTGGTTGATATCTATTAAATTCTATTGTATTTGACGTTGTGTTCGGTGGTTATTCAATTATGTTGGGTTCATTCGGTTATCTTCGGATTATTTCCAGGAAAAAAAATGGCGGGACTCGACGCACATACTGTTTTCAATTTCTAAACAGTTTACATCGTACATCAATAAATCGCAAATACTATCTTATGGAACAGAATTAGGGCAAAAATTGCAACTCACCGTCTTACAAGTCCATGTTTACACGTGACATTCTGCCTTTGCCATACTGACAAGTGATATGCTGTATTATGTTAAGTGCGTTTATCAAGGCTGTCTACTGACTAATGCTCTTGTGTATCTTGCATTAGTTAATGATTTGGCTTTCATGTGTCAAAATTTGATGCTGTTATATTTTAATGTTTTGTTGAGCAACTATCAATGTGACATTTGTTTTACGTTAAACTGTCTAAACTGCCTCATTTGGGGCAGAATAATCAAAGAGAAGTTAATTCGTAGAATCAAGATCCTGCGTTTCGTTTTTACTCAGGGGAGGAAACTGAATACTCGGAACTCTGGGAAAGTAATATGATCATAACAGGAGTTGAAATATAATAAATGTATAACAGTTTGACTTTTTAAATAGTTTTATTTTCACTTAGGGTAATTTTTAGGAGGGGGTGGGGGGCATAGCCCCTTGGTTTTTAGGTGTGTGTGTGTAGGGGGGCGGGGGAGGGCATAGCCCCTTGGGAAATATTTTTTCTAGGAGGACGGAGATGCATTCTGAGGGGCACTTGAGGGAAATTTGGTAGATTTTTTTCAGTTTTGACAAGATTCCTGTCCCACGACCCTCTTGTTATTGTAATGGGGGCGAATGACAACGCTTGGAGGTTGTTGCAGTAGGCGGGCAGTTAACCTATTATTGCTCTTAGGAAGGACCAGTACTAGACTCATATCCTCCGTAAAAATCTCGCATACAAAACCATGGTAGGTAGCCGCCGGGCTTGAACTCACAACCCGCTTATTCAATATATAGATCGTGAAAATATTTTTCTACATAATTTTTGGTGACATTAATACGAACTTTATGGCACTGGCTGCAAAGCTAGGTTGCGAGTTCTAATCAAGCTTGGGGACGTTTTTGTGATATGTATTAAAAACTTGTTAATAATTTATTAAAAAAAATGAAAATAAAATGTATGTTCAGCAATACTAAAGGCGTTTGCCTGATTCAGATTAAAGCAGACACAATTCCGTTGTTGTTGTAGTTGTATTGGGGTTTACCGTCGCTGCGATAGTATTTCAATCATATTGCGATGTCCAGCTAATTACAGGTGGAGGAAGACCCCGAGTACACAGAGGTACCCGGGTAGAACCACCGACCTACTGCAAGCCAGCTGGAAGGCTTCCTCACATGAAAAATCCGAATTCCTACCGGGATTCGAACCCACAGCGGTGGGGGGCTGAGAGATTTGTAGTCCACGACTGTAACCGCTCGACCACGGCCCGGTGACTCTGGGACTTAATTACGAAACTACGAACAGTATGTAGATCGACGAGATGTGCTCGTATATAAAATTTTGCGTGACGTTCATTATTTTTAAATATTCATCTTTGTAAACCTAGCATATAATTTATATTGAAATGTTTGGCCTCAATTAAAAACAATGGAAAGTATTATGTAAAATGCAATTATGTCTAAGCAGTGGATCTACTTTCAATTTCAAACAATTTGTTTAAAAGAAATAACTTTTTCGAATTTGGAAACAGCCACAGTTTCGTACTTCATTTTGCCGATTCTTCCCGAACAGTAGTATAAAGTGACTTATTATAGGCACGCCACCTTTTCTGTGGAGGACGAAATTTTGTATATACTACTCCGAACTACCGACAGCGAGTTCAGGTGAACAACTACAGTTCTACTCGAGTTATAGAGCGTCCGCCTCGGGTGCGGGAGGTCGTGGGTTCGATCCCTGGTCGCAACATACCAAAGTCGCAAAAGAAAAAGGTACTGTTAAAGCTCCCTTGCTTGGCGCTCACCATTTAAGGGTAGATGCAGGACTGGCTGGCCCGGTGTCAGGATAATGTGACTGGGTGTGGTATAATGCCACATGTCCACGGCGTGATACTGCAATGTGGCAGCACTATATCTATTTCAAGTAAACATCGTCTCCAAATGACTTAAAAATACTGTCGGTGGGACGTTAAACCCAACAAACACACACTACTCGAGTAAACTCGTATTGATGACGTAATAAATATACTATAGTTAGCAATCAACTGAACGTATGAGGCTTACCCCTTGTGACTTTATATGTAAATAGACATATGATTAAAACAATAGATCTTTTATTTATGACTTTTTTCGAGCTTGGGCTTTAATAAAGTAGCTGCCAGCTTACATGCTTATTTAAAGACAGGATATCATAGATATTTATAAATTTCTATAAATTTGCCTAGATGCTTTCCGTCCGCCATATTGCTTTCTAGTCTCCCACCTACCCCAAAACCCCGCACGTTTTATTTGCAACTCTGGTAACTCTAGTTAACTCTAGTAGCTAAACTGAACTCGCTCCAAGTCAAACCGGCAGAGCGCCCTCCAACGTCATGATGCTAGGTGCACATTTTGACATTTGTCATTCTGCTTGCGTACATGTGTTATTTTGCTTAGCTACACGTGTCATTCATCGATTCGTTAAACCGACGAAATAAATTCCATTTTAATACGAAACTGGACTGTCCAGCTATACACAGTGCTATACGGTGATGAAATGGAAATAAAAGCAGATATATTTTCAGTAGTTAATTATGATGTGAATGAGTAATGAATGTTTAATGTAAAAAAACAACAACAAATAACGCAGACGACGATTACACCGTATTGTACTAGTCAAAATGATGCTAGTCACTTAGACAAATGAAGCAATAAACATGTCAAAAGGCAAAATGTATTTTTTGCCCGAATTCTGTTCCATACTATCTGGTGTATCTT
Source organism: Solen grandis (assembly GCA_021229015.1). NCBI lineage: Eukaryota > Metazoa > Mollusca > Bivalvia > Adapedonta > Solenidae > Solen > Solen grandis. The sequence continues at coordinate 59,895,277 of CM037778.1, forward strand.
TTTTGACCCCGAGACTGTATCTTTTATGCCCCCGAGACTTGTGATCGGGGGCATATTGCCCTGTCTGTTTGTTGGTTTGTCTGCAATTTTAACATTGGCCATAACTTGAAAACTATAAAAGGTATTGAAATTTCATATATGAAAAGAATACCACTAGGTAAAGTGCAGTGACTAAGAACCATAACTCTACCTGGTCCAATTTTTGAATTATCTCCCTTTTTTATTTTCATTTTTTGTTCAGAGAATAACTCATGAATTATTCAAGGTTTTGACTTGATACTTAGAATATAAATAGATCTCCCATTTTTAAAATGATTTTCTGTCCAGATAATAGCTTATTTACTATAAACTTGAAAAACTATACACGGCATTGACTTTAAACTTCATATACAAGTAGATGGCAACTAGGAAAAGTGTAGAGACCAAGAACCATAACTCTACCTCATCTGTTTTTATCTCCCTTATTATTTTCCCCCATTTTTTGTTGGGAGCATAACTCGTAAACTATACAAGGTATTGATTTGAAACGTAAAATATAAACAGATAGTGAGAAGTAGAAGGGTTTTAATTATTGAACATAACTTTGTCATTTTTTTTTAATTATATCCCTTTATTTATTTTCTTTTTTGTCGTAAACAGTAATTCATTTATGGAATAAAGTCTGTTTAGTCCACTCATGAATGACATGACTTTAAATTGGCATCAGTTATTTAACATCTGACAGCTCAAACGGGGGAATAGTGTTTCTCGAACACATCTTGTTTTCTCTTTGAAATACAGCAATATGTTTATCTTTCATCCATATTTACATACAAAAAACAGATACAAAAATGGTCCCAAGAAAATATTTTGAATGTGAAACATATACTTATGAGGGATGACCAACCCGACATAGTATCAAAATTAACAAACACATCTTAATGACTCAACATAAGAATAGCATTACTGAATAGATTATTATTTTAACAAAACATATTGACAGCTCAACCCAACAGCTCTTTTGCTTACTGCACAACATGACAGCTCCACTGAACACTTAAATGTATCAACTGAAATTAATGACAGTTTACCTAGTAGAATGCTATCTTAACTGAGGATAATGATCTAAGCACCGAAAAGAATATTATCAGAAGACAGCATAACGTTTTTGCACCAAGCAGATTACCATTAACTGAACATAATACATGTAACAGTATCAGACCACAGTACGTGTTATCGACTGAACATAATGACCTCTTTACACATCAACATATTATTTATCGTAACATAATTACAGTACCACTAAATCCAACATTATTTTAATTGAACAAAATGATGTCACCAGTTGACACTTCTTTTTCTTCCAAACACTATGTTATTCAAAAAAATGAAAGTATCAACACATTAATTTCCCACTTGTTGACGATTCGTTGTTCTCAACAAAAGACAGTTTATGCGTTCCATATTATGAGTTAGCCATTGCGCTTCTCCTATTCGCTCTCTATTCAGTTTCAAATCAATACCTTGAACAGTAATTAAGTTGTGTAATGATAAAAGGAGATAGTTCAAAAATTGGACTAAACAAGAGTTATGGTCATTAGACTGCTCCAAATCGCCATCAGCTTTTGTTTCAAGTCCATACCTTGTATTGCAAATGAGTTTTGCTCCCAAAATAAAGATAATAAAAAAAAATTAAAAAGTTGGATCAGGTAAATATGTGGTTATTTGTCATTGCACCTCCACAATTTGTCAATAATTTATACATCATGTTTCAAATCAATACCTTTTACTAGTATAGTGTCCATGTTTATTGTAAATAATTTATGCTCTGGACAGAACTAAATAAAGGGAGATGAACTGGACCAGGAAGACTTATGCTTCTTGATAACTGTATTTCTCCTAGTCGCATTCTATTTTCTTGTTATTTTTTGAAGCTAACAGATCCGGGGGAGTGGGGCAATAAAATACTGATACCAACGTTATGATTCTTGTGCATGACAATACCTCTGTCAAGCTCTCATTTCAATAGCATAGTTAGAGCGGAAGTTATTGCAGAATATAGAAGTGTGACATAACTAAAAAGAATACTCCTGATCTGCTCATGCTATCATTTCATTTCATTTCAATAGCATAAACGGGGCAGGAGTTATTGCAGTATAAACAGGCCTGACATAATAAGTGTGAGAAAGTGTGAATAAAGAAAAGGGGAATAACAAAAAGATATTGATGTCAGAGTTATGGAGCTTGTACATGACAATTCCTCTTGTCAAGCTCTGTTCATAAATGCAATTTCAATTCAATATCATGAGTAGAGCAAGAGTTATTGCAGGGTATAGAAGCGTGACGACAGAAGTGATCCCTATATGTCACCTTTGCCTACATCAGGTGACACAACAAGAGGGCCATGATGGCCCTGGATCGCTCACCTGGTATCATTAGGCTATGTAAAATCAAGTGACCCCTGGGGCAGAGCCAATTTTGACCCCAGAGTCATGATTTGAACAAACTTGGTAGAGGTCTATTACCCATGTTACATACCAAATATCTAAACTCCGGACCTTGTGGTTTTTAAGAAGAAGATTTTTCAAGTTTTTTTCCAAAATAATCCAATTTAAATTCAAGTGATCCCTGGAGCGGGGCCAATTTTGACCCCAGCGTCATGATTTGAACAAACTTGGTAAGAATCGACTAGACAATGCTACACACCAAATATCTAAACTCTATGCATTGTGGTTTCTGAGAAGAAGATTTTTCAAGTTTTTTTCTAATATTAGCCTACGTTAAATTAAGTGACCCCTGCGGTGGGGCCAATTTTGACCCCAGGGTCATAATTTGAACAATCTTGGTAGAGAGTCATAAGATCATAAGGCCAATTTTGACCCCAGCGTCATGATTTGAACAAACTTGGTAAGAATCGACTAGACAATGCTACACACCAAATATTTAAACTCTATGCATTGTGGTTTATGAGAAGAAGATTTTTCAAGTTTTTTTTCCCAATTTTAACGTATGTTAAATTAAGTGACCCCCCTGGGGCGGGGCCAATTTTGACCCCAGGATCATAATTTGAACAATCTTGGTAGAGAGTCATAAGATCATGCTACATACCAAATATCTAAACTCCAGGCCTTGTGGTTTCTGAGAAGAAAATTATTCAAGTTTTTTCTATATTAGCTTTGTAAAATCAAATGACCCCTGGGCGGGGCCAATTTTGACTCCAGGGTCATGATTTGAACAAACTTGGTAGAGATCCACTAGACAATGCTACACACCAAATATCTTAACTCTATGCCTTGTGGTTTCTGAGAGGAAGATTTTTCAAGTTTTTTACCTATATTAGCATATGTTAAATTAAGTTACCCCTGGGCGGGGCCAATTTTGACCCCAGGGTCATAATTTGAACAATCTTGGTAGAGAGTCATTAGATTATGCTACATACCAAATATCTAAACTCCAGGCCTTGTGGTTTCTGAGAAGAAGATTTTTTCAACCTACCTTGAATTTCATCATTTCCACAATGAAGGATGGCAAGAGATCCACAGCTTCAACACGTTCAGTTTCTATTACCTTCATGAGAATTGGAACTTCATCTTTGGGGTCCGGGACATTGCAAAGTTGGACAATCTTACTCCCGGACAGAACATTGTATGGAAAGCCACCGGACCAACCAAAAGGCCTGAGGTTAGCCTGAGTGATTCTGTCGTACTCTTCGTCATTCAAGCTGTATTGTGCAAATGATTCATAAGAGTGCGCCACGGCCTTTGGGACACCCGTGCTTCCCGATGTTTGGAACATCACCGCAGGTGTATGCAATTCCGGTGTTTCAAACTCGATGTCAGGGTGATCCTCGTTCATCCATTCATTAAAAAATTTCACCCCTTTGGTGGCTTGATCTTGTTCGTGAAATACGAAATATCTCAAATATGGCATCGCCCTGCTTTTAGCGGTCCCATCAGGTTTGATATCCTCCACAATTTGCTTGAAGATGTTCCAATTCTGGTTTGCCTTCCCGGGTTCCATGCAAACGAAAGAACATTTTTCCAATAACTTCATCATGTTTATGACGTCACTCCCGTCTGGATATGTAAAAGATATGCTGATTGGTACAGCCCCTGCTATCATAGCTCCAAATGTCGTATAGAGCCACTCTGGACAATTTCTCATGCTGACGGCAACAACTTCTTGACGTTTAACTCCAATATTTCGCAAACCTCTTGCAACTTTCCTGGATCTTTCATACAAATTTTTCCATGTTATAACTTCTCTTTTGAAATTATCTGCCATTACAAAAACGTAAGCCTCATCCTCCGGTTTGGTCTCGAAAAAGTATCTTAATTTTTCGGGAATAGATTTCACCTCCCGATTTTGACAAGCAGTATTAACAAAGCTCATCCTGGCTGCCATTTCTTGCATCTCTTTAAGTCAACTTTGAATCGTCTCCTTCTAATTTGCACACAGTACTGATCATTAAACGAAGATACGAACTGGAGGAGGGGTATAATGTGTGGCCACGCTCTAATAATGCAGACAAGAAAATCATTCATGCGCAGGAATATTGCAAGTAATTTTGGTTTATTTCATGAATGAATTATTGAACAAACCTATATACCAATAAAAGAGAGAGAGAGAGGAGAGAGAGAGAGAGAGGAGAGAGGAGGGTGGGGGAATTACCTTAGAACAGAGACGTTCTAATTTGCTCTGAGGAAAAGATGGGGACTGACTTACTTATAAAAAGAAGCCCCATAAAAAGGTGAAGTTTTCAGTTCAATAGAATTAGTTTAGACATGTTAAGAGATTGACACATGGACTTAGATGATTTCTAAAATATAGATTGTGATTTAAAAATGCCTGGACATATACAAAGGCAAATCAAAAAGTGTCTGACCTAACTTGAATGCCTTATTTTTCAGCATAATCATTCTTCAAATCAATGCATTTGTCGTTCTCCATGGTCACCAGAAACTTCCAGCAGTTCTAGATAGATCTTTCTATATAAGAAATTTTAAGTTATTTATATATATTTCAAGAGATTTCCGGAATATTCTACTAATATATATATATGCACATTTCTTCCAGCAGCAACCTGATTCAAGTTTCAGAAACAAAGAATTCTTAAGTTATCCAATCATCTGGAGGCCTCAATTTTCAAGGGATCAAAATGCTTAAGCAATTATGGTGTTGGACCATGACGATTAATTCTGAACATTAGTTCCAGAAGAGAAGAATTCTGAAATTTTCTATATACATTTAATAAGGAAATAAACCAACCCCAAATGGGCCTTATTTTCCAAAGGATCGGCCTTTTTAGCAACTATGGTAGATAGCCATGAGGTGGCCATTTGTGCCAAAAGAAATTAAATTATAATCAACGGTTTCACAGAATAGTTTTTAGTTTTTCTATTTAGAGTATAAAAGGAAACTAGCCAACCTCGTGAGGGCTTCATTTGTAAGGGATCAACTTCATTTGGCAATTATGGTAGATGACTATGGGGTGACCATTTGTGCCAAAGGAAACTAAATTCTGACCATTGTTTCAGATGAGATGATTTTTAAAGTTTCTTAAATGAAATTCTGATAGTTGCCATAGCAACCAGAATCTTGCATGGGTCAGATTTAACTTTTGTGAAGGGTCACCCACGGAACATTCATGCCATGTTTCTTCAATTTTAACTCAGTGGTTTCAGAGGAGATGTCTTTTAAAGCAAATTGTTGACGACACACGACGAACGACATAGAGTGATCACAATAGATCACCTTGTGCTCTGATGAACTAAAAAGGCAAGGTCATAAACTTTCCAGTGTCCGACAAATCCTTTGCCCGAAGCCCGTGGGCTACCGAATTTGTTGGCCGGGCTACCACCTCTTTTATGTTAGTAGCACGCCGGGCTACTGCAATTTCCTGTGTCTGGTTGCCCGGTGTCATCAAGCCGTGTACACTCTCTACGTACTATACTACACAGTATATTATGTAATGAAATACTTACTGTTATCACTGATAAGGTATCAATTAAAAAATTGGAGTCCGTATCAACTGATCCAATCAATGGACGACATTGATGCTTGCGGATTACTCGGATAATTTCGTATCTTTGATTATCGTAGACGTTTGCAGACACTTTCGACGGGAATCATTGTGTCTGCTTATAAAACTCAGACCAATATTTGGCAACATCTTGTCTACTAACACTAACCCAACTTGGTGTAGGAAAAGTAAAAAGAAAGCCATAAATATTCTCCAAATGTAAAATATAAGTTCCTATATTTTCCTTCTTAAACAGACGCCATATCACGGCTTCAACTGCACGACAATAAACGCCTTTTTTTTACCGATTTTAAATGATTTTCCTCGTATGCAAAATAAGAAACAAATTTTCAAAGAATTTCTCACCAATATAATAATACATGTGTTTTAATGAAAAATTTTACTCTGGTAATTATAATTCTTTGATCACTGTCGCCGATTATATGTCATGGGTTTTCGCGGTTTCATTTTCAAGTTTTGTAAGTGAGCAAAAATATAGAATATATGATTGAGCATCAAAATACAGTAATTAAAATTTGAATGGAAAAACAACTTTTAACTTTAACTATCAAACCTGAAAATTGGCAAGAAAAACTGTAGTCCAGTGGTGTTTTATTTTACGTGTTCAAGGGAGGTAATTATAAAAAAAGTGAAATAAAAAAAAAATAATAAAGAAAATAAAAGTAAACTGTATATCATTTATATACTTTTTTTTCATATGTATGTATTTTAACATTTTCTTTTCCTTTACTACTTTGAGATGAATTATTATTCTAATTTACATCTTATTACTACAAATATCTACCTATTAGTAAAGTAGATCTTTAAATATACACATATTTATATTAATATCAAGAACATGTATGCAATGTTAATTTCTGGAAAAAAAAAATATATACAGCATGTATATTTTAAATGTATTTCTTACCATCATTTCTTTGAAATTCTTACCATTAAAATTTTGTTCAATATGATAGTAAAATATGAATATGTTATGCAAAACATACATTTCATTTGCTGATGTAGTTTAAAGTCATAAGGCTTAGCTTTTGGAAAATGTAATATTTATGCATGTAGGATTAATGGCCTGAGAGTTTTACATTCTACTTGATGATATTGTATTGTATTGGGGTTTACCGTCGCTGCGATAGTATTTCAATCATATAGCGACGTCCAGGTGGAGGAAGACCCCGAGCCACACAGAGGTACCCGGGTAGAACCACCGACCTACCGCAAGCCGGCTGGAAGGCTTCCTCAACTTGATGATAAACATATAGGTACACGGATGCTTTTTTGGTTAAACTAAAGTTGCTGATCTCTGCTACTGATGTCTTTGATTGATTCTTACATTTTCAATTGTTGCCTCTGCTTTTTGTAACTGATAAAAAGATTGTATAAAGTTTGGCTGAGACAACAATATTCTGAGCTACCAGCTTCCAAATCTGGTAGCCCAGTGGTTTCTGATGTACAGTCGTAAATTATCGGGGGCTCAGTTAAAACATGTAATAAAGTAGAAAGAGACATTTTTACCGTAATAAAACCATGCGTGGTTTCTGATGTACAGTCGTAAATTATCGGGGGCTCAGTTAAAATATGTAAAGAAGTAGACCTTATTACCTAATGAAACCATGCGTTTACATGCTTTTTGACTGAAAAATGTTTAGGGCTTGGTGTAAAACTATAAAAGCATCAAAATAAAAAAAGTCAAGCCTTCAGAGTGAATTCATCGTTTGATCAATACTTGTACATGATGTGGTATCATGATCATGGTGTAATTTATAGTGATTTTATTGCATGGACTGTTGTAACACATTTTTGTCGAGCGGTATTATTTTTGACGTCATTTTCTTGCTATCAAAGCCTTGATCTTAGTCAGTCCGATATTAAGGGGTATTTGATCGATCACACGGAAACATGGATTTTCACTCGGATTTACACTATGTTTCCGGCGGCCACGGCAACCCCCGTTTTAACGCTACATAGTGCGTCGTGGGACTTAGATCATTTTATCTCTGTATACGAGCTGTATTAAGTCCTGCAGAGTTTTCTCACAGTCTATCACGGTATCCGTGAAAAGCCGTGGAGTGGAAAAGGACTGAGCCCCGGTGGCAACAAGGCGGTCTACCAAGGATGCCTGCGGTTCGCAACCTTTTGATGGGTGCCCTCACGATTCTCGCGTTCTGATCAAGGGCTGACACGTTTCTTACGTTCTTTCAAGGATTTCTACGGATGAAACGCGGACGCCGGGCAACTTTGGGGCACATTCGTAACCATGGCATAAATCAAAGCGCCAATATCGCCGAGAGAACATGATTTAAATGCACTAAAGTGGCATTTATTCAAATTTTCAAACGATGCCGTATAATCCTTGTGTCATAAAGATATTTGCGCAAACATGGTCGTATCAAAAAAGGATGAACACAAAATGTGTTTTAATAAGCACATTGTCCCTCCTTCTCTCTTTCTTTCCTATTGTAGTGTAAGTTCAATATGAATGAAAGCATTGGGCGGGTACGTTAACAATAACGTCAGTAAGATTGACAACACCTGACAGAACAAAAAAAAAGTTTGCACATTTTCACATCTAGCATTTATATGTCCATTAGGCAATATGTTCATCTATGCAGCTCCGTCTACAGAGTTTCGTTTTCATAGCACATTAATTAAAAAGCAAAAACTGAAAATTAATGAGTAGATACTAATTTGGATATGACTAGATACTGACTAACCCTTTCCCTCATATAGACTCATTTAATCCTTTCCCTCATATAGACTCATTTAACCCTTTCCTCATATAGACTCATTTTAACCCTTTCCCTCATATAGACTCATTTAATCCTTTCCCTCATATAGACTCATTTAACCCTTTCCCTCATATAGACTCATTTTGACGCACTCAATAAGTACCACATAAAACCTGATCTGCAGAAAACCACAGTTAAACCTTACCAAATTTAATTACAAAATCCTCATTTCCAGACCACTGAGGAGCAGCGAACAGCATAAAACCTGATCAGCCTGCGAGTTACTCGCAGGCTGATCTGGTTTTATGCTGTTCGCATAGGTCTTTTCATGGTTTCCTCTATGCGGGAAAGGGTTAAGAAGATAAAGTTACCTTACTGTTATATCCACTGCCGTTTTCATATCAATCCCCTTGACATCAATCCTTGTAAGCACTGTTTTTTCCTCTGCCCAATAAACACTTTACCAAAACATCTGGTGATATAAAAAACAGTCCTCACTTAAGTTCTATCTTGCTAGAAGATGTTAAAACCTTCACATCAGTGTTTTGAAAATCTTAAAAACCTTTCCACCTTCTCTTAACCCTTTCCCTCATATAGACTCATTTTGACGCACTCAATAAGTACCACATAAAGCCTGGTCTACAGAAAACCACAGTTAAACATTACCAAATTTAATTATAAAGTCCTCATTTCCAGACCACTGAGGAGCAGCGAACAGCATAAAACGATTTACTCGCAGGCTGATCTGGTTTTATGTTGTTCGCATAGGTCTTTTCATGGTGTCCTCTATGAGGGAAGGGGTTAGAAATGCAACACTTCATATATGAATGAATAAATTTTCTGAAACTTCTTTTCTTTCAATGGGAAATGACAGTAAAAGACAGATAGAGTTCTAAAACACAATTGAACAAGATCTGACATGAATCCTTTTTAGGGTCTAGTGAACCTGAAGTTAACAGATCTGGATAAGGGTTAAAATGAGTTGCTATAGCTATAGCCAATGTTTGCAGAAAGGACACGGTGGTCAACAGAAACTTCTTAAAAATAGTACACAGTAAAATATATTCACAAATCTATGTGCACATACAAGTTTAAACATTATTTTAGTCATTTTTAGGGTCCAGTGTCCCTTATCTACTGACTTGTGGTCAGATAAATATAGGGAACAAAGGGAGCTAGTCAGTTGATGACAAAAGTTCTTGAGATTTAACCCATAACAGATTACATTTAGACCAAGCTGCTGCTGTTAGAGACTCAAAGAAACACGAGTATAGCGAGGTTTTTATTGTCATATCATTTTTCTTTTCGAATCCCGGCTTTTCATGTGAGGAAGCCTTCCAGCTGGCTTGCGGTAGGTCGGTGGTTCTACCCGGATGCTTCCGTGCCTGCGGGGTCTTCCTCCACCTGTAATTAGCTGGGCGTCGCTGTATGACTGAAATACTGTCGAAGCGACGGTAAACTCAAATAGTCAAGTCATTTTTCTTTATAACTCTCACATAGGTACATGTTATATCATCCAATTTGGAACATCAAACGCTATGTTATGATACCAATTATATGTCAATAACACCAAAACAGTCCTTAAAGACGGTTTTACGTTTCGTACAACCGTTTACGCTGACACTTTTTTTCCATTTTATATCATTAAAAGTTAGACCAAGTTGAAAACCTCGAAATACACCTAGGTTTCTGATTCGATTTTCGACCGTTTTCGAGTAATCGCTTTTTTCTTTTCGTTCTAAACTGTATGATCTTGGTAGCATTCGAAAGATTTAAAAAATGTATACTTTTATGGGGTTATCTTTATTCGTTTACGAGAAATAAGCGTTTGAAAAATGTCACGTGACCTTCAAAGTTGGAAAACAGCAGGACAATTAAATTCATATAAAAATATGTCATAGGACGTATCTCATTCATCTCTCAACCGCTTTGCACGATATTGCTGTCTATAGAAAGGACTCATCGAGACCTGAACAATATAGGCACTAAACCGAGTCGATCTTTGTCTGAATCCGGAAATAACGTCATTATATATACAAGAGGGCCAAGATGGCCCTAGATCGCTCACCTGAGAAAAGTATCATTCATTGCCTGTACAAAACAGATTGCTTCAGAATTAAGATGATGAGGTGAAACAATGTTCAGGAATTTTCTGACCCCATCCACAAAAGATATCATCATGACAAACATTCTGCCAAATTTTGAGGATGATTGGACCAAAAATGTTGCCCTCAGAGTATAAACAAGATTTTTCTAAGATTTGACCTACTGACCTACATTTCTATCCAGCCCCACCCATTTTCAAACTGGTTCAAGATATCATCAAGACAAACATTCTGACCAAGTTTGAGGAAGATTGGATCAAAAGTGTGGCCTCTAGTGTGTAAACATCAAAAATGTTGAGGACAAGATTTTTCTAAGATTTGACCTACTGACCTACTTTTTGATCCAACCTGACCCATTTTCGAAAGGGTTCAAGATATCATCAAGACAAACATTCTGACCAAGTTTGAGGAAGATTGGATTAAAATTGTGGCCTCTAGTGTGTAAACAAGATTTTTTCTAAGATTTGACCTACTGACCTACTTTTTGATCCAACCTGACCCATTTTCGAAAGGGTTCAAGATATCATCAAGACAAACATTCTGACCAAGTTTGAGGAAGATTGGATTAAAATTGTGGCCTCTAGTGTGTAAACATCAAAATTGTTGATGGACGACAAGATTTTTCTAAGATTTGACCTACTGACCTACTTTTTGATCCAACCTGACCCATTTTCGAAAGGGTTCAAGATATCATCAAGACAAACATTCTGACCAAGTTTGAGGAAGATTGGATCAAAACTGTGGCCTCTAGTGTGTAAACATCAAAATTGTTGACGGACGACGGACGACTGACGACGGACGACGGCCGACGGACAATCAAGTATCCCAAAAGCTCACCCTGAGCTATGCTCAGGTGAGCTAAAAATTCGACCCTAGCTCTCTTAGTTTGTCATCAGTATTCACATGCTTGGTCTCTATGGATATCTTTTAGCAGGAGGTATCCAATACGTTGTGACTTTTTTAATGTTTTTGTTTTGAACCTTTAAGGACCCCGTTGTCATTAAAACAAAGAAAACAAACACATTTTAATCTGTTACTCAGTTTATTTTGCACTTTTCACAATTCGTCAAATGCGCATCATGTTTCTAATGATATACACACGGTTGTTGTACTACAATTATTGTGTCCTAAGATTTACCCATATTCATAAAACGTGTAATTTCCCGGAATTTCTGGTGGTCGAAATCGTTTGTTGGATTTTGCAGTAGAACTCATATTGCGCCGTTTCATAGAAGGAAGTTCATTTACCCTTTGGTGGAGATGTTTACTGAGTTCTGATTTGGTAAGTTCGACTGCTTGTGCCACAGGAGTAACAAATCTTATAATTGGCTCTCTTGGAGCCCAACCAGTCCGATCGTCCTTTTCCGCGATGTAGTGTTCTTTATGATTAGGGCGTAGTTTACCATTGGCCATAAGGTGAACAGGTCATGTCCATATGTTCATTGTTAGGTTTTTATTTGTCTAACTTCGACTCTTCTCCCCTTATAAACTAATTTATCCTCTTCACTAGATTCTGAATCCATCTTTTCCATTACCAATGACGTCATCGAAACAATGATTGTTTTCAACACCCTTTTCATCGCTTTCATTTTATTGTCCGGATCCAAAATTACTCCCGAGAATTTTCTGATGAACGAGGCTTTCATGTAGTTGAGCCGCCGTTCTATAAAATTCCTGTTGTAGCCCCTTTGCTTGGCGCTGAACATATAAGGGTAATTGCAGGACTGGTTGGCCCAGTGTCAGGATAATGTGACTGGGTGTGGTATCATGCCACGTCTACAGCGCGATACTGCAGTGTAGCAGCACTATATCTGTCTCAAGTAGACATCGTCTCCAAAATGACTGAAAACTGTCGGTGGGACATTTAACACAACAAACTAACTTCAGCTGTCCAGCTCAGTACCTATGACGATATCTTCTTAGGGGAGGGGGTCTGGCAGGCTAACTGAATCTTTCGGAACGGAACGGAACAAGGGTTGAGCAATTCTAATTGGGAGATTATTACGTCGCTCTGGTGAGATCTCTTACGGGAACATTTTGTATTTATGGAGAGGATATAGCGTTACTTATTTCACTTTCTACTACAATCATTGTATAAAATTACTAAAGACTATTACTATTGTCGAAATTTGAATTAGATGAAGTTTGGTAGACTCCACTAGACATATTCCCAACTGTAGGACCTAGCCAATAGTAAAGAACAGATATACGAGAAAAGCACGCACAGGCCCCTTTACTCTGCCCATGTTTAACTTCATGCCGGTTATAAACCGAGTGGAAGAGATGGCAGTTTTAGAAAAGGGATGAGACATTGCCTTTGTCTAAAATCTTAGGCATGGTGAAGATATTTTAAATAAGTAGTAATAATGCTATCAACAAGTACTTGAACTCCCCGAGAAAAACTGAATCATTCAAATGGATGTTAGAAATGGCTTTCGCAACTTATTACAATATGTACCATATATTACATTTATAAACAACGTGAACTGATTGTTTCGATATTAATAAAAGAAGTAAAATAAAGGTTTTTATCGTTGAGACATATTTGAATGAGGGAAAAAAGATTTAGCAAGAGTGCCGAGAAAGGAAGTGAACTTCCGTAATCATCGGATGTACACGCGGCTATCATAACCACCGAAGTAATGACAACATTCAGCGGCGAGAGGTCGTTGGTCGCATATACCAAAGTCGTTTAAACTTCTTTAAGGAAAGTTAATTTTCGAGATTTCTGATCATTATTAAACAACGCAATGATGATTTGTTATCTCCGTGAAAGGCCATGAAGTCCGAAATTGGCAGGAAAATGACGAAAACAGAAACATGTTAAAAAAATCTATTGTTATATACATTCACATCTGAAAATGCAAATAGACATCAATAAAAACAACAAATTCACAAGAAGACATTGAAGGGATAAAAAAAAGGGCCGTAAAAGCCCGCACATTTCCATTTGTACAATGTAGACATTTCGATGTCATTTAGATTTTTCCTTTCATTCATGACTGCACTATGTTTGCGCATGCGCTCCAGTACACAAACTTATTTCATTGGTTTTCCATAAGATTTATGTAGGTTATAAACGTGTAGCCTTTACTATGTTACTCGGTTGTTAAACACAGGACTTACTTTTCAACATTACACATTTTTATCGAATTAAATAGTCTGGTCCAAATAATGACAAAAGTTTTCAAATATATATTTTAAAAAAATACCACCAGAGTAAAAAAAATTCGAGTAGCCTATTTTTCAAAAATGTACAACAAAAGTAAATACTATGCATTTACAATTAAAAATTAAAAATGAACAGGAAACTGGTTAAAATATATGCCAACTTTTGAAGGGTGTATTTGTAATTCATTTTAATTTAACTTAAATATGCTTTGCTTCTATTGAAAAAACTAGGCTTAAAAATGAATTAATATTTTAAGAAGGCAACATTATGGCCAGTTGACAATATTTATGTATTAAATATACTGAAAATGAACTTATGCATATTAGACTATAACAAAATGACAAATTTAAAGGTAATTCAGAAATACCATTTTATACCAGTAGACTGACCAAATATTGTGCCTTTGTAAAATTTAACTGCACATTTCTGCATTTAAGGATTGAAAACAATCTATGGCAGGATAAAATACCTTAAAATAATAACAAGACAAAATAAGGGCTGAAAAATGATACGAGTTCAACACAGACGCTAATTGGATGTTACAACTGCTGTCAAGTATATGGAGCTTGCATCACTGAAATTCCCAACCCGACTATGGATGTCCATGGCTCTGACTGCAAAATGGTACTTGTTCCCCACTTGAAACTGGGTTAAAGTGCAAGCCATTGGTAGAGGTAGGGCCTTCACATCTCCCACCTGCAATAAAAAGGTAAGGTACAGGTGAAAAACTGGCAAAATTCACATAGAGACCAAACAAAGGTAATGTGCAGGTAAAACTTATATATTATTATTATTATATTATTGTTAAATTTACAACACTGATCATATGTACAGGTAAAATAGATGTTAATCACAGGTGCAACAAGAGATATTTAGATGCAGATGCCATAGTTGATATATAGTTAAAACTCATGTGGTAACAATAGTACCAAAAATATACATGTAAAACAAATATATATAAAACATTGGTAAGAAATTTAGATAAAGGCAATTTACAAGTAATAAGCATGTTACTGGGTATCAGCGTAAAGTTTAGACAGCAGAGTTTGAAACTAAGAGACAGGTATATTAGATCTGCAATTACAATAACTTACATTCTTTAAAAGTCTATGTATTTATACCTATTCATTTCTGAAACGGACATCTATTTCCATCTAAAATTTTCATAAGACTGTGATTTTGTGAACCTCACATACAAACATAAATTGCTTACTTTTTTCCAGAGGTTGATACTTGGTTGTGCCGACGTTTCCTGGTAGGCAAACAGCTGGTAGCTTGCGATCTCTGCTGTCCCATCATTCAGGTTCATATTCCAGGACAGAACTATACCTGTGTCAACAAACAGGTCAAATAATCTTTCTACTTACGGTTTTTAAATGTATGCCATTTTATTAACATCAACATCATGGTATAAATCTTTTGTAAACCCCGATTTTGACAGCAGAGACATAATGTTTTACATCATGAGAAAGACTGATAAAGGACTTAATCAATATTAGTGCCGTTAGAAAGTTATTTTCAATAGCATACAAGAAAGCAGTACAAAACGTTTCCTCCTCCTCGCAACACTACCATTCTCTGTTTTATAGGTTACTTTTTCAAATACTTGGTACAACTGCATTTTTGTTAATATCAAAATAAGTCCTTGGATTACAATTATACTGCCACTGCCATTTCCTAATTACCAATTTAAGGGTGATAAATATGAAACGAACTTAAAAGGAGTCATTTAAAAGATTAATTGCTAAAACTGTTCCAAATTTATTGCTGAATGTCAGCTGTCTGCCGAACTTAGAGGATTTTTCAAAAGACCCTGTGCCTTTAAGACAAAGTCCTGTAGTTATTGCACTTACCTTGACTAACCCGTGATATTTTGAGGCTGGGTTTAGGAGGGATGGCCTTAAGAGCTGCATCATTTGGTTGGCTGGGGGGTAAGGGAGGGAACGGAGCAGGGTGTGTCTGAAATAAACATGCATGACCCAGGTATTACAACTTATTCAGAACTGCAAAATGAACAAGAGCGCAACAACACTACATAACTTTAAAAATGACTTTACTAAGAATAAAGATCACATCTTTTTAAGTTAAATGATAAATAAAACTCTTATTAAGAACTATTCTAAAACGTTAACATCCCTGCATCCTACCTTGTCTTCATGTAATGTGGGTGTAGGACAGAAAACAATGAGTGTGATTCCTACATAGCCCCCACTCCTGTGAAGATTGATTGATTTTAGTTTACTGTTGCTGCGCATCATATAGCGATGTCCAACTAATTACAGGTCGAGGAAAACCCCTAATGTACTGAGGCATCCAGGTAGAACCACCGACCTACCACAAGCCAGCTGGAAGGCTTCCTCACATGAAAATCCGAATTACCCTGCCGGGACTCAAACCAACATGGTGAGGGGCTGAGTGGTACTTCTGTGAAGAAGGGGTATAATCATCTCAAAAAACATGAGTAGCAATACAAATCTGATTATCATCCAAGCAGTGGTTATAGATCTGTAAATGCAGACTGGAAGGAGACGTACCTTAGGTGGGGAGGGCTGTGGTGCTGGCTGGATGACTGGTGGCACCGCCGCAGCTCGTGCCAGGTTGGTTCCCTGTGTTATGATGGTACCAGTCGGGGAGGCTAAGTTCACAACATTACTCTGAGTGACCGCGGCAGGCTGAAGCAGGGTACCGTTCTGTGGTAAGGACGCTAATCCAGCGACCACTGCTGGACGAATGGCTGGTGGTGAGGAATTGAAAACAAGTTGATACGCTGTATTAGGTAATGCTGATCGCACAAGCTGGGTCCCAGGTGGCAAAACATGCCGGATACCAGACACTGCTGTCGTTGATGGTGCTACACCAGTTGTCAGGGCAACCAAGCGGGTCTTTGAGCTGTCCTCATCTTCAGTGAGATCAATCACTTTGTTTCCTGAGATCGCAACTGTCTTTGTCACAACTTTTGATGTGGACACCTGTGTTCCAGCAGTTTGCGGGACAGCATAAAAGTTCTGAGTTCCTGTAGAATTTTGGGCAATAAAGCGGGGTGGGTACTGGATGAGGCTGATCACCGAGGTTGGGGTTGTTGTTGCCGTGACAACAGAGGAACCAATGGTAGGCTGGACTCGTGTTGTGTCCAAGAGACTTTTAACGGTTGGAGCCTTGTAGTTGGAGGTTGCCTAAAAAGTTTGAATTACTTAATTACTTTAGTACAATAAATTATATATACATATTAACTACTATTAAGACAAGAGAGTTCTTTGGAACATGTGTCACATGCTGAAGCGTGACAGAATAAGTGTGACAGATGGATGAACAGACAGATGACGGAAAATTGATCCCTATGTGTCACCTCTGATTACAAAAATGTTAAACTTTACATCTGTGAAATGCAAACAGTTCAGTTCAAGGGGAGACAACCTGCAACTCACCAGCTGTCCAGGCTGAGTAGGTTGTGTCGCCTGGGTAGTCAACATGGGTGGGGCCAGTGAGGACTGGGGAATAGGAAGTCGTATCATCCTACTGGCTGCTGGAGGGGCAGACACCACAGGAAGGGGTGTGGTCACCATCTTGGCTGTGGCTGAAGCAACTACTTGGGGCTTTGGCTTGGACTGACCACTGGATATCTGTCCAACATAGCAAAAAATTAAAATTGTATAAACACTACATTCTTATTTTTTAACATGTGGGAAATTTAGCTTTTTTTCCTCTTTGCTTTCTTTACTTTCTACAAAAGCAACCCATTTTTTCTCTCCATTAAAAACAAAGACAATGTAACTAAAAAGACTGTAAAGTCAAATCAATCAAGTATAATGACAATCACCAATATTGTTATAAAATTAATTTTCAAGGAATCAGTTTAAATATGTGATGAATTACAACCATGGAATAAAATGATAAAACATATATCATTTTCTGGATTGATAGCAATTGTTAAATGATTTAAATATACATATATTATAGGAGTTTGCTTCAAGTTAACTAAAGTGAACAAGATCTACTAACATACAGCTCTCAACATTGAACCTCCTTGTCTTTCATTTTAGTGCATTAATGGACCAGTTTTAACACTTGACCTCATATAGACTTGTTTTGAAGCATTGGAAAACAGAGCAGATTCAGATCAAAGAGCTCCCAGAGCTATCACATCAGTGTTTCCTGTTTACTTATACAGTATTGATGCTCAGATTCTACACAATCTGCATGACAAAGAAAAGGCCACAGTTTCAGATATCATCTAAATTAAAGTCAGTGAATTAACTAATATTACAGGGTTTCCCTGAATTTTTTATTTATTTTTTTTATTTTCATACACCATACCGACGTCATGTAAGGCCAATTACTGATATTAAATCTGCTTAAACCTATACTTCATGAACATTTGCTCACATGACTTATATTAATTCAAAATTGTCGTATAAAACATTTGGGTTTTTCTTTACCATGCAGACTGTGTGGAACCTGAATTACAAAACTGTATGAAAAACAGAGGAGACCCTGATCCAACTGCTCCTGGAAAAGCTGTCTATTCTGAGTCTGCTCTGTTTGTATAGGCATTAAAACACGTTTGTATAAGGTGAAGAGTTAAGAAATTACAATCTTGCCTAAATCATTTTCTTTCATATATATTTTTCCTTTTCTTCAACTACAAAAAGAGAAACAAAACAAAAGTATGGCCATGTACTTGTAGATATTCATTACCTTTGAGTATCAAAGTGTATCAGTAATTTATGTAATTATTCATGATGTAATTTCAACATGCTTTTTAATTTTTAAATCATTTATTTATTTAACAGGTTTAAAAGGCCAGATGCTAGCAACAAGAAACATGGAGAACTCTTAACAGAAATTTCAACTGATCTGGTTTAAAAATAATGTGCATGTTGTGATATTGATGGTTTAATGGGCTGAAACAACGAGAAAATTGTATGATGACTGGAGAGATGACAGAGGGCCTACCCTGGTTGTGTTCTGCACAGGGGCTTCAGGCTTGCTTAGGTTGGAGGGTGATGATTTTAGTTTAGATGAGAGTCTGTCCCGAATGGAAGAACTACCAGAACCAGTCTACAAATGAATACAGTGGAACAGTGTGAGGGTTAGTAGAGAAGAAAAGAGATAAGAATAGAAGGCATATGGATAAAATCAAAAATGTGGATATATGAAATAGAATTAAAAAATGCAATAATATCTGTCAAATGATAGTTTGTCATGAGCATGTTTTAAACAGGATAAAAAGCATGGCAATAATCTCTTAAATCTACTAAACCATAAAGAGTATGATGAACAGATCACTAATTCAAATCAAAATTAGCTATTTGAAAATGCATGAATTTTTCATCATTTATGAATTAACTTTGGTGGGTATCTTACCCCCCTCAAAGCCCTTATGCAAGGTGCTAATCTGCTTATGAAATTCATCATGCGTGCATGCTGAGAACATTAATTTAAAAAGCTGTTTGGCAAACATGGGTTTTTGCTTTTCCCAAGGGATATATTCATGGTCAGTGCAAAACTAAAGGAAAAATTTAATGTTCCAGTGTCTTTTCATAACAAGAAAATACATGCCAGCATGCAGTATTTCAAATTCTTTCATGTTCATTTCATCTTGCCAACAGCAAATGAAAGGCATCACACTATAGACATCGTCAATATATATCAGAATTAGTCTCCAAGTAAATGGTGCAAGCTGATTTCAAGCATTTTTTTTATTATTATTATTAGTTATGGCAACTCAAAAGCTCATGCAGGCTGAACATTCCATACCAATTTCTTGTCAGATGAGGCCTGAAAATTCAAACTGTTGATATGAATTTGAAAGTTTCCGCAGAAATCTTAGAAAACTACCTGTAAGCAGCATTAGTTTCACTCCCACTATAAACATGCTGACTGCGTGTAACTAATAAAGCTGCTCTTATGCCCATTATTTGTCTAAGTAGCCTTGTGTCCTCCTATTGTAAAAACACCCACTGCAGTCAATGCAAAATCAAATGCTCTTTAATACATGCAATTAAAATTTTAGTCTTTTTGTAGTCAGGGCCCTATTTCATCAAGTTAATACTTAATACTTCAATACAAGAAGCGCAAAATTTTTAGAGTTACATGTATGCTAATATCTTAAGGACATAAACCCATTTCCTCATGAATATTCATGTAAAAATTATGACGCTGAAAATTAATTGGACTGTAAATGTTATATGAAACTGGATTTTTTCTTTGCTGTGCATAATCTGAGTATCAATAGTATAT
The DNA here is from genome assembly GCA_021229015.1 of Solen grandis. Taxonomy (NCBI): domain Eukaryota; kingdom Metazoa; phylum Mollusca; class Bivalvia; order Adapedonta; family Solenidae; genus Solen; species Solen grandis. The sequence continues at coordinate 59,915,539 of CM037778.1, forward strand.
GAGCATACCAAGGAGACCCAGATCAGACAGCTGACAGAGTTGTTTCGACAGCTAAAGGAGCTGTCTGATCAGGGTCTCCTCTGTTTGCCAATGTATCAAAAGGACTCAATATAAAGTAACCAGTTAACCATATTTTTTAATATATCAAGTCAAGCATACCAAACAGTATTGGGTTATTGTAAATTAAATGATCAAATTTAAAAACAAGAGGGCCATGATGGCCCTGAATCGCTCACTTGATTATAAATGATCAACATATGTTGGATTTTTCATATTGACCTACTTTTTGACCCCACATGACCCACTTTCGAGCTTGTCCAAGATTTTATGGAAACAAACATTCTGACCAAGTTTCATGAAGATTGGCCAAAAATGTGGCCTCTAGAGTGTTAACAAGGTTTTACTAAGATTTGACCTCATGACCTACTTTTTGACCCCACATGACCCAAATTTGAACTTGTCCAAGATTTTATGGAAACAAACATTCTGACCAAGTTTCATGAAGATTGGGCCAAAAATGTGGCCTCTAGAGTGTTAACAAGGTTTTTCTAAGATTTGACCTCATGACATACTTTTTAACCCCACATGACCCAAATTTGAACCTGTCCAAGATTTTATGGAAACAAACATTCTGACCAAGTTTCATGAAGATTGGGCCAAAGATGTGGCCTCTAGAGTGTTAACAAGGTTTTACTAAGATTTGACCTCATGACCTACTTTTTGACCCAACTTGACCCAATTTCAAACTTGTTCAAGATTTTAAGGAGAGAAACATTCTGACCAAGTTTCATGCAGATTGACAAAGGGTGATCACAGAAGCTCACCTTGAGCACATTGTGCTCAGGTGAGCTAAAAAATGGTATTACAATGCATGTACTTCATAATTATTTTAGAACTGGAAAATATTAATTCAAAATACTGATGATCTCAAACTTTTCTTTAAAACTCAGAATACTGTTGATCTCAAACTTTTCTTTTAAAGATATTAGTAACCAGCAAAAGAAAGCAGGGAACAGAAAAGATCTAAATCAGTCTGAATTAACTTCAAACGATAGTCTTAAATATATTTACTAATTGGCTTGAATTCAACCAACAATACTTAACCCAAAGTAATACTCAAATTCTAAATGCATTCCACCATTCCATTTCTTTTTAGATATTCAGGTACATGGCTAAAGTAACTATTTCCTTATTAAGTATTAACAGTATTTGTTTATAAATGTAATAGTTTTGTAGTATTTATTTGAGAAACAAGTATAAAATTTTCCCATTAGTATTTAAGTATCACTATGGGTTAGGCTTAGCATGGTTGGTGAAATTCAAGCTAGGTGCAAAATATGAATGGAGTGTGACGGGTTATGATGAGATGATGAATTAAAAAAGCAATACTGAATGGGATTCATAAAATGAAACTTTATAATATCACATACAATTTAGCAAGAAGCAAAGTTAAATCAAGTAAATAAAGGAAAATCATCTAAGCTAGGTTATAAATGAATGAACGGTGGTTAAAGTGCTTTTTTGATTCTGAATTATGGCTATCAACTATATCCCAAGAGAAAAAAAATCAAGAACAGAGCAAAGAAAATAAGGAGTCATTTAAGTAAGATTTTCCAACCCACCTTTCCTTCATCCACTTGGATCCCTACATTTCTGGTTGTGATTTGCTAAAATGAAAATAAAACTTTATCATTCATCATATATATATATATTTGTGATATAATTATAATTTATACATAAGATCATCACTCTAAATTATTTTAAGAAACATTATTTATGGCTGAATTTAATGCTTTTCCAAACACGATACTTAGCCAAAATAATGTAAATCCCTCTTAAAAGTCTTTTATATCCAATAATATGATAGAAATACACTTGCAAATAAAACTCCATGGATCAAGGGAGATGACCAACATGAAAGCCTACCCTTAACGCTGCAGTTTTTGCCTTCCTCTTCTCTAGTTTCTGCTGCAGTACGGTCACTTCAAAAACTTTGTTCTGCAGGTCCCGCACTTGTTTCTTCCAGAGGTCATTGTTGGTCTGTAGCTCCTTCAACTTCTGGGTCATTTTTGCTGCTACTGAGTCATTCTGGGAAATTAAGTAGGCCTTAACCTTCTTCCTTACCCTTGCCTCCAGTTCCTGTACCAAGAGTTAAACTTATGATAAAGTGGGCTTCAAATGTGACCCAAACAAGACAAAAACTTCATCAAATATTGCTGGTAGATTGATAATCCTTTCCAGAGAATCCCACTGTATTTTATTTTGATCTAAATCAATCTCCTCTGCTTAATTTGTATATACATTCTACAGATGTATTTATTACCAAAACAATATGTTACTTAAATTAGCTTGCTTCTCTTAAGAATGCTTAAAATAAAGGCAGGCTGGAAACTTGTCTTCTTTTAACAAATAAGGATTACCCTAAACTTAACCCCTAATTCATAAATTTCATTTCTAATAATTATGCTTTGTGGTTTTATGTGGCTATGAAAACAATGGAAAAATAATGATATAAAATGGATACAACACAATCTGCAGGGGAAAAAAAACTCTCCTATAAAATTTCCAAAACAATTTACAAATTTAAATCAATTTTAAAACCAAATTTTGTTACATGAAAACAAGGCCATTTGTGGTCGGTTATTCTTGAACATCATAAGTAAATCTGCTATAACAAGGGAAACTATCCACTGTACTGAAAACCTCACAGACTTAACATTTATCTCCCTTGATATATAAAATGGCATATCTTGGTGAACTCCTATGCATGCTACATTCATGAATTTCTACTTACATCTTCTGTCATAGTTATGTACTTTCTTCCATCCTTATATGAGACAGTCCCTTCTGAAGTCCTGTAAGTATATGGTTTTTCGCAGTCTTTTGCCTTGGTTTCTTCATCAGTCTTTTCGTCATCTGAATCTGACAATTCTATACTTCCACTCTCAGGCTTAATATCTGTTTTAGTATCAGTCTGCTCTAATTTTGTCCGTTTTACTTCTTTTTCTTCTTCTATGTCCTCTGCTGGACGTTTTCTATCAATCTCTTTTACAGCTTCTCTTTCACTTGTTTTCATTATAACTTCATCCTTAATTTCTTTTATGTCTTGTTTTATATCTTTTTGACAAGGAGCTGGTTCCCCTTTAGATTTTGTACAAATGTCTGCCACTTTATTTTCAAGATTATCGCATATCACTGCAGTCTCAACCTTAGGTTTGTCATTATTTGTGTCAACTTTTGTTTCTTTCTCAAAAATTATATCATCATCCTCAACAAAAATAGAATCCTGAGTAGAATCACCTGAACTATCAATATTTTGTTTTACACTTGAATTTGTTACTTTATCTGTATTAGTGACCTTGTCATCTGCATTGCTTGGAATACTAGCAGACTTTGTCGGAGGTTCAACTTTTGATTCACCTTCAAATATCACATCATCATCTATATTTATTTTATCCTCCTCCAAATGAACAACAGCTTTTTCTACCTCCTTGGTATCAATCTTCATCAAATCATCATTTGCAATTTTTCCTTCTTGCAAATCTTTCTTTTCTGTAGCAACACCTGCAGAGCTGTTTGTTTCATCTGTCATGTCATCACTTTGGTCTAGAACGATGGGGGAATTCGTACCAGATATGTCCTTGTGAAGGAAACTCATAATTTCATTGAATTTACCAGGATTTGAGTTACTGTTACTGTCATCATCAAACTGAACTTTACTGGTGAGTTGGTCAGATTCATCAGAAGTCGTTTTTTCTTGACTTTTATTAAGCTTCTCATCTGGAGAATTCAGCAATTCATCTTCATTATCACTTCCAATTTCCATAGTCAAACCATCCTCAGATGATGCTGCCAAAATCCATATCATCTTCCTCATTTTCTGCTTTATCATCCACTAACATACTTTGTTCTGGAACAGCAAGATTTTATTTTTTAAATAATTTCAATCTATTTGTTTCATGTCATATAACTGCAGCTCATTTAAACCTTTGATGGTTCTTCTTCTATTAACTGACAAGAAAAACATAACTTGAACTTTTTGTTGGATGTCCTGAATAAAGGTTCCATTTTTACTGATAAAATTTGATAGGATTACAATGCTAGGATAAAAGGATACATTTATTGCCAAATACAAGTCAAGTCTACCATGTAAATGGAGAAAATTTTAAAGACTATGTTACTGATTTTATTGTAAAAGGGATTATTATATGGTTTGTATAACCATAGGTCTGTCTCATGATACTGATCACTTAGCCCATTACCACACAAAATTAGAACAAGACAATGAACAAAGTCAGCCTGAGTGATACTTGCAGGCTATATATATATTTCTTGCTACTCTCAAGTATGTCATATACAAGAGGGCTAAGATGGCCCTGTGTTGCTCACCTGAGTAAGATTGCTGTGTTAGGCATGATGAGAAAAAATGTGGCATATAAATTGTTTTCCTAACATTTGACTAAGTGACCTAGATTTTGATCCTACCTGAATTTGTACTCAAATGGGAATTCATGCAGTCATCATTCTTATCAAGTTTAATGAAGACTGGTACAAAAATGTAGGCCCCTAGGGTGTTCACAAGATTTTTTTAAATTTGCCCTTGTGACCTAGTTTTTGACCCCATTTGGCCCAGTTTTGAATATATCCAAGATTTGATGTAAACAAACATTCTGACCAAGTTACATTAAGGTAAGGCTGAAACTGTGGCCTCTAGAGTGTTCACAAGGTTTTTCTAAGATTTGACCTGGTGACCTAGTTTTGACCCCATCCCATTTAAATATCCAAGATATGTAACAAACACGACCATTCATAAGTTGGCAAATGTGGCTCTAGGGTGTTCACAAGGTTTTTCTTAGATTTGACCTGGTGTTCTAGTTTTTGACCCACATGACCCAATTCAAAACTCATCCGAGATATGATGAAGACAAATATCATTACCAAGTTTCATGAAGATTAGGCCAAAACTGTGGCCCCTAGAGTGTTCACAAGCAATTGTTGAAGACAGACAACGCAAGACTGACAAAATGCGGTCACAAAAGTCATGCTAAGCACAAGTGCTCAGGTGAGCCAAACAAGACGGCCAAGATGGCCCTGTGTGCTCACCTGAGTAAGATGCTGTGTTAGGCATGATGACAAAAAATGTGGCATCTAAATTGTTTTTCTAACATTTGAAACTGTGGCCTCTAGAGTGTTCACAAGGTTTTTCTAAGATTTGACCTGGTGACCTAGTTTTTAACCTCACATGACCCATTTCCGAACTCATCTGAGATATCATGAGACAAACATCCTGACCAATCTAATGAAGATTGCTAAAACTGGGCCTCTAGAGTGTTCACAGGGTATTTCTAAGATTTGACCTGGTGACATAGTTTTTGACCCCACATGACCTAATTTCCAACTCATCCGAGATATTATATAGACAAACATCCTGACCAAGTTTCATGAAGATTGTGCCAAAATTGTGGCCTCTAAAGTGTTCACAAATAATTGTTGACAATGGAAGACGCACAATGGACGATGCACAAAAAGTGGTCACAAAAGCTCACCCTGAGCACAAGTGCTCAGGTGAGCTAAAAACCCTGCAATTGGTAAAAGTAGTATAGGGTTAAACTTGAATTACTTGGAGGCTTGATATCATCATTTATTGTTACAAGTAATTTACATAGTTTTGCACTAATTTAACCTCAATTATTGGCCAAACAGGAAGATGTACATGAATATCTTGCTCAATTAGTTTATCAATTGGTATAATGTGTTTACAAATTGGCCTGCCAACTGAAATCTCATCACATCCCAAGGTTGATGTATCCCAACACTAAAATTTGCCCAAGTAGAAATAATTTATTACCCATGTATATTTATTTCATTGCTTTGGGTAATAAGACCAAAGTATATTCGAAGTATAAGCATTGCTCAATGATATATTAGCAGTGTTGACATTTAGGATTATAATACCAATAGTTCAACACTTAAAATATCACTTACAACAGTCAATTGTTTTTACTGATATATCTTATCCCAACACACTTTACCAGAAAATAAACTGTCTACTTATCAAGAATTCTAGAATGTAAACTAGACAACTAGAACCATGCAAGTGACATGCATACAACTACAAAGGTGAACTAGAGTGCACTTACCTGGGTCTAATGACTCAGTAGTTTTGGTCTCACTCTCTGCTGTTTTCAAATCAGGTAAATTTACCTTCTCTGCCAGGCCTTTTAAAGACTGTCTAACTTTATCACTGATTACAAATGGTGATTTAGATATGGTCTTGTGTTTTGTTTCATTTGAATCCTTACTGTTGTCGTTAAATGCCTTTTGTATCTCAGAATCAGTTTTATTTATATTTTCAGCAGGTTCTGATTTAGCGAGAACCGGTTTTTTATCAGCTGGACTTTCAGTTACTTCATTTTCCTTACACACTATATCCACTTCACTAGCTTCTTTACTAACTACATCCATTGCACTAGAATCCAATTCAACATCAAAGCTTGGAGAGTCAGCAGAGATTCTGATTTCTGTAATATCACTTTTTATGGTCTCATCTGAGGTTGAAGAAAGAGTTTCTTTATCTGCATCTACAGTTGAAGTAGTGTCAATTATACCACTCTCATTTTCTTCAGTTTCAGTCATTCCATTCTGAGATGAAGAGTAGTCATTTATTTCATTACAATCCATCTTATCAGAACTGTCAGAGGAATGACCGTTACAGCCATTTTCTGAGAGAGTTTTAGACGCATCCTGGTCACTACCCTGTTGTCCATCAGTGTCAGCAACAACTTCTGATCCAGAAGAATCATTTTCTTGATTGCTAGTATGATTTTCAATTTCATTTTTCAACACCTTTTTTACATCTGTGTTTTTATCAAATACACTTTGCCCATTTAAATGTTTTATTTCATCAAGTGGGTTTTTCAGACTGCTGATGCCTTTCTCACCAATAGCTTCTACATTATCACCTGTATCATCCATGTTGTCAATGATATATCAATCAGTTGACCTGAAAATACAATGTAAAATGTCTTGTTTTACAGTGTGATTTAGATTTTGATTTCTTCTATAAATCTTTTTTTTTTTCCTGATGTTTTGATTAAATTTTTTTTTCTTTGTTAACCTACATTTTGATGCATTTTTGGGAAAAAAGCTATAGTATTATACTTAAAGACTTTACACTAACTTATTACAAATATTTGACAGCAACTAAAAGATTGTGATATGACAAGAACAAACATCAACTGGTCATGCTGCAAAAATATACACTGAACTAATAGTAAATACACTTTATATGAAGAATACTTTGTTTTGTTTGCAACACATTCATAAATTAGTATCAACTAGTGATGTGCCTGTTCATTGTACTCAGCATTTTGAGCAATGACTTCCATTTGCCTTACAAGGAAGGCATATCATAGCTTGTTGAAAGGGACTTCAAGTTCAAAAGTCACAGGGTAAGAACAATGTATCAGATAAGTTCAGTTGTGGTCCACTTAAGGCAGATAACATTGATGATAGTGTAACAAGTGTCCTCAGTCAAAACCCAACAAACTTACAGAACCAACTTCTTACCAATTCTCAATGAATTTTGTGCAAGTCCAACCAATATAACAATGACAGGTCCTAGTCCCAGTTGTGTCCCAAGTAGTAGGATTGGCTTCTCTGTCATTTAACCCTTTCCCTCATAGAGGATACCATGAAAAGACCTATGCGAACAGCATAAAACCTGATCAGGTTTTATGCTGTTCGCTGCTCCTCAGTGGTCTGGAAATGAGGACTTTATAATTAAATTTGGTAGGGTTTAACTGTGGTTTTCTGCAGATCAGGCTTTATGTGGTACCTATTGAGTGCGTCAAAATGAGTCTATATGAGGGAAAGGGTTAAACAAGTGGTACTGATATTCAATCCCTACCTTGTGTGACATTCAAAGTAACAAAATATCATGCATGATTCTACTTAAAATCCAAGACTCCAAGAACAATTCATCTCAAAACATTCTGCTCCTTTAATGCTATGGAGTGTCACAAAATTTAGGAATGAAGTTGTCTGTCTTCTCTTAACTGTACTCAATTAATGATTAACCTTGACATTTCTGACGAGTTTCATGGTGAATGAATTAAAAACATGCATGAAATTCTGACAATCAATATTTGAATTTCAACCCTTCCATTTACATTTTTATTGATTACGATGAACAATAAAGCAACTAAAGACCTTCATCAAGTTCATGTCTATTGTCAAAGTTGACTTTTTTACAACATATCATAGCTCTAAACAAGATTTCAACTCAATGAGTAAATCACTCCTTATAGTCTTAGTTCAATGCTTCAAAATTATTCCGTAATCAAACCTTTAAATACTTATTGTATTTCTTGCCCCAATCACTTGTAAAGAAAAGAAGAAATAAATGTGTTTATACTTGTAAAGTGTTACTGCATTTTAAAATGAAATATTGGGATGCTTAAATCTGTGGTCCTTGTCCTTGCCTGAGCTTTGTTGTATACTCTTGCGTAAGATTATGCTGGAAGTCCCTTGAATTAACTTCTGCAACTGTCCTAGTATTACACCTAAGAAATATGTAGTCCCAGGACCCTTTAGATATCATATAAATATTGTTAGTTGTGGGAGAAAATAACAACACAGATTAATTTGTCTATGGTTTATTTTTAAAGACTTCAAGAGGGAACAAATAATGTGAGAAAAATAAAACAAAACAACTCCTTTAAACAACATAATGAGCAAATATATGTCCCCTTAAGCATATATCACAAGTAATATAAATTAACATTGACTTTTAACAGAACATTACTGAAATGTTAATTCATACATGTCATTGCGAGTTTTTGTTTTTTGGAGTTAAACTGTTTCAACTATATTTCAATCATATAGCAACATCCATTAATGAGGGTGCTAAATGACCCCATGTGACTCTAGCAAAGAGGGCATAAAGGGAGAACCATTGACCTACTAACTACATGAAGACTAGACTCAATCCCACAGGGTGACAGGCTGCATTATAGTAAGTCAGCAACTATAAGAACTTGACCACAGAGTTTCTAGCCATATCATACATTGTGTATCCAGAAGTGGCCATCAAAACAAGAGCACCCTATGTGGATGCCAGCACTCATATATTTGTTTTTAGTTAAAAAGGGGGAGATAAATTTGGTCAAAATGGACCTAACAATTGTGCACTTAATGAGAATGTAGCCCTTAAAGTAGTTAACAAGTATGTGAAGTTTGATGACAGATGTTTTGACAGTTTAGAAGTTATGGCCAAGGTTAAAGTTTTTCACTGTATTTTTTTTAAAGGGAGATAAATTTGGTCAAAATGGACCTAAAAGTGTATGACCCTTGATCAGAATATAGCTCTCTTGATAGTGAATAAATTTGTAAAGTTTGATGACAGACATATTAATAGTGAGGAAGTTATGGCCAAAGTTATTCACTTTTTTTAAAGGGAGAAACATTTTGCCAACATTGACCTTTGAGTTATGACCCTTGATGGGAATGTAGCTCTGATGATAGTGAACAAGCATGTAGAGTTTGATGATAGCTTAACAGTTAAGAAGTATTGGCCAAGGTTAAATTTTCCACGAAGACACCAATGATGACACCAAAGTGATGTCAATATATCATTTTTTTTTTCTTTATAAAACAGACCACCTAAAAATAATGGCCTAAAAAATATGTGATGAGGAGAATTGCAACATACTTTTATTACATTATGTAAAGAATAGCAAATATATACTGTATTGAGTCATAATTGTCAATCTGTCAAAATCCTCCCCAGGTGTTTAAAATATAAACAAACTGAGGTCAATGACTCCATCAACATTCCACTTTAAAGCGCTCTCACCCTGCAGCAATGCCCTCTTCAAATCCTAGCTAGATCAGTAGGAGTGGGAGCTAAGAAAATATTGACACTGAATCCAATACAATGTGGTGCGTATTTATTTTTGTAGCTGGCAGATCCAGTCACAGCTTCCCCTCTTCTGCAGAACTGTACAGGCTCATGGCGTTGGTCAAACCCAATACTTCCTTCCCTGATGTTATGGTACAGAATCCCGCTTTTGAAGCTTTATTGGTTCCTTGCATGTGGAAAACCATCAAATTACATGTGGTTTATGAATAGCTATTTTGAAGGTCACAGACATTAAGTTTTTGTCAATGCCTGCATACATGGGTGTATGTCATTGTATGTTTCAACAGATAAATAAATAGAAAGTTACTGTTAGATTTATTTTAAAGTGTAGTAACTGTTTATAACTGTGAGCCATGCTTGACACAGTTTCTGTATTAAAGCAATTCTGGCTTAAGTGGATACTTTTAATACAAGCAAAGATCTGACAGACAAAAATTAATTGTTCAAAATGGCAATGAATTGATTTGATGATGTTCAGTTTAGCAAGGTTCTAATGTACTTGCACAGAAGAATTTATACAGGTACTTTAACAATTTGAATAGTTATCGCTTTGTAATAAAAACATTTAAAAAAAAATCTAATCTGCATTCAGCAATGTCTAATGTTGTCCTTTTATATGTTATTTTAAGAATATTAAGAATCGATACAGACGAACAAACAACTAACTACTAGTTTGCATTTTTAAAATCTTTTTATAGTTCTTTGTGACCTACTTTTTCAACCTATTGAACAATTTGAACAATTTTGATAGAGGGCCTCATATGACAATCCTGTGACATTTGGCAAAAGCTTGTTCAGCGATTTGGAGATGTTGATTAAAAGAAATTGTTGACAATGGATGCACAAACGATGGATGCTGGAAACAGGACCATCCCAATAGCTCACCATGAGCAGGTTATGCTCAAATGAGCGAAAATAAAGATCAAAAGTGCTCTGTTTTTAGGAACTTGATATTTTCTCTAAATTTTTTCACCTTTAATATCCTCAGTCATTATCAATGCAATATCCTGATACAGCCGGAATAAAAGAAAATGATTTATACCAAAGGAAGATTAAATATTATTTAATGATCTGATATTGATCAATACAATTAACAAAGCTTTATTTGTTCATTTATCTATTCATTTTTAATGCTAAAATATTTTAATTGCGATATTGTTTTTGTTGGCATATGACCAATAAATTTATTTCTCAATAAAGTAAATGTCTCTTATTAAAGTTGTGTGACTAAATATATCGTTATCCAATAAATATTGGAACATTAACAACGACAATTTATCTTGGTTCTTTCAACATGTTTCAAAAAAATATATATTATCTATTGCGAATCACAAAGAATTAACATAACTGTGTCCTCGATAACAAAATTGAACCTTTAAATCCTAAGAAAAGATGTATTACTCAAACTCAAAATTTCCATTCACACATTATTAACATCTATTGCTTAACTTGAAAAGTACATAAGACAATCATAATCAATATTGACACACTTAAAAAATAAACAATTTTGTCATGTAATGACATGAGTGCATTTCAGAGAAGATGTAAAAATACGACATTTTACTCAGCTACCTATATTCTTTTTTTTAAATGTTATCCAAGTTAGTGTGTGTGTGTGTGTGTGTGTTTTCACGAAATTCATAAAGTATGCCCAGTCTAGTTTTAACAATCCATACTTTTAAACTCCCGCCAAATTCATAAATGCACGTATACTTAATATTATATGTTTCCTTTTACCATAATACTTCCCAACATTAAATTACATTTTATAATAATTAAAGACCATATTTACTGCAAAAACGTTGTTTACAATCGCTTATTTTCGCGCTCGTGGTGTATTTCCCCTTCGCTGCCCTCCTTTCCGTAGCAAGGGTAATGTACATGCATGTAGCGGCGGCATATGTTCGCAGTGGTTATCGGATCGCCAAGTCACGTGATCTTCCAATCGGGGTGTTAGATCATTAAGCTATAAAGCATGAAAATAGCTGAGACTTTTGAGCTGAGTAAAAAGAGAAATAAATACTATATCTAGTATTTCTAGATACGTGTACTTCAACGATTGTTTAGTCCGATTGTTGTTGTTGTTGCTGTAAAGATTGGATGACTCATCACCTGAACATTACAAGGTAGCGCTCCAGGTGCATAAATTATACCTCAGACTGTACGTTTAAAGAAACATATTTGATTGTACCCCCACACTCACATGTCTGAATCGGCGCATGCATTTATTCACGCTTTGTCACGCAAACACACGCATATGGTAGACATTATAGAAAACTACTTTATTTAGATGATTGAATTTTATACTGACTATGATCTCAATTGCTATATATAAATGTTCACGTGTGTAAATGCGAAAGTGGAAGATATTTACAGAGACTGAAAATCTTGACGACAGACCTGCCATCATTTGACGTCGACGTGCTCTGTTGCTCAGTCGATTATTACATTCTATTTTAAGAAGCCTTAGCGCATGCGCTATTTCGTTGTAAATTACCAGGGGTCGTCTCAAGCAAACAAGCTGAACTATGAAAAAATCGATACGCCCATAGCTATACCAAAATTGGGTCAGGTGAAAATAACAGAAATCTGAGTAATTAGCAATACTGATGTATTGTTTGCCATTAAAAATAATGTTTTCACTAAGTTAATGATTGAGTAACATTATAAACATTATAAAAGACAAAAAGTCATCAAGTGAAGGTCAAATAAATTATAGAAGGTCGTTTATATCGCACTGAATTAAAAAAAAGTATTGTGGTTTCATTAAATCCTGATGTATCGATTTAGGTATATACTTCCGATTTGCTTTGTTTAGTGAAATAAACACCATGTGTGCACATGTCGGTCGTCTATCCATTCATTATTAATTTTGTGCTATAAAAACTGGTCCCAGACATTTTGAGACCTGACTTTGTATTCAAAACATTCAGATTCTACATACTATACAATGTACGTGTAAGATATAATTGTGCATGTGTTTGAAATAAAGGAACTCTTAACAGCTCTATCGTCACCCTCCTCTGAAGACGATCGGTATACATGCATTCACTGATCACTGTGCGTGGCTAGACCTCTTACACAAGAACGTTAGATGTGCACTTCACTTTGTGTTTAACCCCAACTGAGCATGCGCGAGATTCAAATGTGCATAAATTGTATAACTGCAATATGAGCCGTTTTCTATTCAACATTTAAGTCACATACGACATAAATGATTTTAAGTCGTGGCCATATCTCAACACTAAGGTTTGGGGATCTGTTATTATAACAAGAACGCTAAATGCAAGATATTCATATTTGTTTTGTTTTGCAATTTTTCAGAAAATAAACTGCATTTCCATATTCAGTATAGCGAACCAATGATTACCGTACATGTAGTCAGTTCATGCTTGTATTGTAAATATACATACATTAACTTGACTACTACATTATTAAAACACTTTCGGTAGGGTAATATTTTTTAGGCATTTAGTTAGATATCTTTCCGAAGTAAAGTTGTATCTACCTATAAGAGATATGACATATTCAAAGACTATATTATAATTACCTAGAACTTTCATTTATTGTGATTCCCGTCGACAAAGCGAAACAGTATATCGATCCTTTAAACCAGGTCTCTATATACATTATTATAAATTAAGAGACCCTAGCTGTTTAAAAAAATTCACCCACCCCCATCAAAATAGAGGTACACAAAGAAAATAAATAAAACCGAATATACAGCATAACTAAAAAACGATATTTAATATTCACAATCCCGCTGCATCTGCTTTATATGTATGTGAACGTATATAAATTTATTATTCGGTTTTTCTTGAAACTTTGCATTTATAAATATTCTTTAGCTTTAAAAGCGCCAACGACATCCCTGTCACTTTATAAGGGTTCAGATCGTGTTTCCGTATGACTAAGTTTTATGTCTTTGGTTAATCAATGTTCGAGATGAAAATATATGACCTAGATACACTTTCCTTCCGCTTGTATGTTAAATGGTGCTTAATGCTACTTATCATACGTATAATGGTAAACTTATTATATATAAAAAGAGTAATAAAATAAAAGTAAAACCGTGCAGACGAATTTGTAAATGTCACCTGCATAAACATTATGTGTCTATACTGCAGGACAGGTGATCGATAAAACGCTTTAATGCGGTCCTTCCGAAAGTACTTGGCAGTTTTTCTTTCAAAAGATATTCATACCGTTGGACGGAAAATTATGTCAAATTTAAGACCTGTGCATGCAGAGAATACAGTGCGTGCACAGTAATACAGTTTTCACCAAAACATAAACTTTGGGGGAAAATTCAGATCTAGATCTATTATTACCAGTAAATCTACTGAAAAAAAAGTTATAAAGAATTATAGATGTCAAAATTATTTTAAACCGTTAAATGTTGGTACATTATTCTTTAATAAGAAAAATATAAACTATTTTAAACATGCAATAATTTATGCATTAATTCAGTCACTCCGTGCGTTTCCCCTTCGCTGGCCTCTATGTAAATACACCATGTGATTCGTTGTTATCCTTCGACTGTACAACAGGGGTCGTCTCAATGTTTTCGTTTGTAATTATTATTGTCTTCATCGTTCAAAACCATTTATAATCAGCATTTGATTCATGTCTTGATCAGAGTCATCTAGAATAAGTTAAACACGATGAAAGCAATGTATGTATAAATGAAACACGATGTCGACTCAAAAGAAACACGTATTTTCGAGGGGTCGATACAACATCGATTGTGGTCGACTACAGCTGTCCTTCCTGCAGAGGACCATAACACTTCAAAATACAATTGTTTTCATCATGCTACTGTCCGGTAACATGTAACATAGTTCCGTATTAGTATGTAAATATTATACGCCAAATCAATTCGATGTATAAAATGACAAGGTAGGACTACTTACGGTGAAGGATCAGCTGTCTTTACTTCATGCAGCACTATCACCTCTGCCGACAACTACTCAAAATGGCGGATATTAGCGCATGCGCATCGCTGTAAAAACCGATGCCTGCATGCAAATTATCTCCATACGTCACATATATGATGTCTGTAAAATGTGCTCTTTCGGTTTTTGACCATATTTTAGAAAGTTAACCGCAGTAAAGATGTAACTGTGGAACGTTCTTGTACTGTTCCAGAAACATTCTGGCCTCACGATTTCTATAAAGTCTACTACCACGTATGCATGCAATGACCTAACTGGCTAAGTCGACATTTTTGGCTCGATCCTCACTTTTTCTGGGCATATCAATTTTCATTGCAATGAAAATCTCCAAATATAAGGTCGTGTTTTTTGTACATTTTCCTCAAAATGGAATGTTCTACCAGCATTACCACAGAAAGGTCGGTCAGATAACAATAAAAAAACAATTACGAACATACGCATCGATTCATACTTGTGATAAGTTTAAAAATCTCCATACTGTAAAAAAGAAAAAGCAACAACATATTTCAATTTCTACGGTCTTATATTCGAGAAAAGTTCACCGTTCACAATATATTTTTTTTACGCCGTAAGCAGATCGAATCGAGCGGGCGCATCCCCCAAAGTCCTCTTGTGGTCGTGTAGCTCAACTAGGTCATTGGAAAATTCATGTGAAAAACATTCGAATAAATAATAAAGCACCGACTTTTTGACCCTCTTGACACGTAGGATTAATCTTTGTGAATAAATTTCGATTAATATGTCGAAGTTTTTGTCAAATCAGAATCATAAGCAATATTAGGAGTACGAGGGTGTGCATTCCGATGAAAAGGTTAAACGTAGTTACTCCCCTTGATTTCAAAAAAAGCGGAAGCAACATCAACACGTCGAGAACCTAGAATATTTTTCGAAGTTTTTGAGAGATATCACAAAGATACATATCATATGAATGAATTAACACTATAATACTATCGAAATGTCTGTATCGCTCAGATTTTTATTCCTAATCAAGTACATGTTCTTAAATTAGGCTGGTGAAATCGATAAGTATTTAGAAGCATTATAGAATTATGGGCATATGATTCGCAAGAGACTGCCGATTTTGTAACAGTGAACTGATGTTAATGAAGAAGTTGCCCTTGAAAATGGTAGATTTACAAATTTGCTGTTGACTGAAAGGATGCACACTAACCCTTTTCTGCAAAGTCAATATTTTTCCTATTCTGAACTAGATATAAACACTGCAATCTTTTTCATCAGAGCTCAATTGATAATTAATAGTTTCTTATTTCTTTTATTGTAACGACTCAAAGCTACATTAGGTAATTTAAATCTTTGGTAACGACTAGCAATTATTTTCTGATTATTATGGTTATATATTTTAGATCTTGCGGTCAAGGATTGCCCATGTGTGGGTGCAGTTTTTTTGCTGAAGAGACGGCATCAGAAGAGTTCTGGTGCGATACCCTAGCTCATTTTGTGAATAGACCCCTTGGTTTTTTATGTGCCCGGTGTATAGTACCGATAAACGGGAGACAAGTTCCTAGGTAAAACCAGTACAAAGTACTTAGTTCCCAAGCAACTCATTGGCCATTTTGCAGAGTGCCAGACAAGGGTGCGCCTGGTACCAATTTTATTTGTCTTTGGTTTGACACGGTTACTGAAGGAAGTGCCCTGGCTGGGATTCCCAAATGCAAACAGACACGCTTTTGGGCCAAGTTTAATGTGAATAAATGTTATAAATTCTATACAGATTGGGGATGCTTCATATTTATAGATATATACCAGTAGGGAATACATGATACTTATATGTACATGTCTAGGGTTTTCTTGTAGACCAAATTTGATACAGAAGTTTGACTTTTATACCTGTTTATTTGTCAATGTGCAGCAGTCATTTATCTATCATCTGTTAATATCAAACCCTTATGATGACCTAGATATCTGCAGGTCAACCTGCAAGAATGTTAATCATAATGAGACTTGTAAATAAAATATGATCAGGATAAAAGCAGGATTTCAAAATAAAAGATACTGATTACTATATCCTATTTAAGTTAGCATCTGACTGACACTGAATACCTATATTTCAATCAAATGTCAGGATAATGTGAGTGGGTGTAGCATATACCAGGGTTTTAATTTAGCCAGATTCTGCACTTGCTATTTTTAGCAAGTAGTAAATTTTTTTACTTGCTTAATAAAAAAAAGAACTCACAATTTCAAAGTTTTAAATTCTTTACTTGTATTGAGTCAAATGTCAGTTTTAATGACACAGTGCAAAACTATGAACCATTGCATACAGTGAAAACAAACTGTACATGTAATTTTAGTTTCGGGCCCCATATGACGAGAGTCGTGGGTCATTCTTTCTCTCTCCAGATATCCACCATCTTGTAACTGCAGGCTTTGGATCATAGTTCTTTTAGCTACTACATCAGCTACTCTATTTTCACTCGCAAAGAAGGCAAGTACCTGAAATTGTAACTCGCATTTATAATTTTCCACTCGCAATTAGCAAGTATGCGAGCTTAAATTCGAACCCTGTATATCACATGTCTGCAGCATGATACTGCATTGTGGCAGCTAGCGCAATGATATATCTGCCTAAAGTAGACATAGTATCCAAATGACTTATAGGGGCATTGCTAGCTTTGTTCAGCTACAAGGCCCATAATAAGACAGGGTTCCAAGGGTCGGAAAGAAGGTCTGGGGGCCTTGACCCTTCCCCGAATCCAGAAACAAGCAGATATTAAAAGGAATAAAATGTGTTTTCAAAAGTGTCCCCTCCCATTTTTTATGGCATTTTTGTGACTTTTGAAAGTGTCATTTTCTTGACCATCTTGAAGGCCCAGGCCTAACAGTAGCTAAGGCACTGAATGAAATACCATCTATTGGACACAAAACCCAACAAACACATTTTCTCTGGTACAGCTAGACCTTCAAAAAACAGTACTTTAAGGTTTTTCATTTGAGTGATAATTGTATTATAATGATTGAATTTTGGACTTCCAGTCTTATACCAGACTGTCATAATTAACCTAACAGTAAACACTGTAGAGGGACTGTCAACCAGGCTCAACTCTTGAATCTCGGACAATATAGTAATTTAAAATTCATCCATCAAAAGAAGTTTAAACCCTTAACTTCATATAGATTCATTTTGATGCTCTTGGATAACAGAGCAGACCCAGATCAGACAGCTCACACAATATTGAAGCTTATATTTAACACAGTATACATGGCAAAGAAATACACATAACTTCATATGCCATTTAAAACTTGATCAATTCATATTTAACCCTTTCCCTCATAGAGGACACCATGAAAAGACCTATGTGAACAGCATAAAACCAGATCAGCCTGCGAGTGATCAGGTTTTATGCTGTTCGCTGCTCCTCAGTGGTCTGGAAATGAGGATTTTGTAATTAAAGTTGGTAAGGTTTGAGTTTGGCTTTCTGCAGATCAGGCTTTATGTGGTACCTATTGAGTGCGTCAAAATGAGTCTATATGAGGGAAAGGGTTAACAAGTCCTTAATTTGTACATGAATATAGGTAAAGGGTTAAGAGCTTATCAAGGTTGACATGACCTAAGGATTGCTCTTGATAATCTTTCAGCCTTAACTAACAAACAGAGGAGACACAGATCAGAAATAGCTGTCTGATCAAGGTCTCATCTATATTGCAACTCAGATTCTATTCCTACAGTGTGCATGTATGGCAAAGAAAACTCTGTTATATATGCTGGCAGGGGTGTAAAATCCTGCTTTCCCGCTTGCCCTGGCCACTGAAAATTAGAGCAGGGTGAGTCAAAATTAAACATTTCTTTTGTTATTTCTTGATTTTAGCATCCCACTTTCTTAAGGGGCTAGGCAGGGCAAGTGATAATTTTAGGAATTTTAGATCCCTGAATTATACCATTAAATGTTCAGCAAATTGATATTCATGAAGCCATAAATTTGTACATGTTGTAAAATGTTGTTTTTCCTTTAAATTACATTGTACAAGAGGAATGTATAAAAAATGAATCTGCAAATCTGTCAGAATACCCATATTTTGCTCAGTATCTTACTGCTGCACTTGACTTTTACAACTCTGTACGTGTGGCTTTTAATTTCTGTCCAATTCAACAAGCATCTTATAAATTTACACACAGTACAATTTAAACTTAAATGTTTACATCATTAGAGCTTTTTCCTTCTGTATAGGGGACTCTTCATAGGCACATTCTCCTCTAAAAAAATCTTGAAAATTCTCAGTTCTCCCATAAATTGCTGTTTACCCTAAATACATAATTAAGGGGTCAAAACACTGACTGGCCTACTGTCAGAATACTTTATCATAATTATTATGTGTTTGGTATCATGCCACTCATCATCGGCATGATACCACAGAGTAGCTAGTGCCATGCATGTACATATCTGGCTCAAGTGGACATTCATTATCTCAACTAATTAAAGGACTTACTTTTTTTTTGGGGGGGGGGGGTTGGATGGGAAATATAACAAACAAATGTACTGATATAAAGTAATATGAAAAAATTAAAGTCATTTTACTTAAAACACAATTAAAATGTAAATTTTGTTTGGACTATCATTAAAAAAAACATGTTTTCCTGACAGAGCAGACTGCTACAACTGACAAAGTTAAAGAAGGCTACAAATCCATTTCAATCTTTTATTCCAACATAGCTGCTGTCATTTGAAATAGTCAGCATGTATACATCCTATAATGGTTGCATCCTATCCCTTTCCCTCATATAGACTCATTTTGATGCACTCAATAGGTACCACATAAAGCCTGATCTGAAGAAAACCACAGTTAAACCTTACCAAATTTAATTATAAAGTCCTCATTTCCAGACCAATGAGGAGCAGCCAACAGCATAAAACGATTTACTCGCAGGCTGATCTGGTTTTATGTTGTTCGCATATAGGTCTTTTCATGGTTTCCTCTATGAGAGATTAAGCAGAATGGTCTAACTTCTTGATTTTATTATTTTTATCCCCAAAACTCATTGCCATAAGTGATATATCAGTTTTTGATAAGAATTTTGCCCAAAGATTTTATTTTTCCTATTTGAAATGCTAAAATTATATTTTGAAACTAATGGTTTCTTTTGGTAGTATGGGTTGCACAGTTCTTTAAATACGCTCCAAGGGACACAACCGCGATATTGCTAAGATTTGTTTGCAAGAGTTACTGTTCTTAGAATTGTCACTCAAGAGCAGAGGTTGTAAAGATTGCCTTGAATGCGGGACTTTCCCTGGTTGGGTTTGTTTCTATGATATAGAATAGGAACAACGTCAATAGCCTACTACAGTTCCGTAAATTTACCTTTACGGTGATAGATAGATTTCGGCAGTTTGCAAACCCAAGTAAGAAAAATAATCAGTTAATTTATACAACATGAGAAACCAGATAATAATGATTATGATAACCATGATGATATGCTTCGTGTTTCCAAGGATAACAGCAAATTCCATATCATACAACTGAATTTTAATAGTTAAATTTCACTTGAAGTGAGTGCGTGTACGTGACAACAAAATTAATCGAATGTGTGTCGTATCAAATGAAAGTTTCGTTGTGACCCCCTTCTATATGTCCTCGATCCTTATACTAGTATTCAGCCACGCGAACTTAAATACAAGTTCAAGCGATTCTGATAATTGTTGTTGCTTACCCTATCGTAGAACGAGTACACGTGTCTTCAGTAAGAATGTTCATCATGCAAAAATTTCGGATTATATCAGAATAATATATTAGTTATAACTACCCTTATTATCTGCTATAATGTATAGCTGTAACTCTTGAGTATAATAGTAAGTTTGTCTTTATATAAAGTTAACATGCATTAAAATTTGTGCTATCACTATGGTCGAGTCTCCTGGTAGACATCTTCTAATCAAATTATATCATTTTGTTTTTAATGACACATTTTTTTACAAGAGTGCTAGACCCACCAGTAGCAGCTTCCTGTTACCATGACAGCCGCGTAACTGGGTCCATTTTTAGGTCCAGCATTAGACTTGGCGTTAATTCTGTCTGTGTTTCCCTGAATTTCTTTTCGAAAAGAGCTTGACTACAAGTTTACAATTCATAAATTTAATCACAATAGAAGGCACATAGGTGGGATTCGGAACATTTGAAATTGACAGTTTCAGTGCACGTTTTCTCACATATCCGTATGAGTTGATTAAAAAAGTTATGTTCATGTACGTGAGAAAACCCTGCCAAGTCTGTGGTTAAATTAGTTAAATGACAAAAATTAGGACATGTATTTCTTGTATAACAACTTTTGTATGGCAAAATGTTACTGAATTATATATCATAGTACATAGGAATAGTTCGAATGGGACTTGATACATCAAATTCGCCAAGAATGTCTCAACACTTTGCAAGGATATCTGACAAAGTGGCTCAGTACATAAGACAGATCGAACTGACATATATGCTGCATTTCGTTCTTTCCTGAATTGAAATTGATGTGATTTATTCTATTCAGAAAATACGCAGACAAAATGCTATAGCCCTATATTTAAATATCCTTTAAACTTGCCATGAATGCAGACACGACTTGGCTAATTTCAAAAACACAAAGGGAAAATAAACAATTACCAATGATTTTTTTTTATTTATTTATTCTCGTTGCTATAGTTACCCATGTATCGGTTTGCGGGCAAATAAGAATTTAGCGATAGATGCCGTTGTATCGCGGGATTCTGAAAGGGCTGCGAGGATATAACGATGATAAATGAGATTTAGCTCCAAATTCTTAAATTTGGTTCTAATTTTTCTGATTTAGCGAATGTATTGCCGCAAACTTTTTTACAGCCAATGTGAGGCCTTGAAGTCGATGTACAGCGTAGCGTGGCGGGTATCGGTTCAAGAAATGTGTGCCCTGACTGACTTTTAAATTTTGATTCAAATGCAACCAGTGTAGCAGGAGAAAAAAACACATTTTACAATTACTCTTCTATTTTAACATAAACAATTTTAATTCTTGACTTATTTTATTGCATAAGATATCATTTTGATGGTATTGTAATGTTCTCTTGTAGGATACAATTAACTTTCACATATCTTAAATAGAAAAGATATTTGAAAATGTAACTTTTCGAGAATTGGACAATTTGTTTCGTGCTTTTGATAGATTTAGACAAGTTGCCAATCTTTGTTTGATAGATCTCTGGCAGGATGAATCCCAAATATTCTTACGGGAGAAAAGAGATGAAAAACTTGGCTTCCCTGATATTCCTCACCGCGGGAGGGCGGTAACTTCCTTCAACGGATGAGGCATGACCTAGAGACGATGCATCACCTCTACCCAAGCATGTCCGTCGGATTTGAAACAGTCGACTATACCCCTTACTCATCAGATATGACCGCTATGGATTTCAGGGCATTTCAAACTGAAGGGTCGCCATATCAACTTCTATACAGAAAATGAACGGGCTTCGCATACTGTCAATGAATAAGCCGACACTGCTCGAGTCCCATCGCTTGTGTGTTGAAAACGCCAAGACTTCTGTACATTGAGTCAAACTTTGGCTGTTCGGTCCATAGTCAAGATAATGTGCCTTGGTAGATTGTATACCGTACCTTTGTCAACAGCAAGATGTCGCGCTGAGGTATCTTTGAGAGAAAATCTCTATTTGACTTCAATACAGTAGGGATACGTTTTTCTTTCTCTCTTTCCTTTCTCTCGATCTCTCTCTCTCTTGCATGATAACTGCAGTTTTACCGTTCAATTGTTCAAACCTAAATTCAGTTTTGACAATAATTTCATCACCGACATTGATAACGGTTATATTGATACCCTGCCCGCCCCCAGCTGGCCTTATCATACAATTTTCTAGGTGACTTAAGCTACCTTGATTGTGTAAATGCTTGTGGTAAGTAGGGGAAATCCCCATTGTGAGCCCCTTGCTGAAATAAAAGTTAGCTAAATGACCAGTCACCCAGGCCGACCCCTGCTGTGAGAGCATCCGCTGTCACACTTTATCCTCGCTGTCACC
>CM037778.1:59938515-59988515 GCA_021229015.1 Solen grandis
ATGGTATCAGGTAATGGATGTTGCAGCTCATTATGTTAAAAATTTGAAAAACAATGTCTTCTTTCTAGAATCTAAGAGTGTGGCTTTTGTTTTTTTAGCTTTTGAATATTGTTGCTGCACCTTTCAGTATTAAAACTTAGTGCTTTAAATATGAAAATAGAAATTCACTTTCTTGAGTTTTCAAATTAAGATATTTTTTTTTTTTTACACTGATACCAATTATTCAAGTTTAATTGAAATTTAGCTTATGTGACCAAATTTAAGAAGTAATACAGTGGAACCTCTAAAAACCGCACCCTCTAAAAATCGGAATACTCTCTAAACCACACGATTTCAAAAGTCCCGATTTTTCCCCTATATATTTCATATTGAAAAATACTCTCTAAACCGGACCCTCCGAATTCCGAATACCGCATGAAAATTTTGGGATATTTAGATAAATTGTGCCTATTTTAACCTCTGTAAACCGCACACAAATTTTCTGTCCGAGAAAAACAAAACGCATGATTAATTTGAAATTCTGTACTGTAATTATGTGTTTATGGCCGTAATATGGTTTGAGATTAATCGGTGTTACAATTTTATGCACTATGTGTGAAAAATACAATTAGCGGTGCTTGTTTACAATGACTGGATTGATCAATTACAGAATATGGTAATAATAGTGCTAATCAAACTTAATGAGCATCAGAAGTGTATGATAATTAAATCAGAGATTAATTTAAAAGAAAACCGTCAACAAACACATCATTTCGTTTCCTTCATAAATGTTTGATGGTTACCGGACAAAATGAAGTTAAATAAATCGGCTCTCTCTGATGTTAATTCTGTGGAATGCATTTTGTGATAAACTTTGAGTAAATATGACGGCTGAGATATATTCAGGGTTCTTTAACTTCCTTGTCATATCTCTAAAAGGGCAACTTATTCAACACACTTACCTGCAACTTGCCGTGTGAAACAATAAGGTGTGAAGATTACAGGTGCCTTTTAGAAAGTTGCATAATACAATGTAGATATTAATTAAGTGTGCAAGTTAAAGGTGATACTTATCATTTGATTTCATTAAAAGATGTTTACTATTGTCTTTTTTTGAATAAATATCTGATGAATTTAGTACATGTACCAATAAAATATAATGTACAGTTATACATTGTTTTGAGTTTGATTCCCAATCTCATTCTATTTGGTAAACATGTACTTATCTTGTAATTAACTCATTAATAAGAAATGAACATTTCACTTCACATACAATTAATACCATACACATAACATTTGAAGAATATACATTGAATCCCATACATAAAGCAGAATAAGCGCTGAAAAAGCAAAAACCTCTGTAAACCGCACACCTCTGAAAACCGGACATTTTAGCTGGTCCGAGCACCGTGCGGTTTTTAGAGGTTCCACTGTATTACGTTTATTCCTTTTTTAGACTTATGTATAATAGGACATCCATTTGAATGTATCCTTGGTAGTTAAAAATGTTTGTCAGTTCTAAAAGTAGGTTATGCTCTTGACTTTGATGGTTCTTATTTCTATTCATACTAGATGAAGACACAGACCAAAAGAAACTGAATATAAAATTATTGTTTATTTACCTTTGCCAGCACATGAGGGCCCATAATGATCCAGTAGCGATGAACATGACATTCTATGATGTTATAACTGCCTCCGAAACGGCGCCCAGTAAGGTCCGCAGCTTGCGTAACAGATGTCTGAATCCCGGCCTGTATGAGCACTACTTGCAACACTGGCTGGACTACTTCCCCAGTAGACAGGTATGGGAATCAGCTGTCTGCTCAGGGTGACATGGTTTGAAAATAGACTGCCAATAGTATTGGAATTCTTTATCAATTATGTTTGTTTACATTTGCTTATATGTATCCATTTAATTGGCCAGATGTAAGACCATAA
Source organism: Solen grandis (assembly GCA_021229015.1). Taxonomy (NCBI): domain Eukaryota; kingdom Metazoa; phylum Mollusca; class Bivalvia; order Adapedonta; family Solenidae; genus Solen; species Solen grandis. Next base: position 59,940,433 of record CM037778.1, read on the forward strand.
TTATTTGTTGTAGGTCAATTCTTTTTGAAGTAGAAGCTGAAAAAAGGAATCCTTCCTACTTTAGAGCATGTCTTTTTAATTCATTGAAATTCTTGCCTATGTCTTATGGATCCACAGCTTGTTATTGTATCCCCAATTCACAGAAGTGGGGGTTATATAGAAATCATGCTCATCATGTCCCACGACATCCCCCACTTTACATGAATACCAGGTTGGATGTGGGGGTATTAATTACCTTTAGTGATTGTTCTTGTTGGATCTACCCGAGTGCCCTCTGAAATAATGTACAAAATTTTAGTGATATTCTAGTTTTAAGTAATAAATGGTGAATTGCATATGACTGATAGAAGTGTACATGTTTGTGTACTGTAGGGAGCAGTGGTCCAGTGGTAGGACACACACATCAGGGTCGAAAGGTCATGCCAAACAACATTGCTAATATCCTTGAGCAAGAAATTTACTCTGCATCTTTCACTTTATCCAGGTGTAAATGGATACCTGAGTGGGCAGTAAAATCCTGTGGCACATAATGTGGGCTGCTTTAATTTGAATTAAAGACTCTGCAGAGAGATTGATAGGTGGACACAGGTAACCAAGTGACCAGGGGTAAGAGCTGTAAAGTCATTGAATATACCCACTTCCTGTAACTATAACTATAAAATGCCCCTACTTTACAGGTGTATGTGGTGGACGGGGAGAGGCTGAGGAACAACCCACTGGTGGTGATGGACCAGGTGCAGAAGTTCCTACAGATACAGCCACATCTAGACTACAGCAAAGTACTCAGGTATTCCTCCATTACTGTGCTGGGATGCATTTTTTACTGACTGATCAAAACTTATTACGGTCTGAAAACTGTTCATGGCCCAGTCAGGATTTACACCCTTCAGTGATCCTGTGGCCATAGCCATGATGAGCCGTATTATAAACCTGATCAGGTTCCTTGTTTGGTTGCAGGTTGACCAGGTGTAATACTGTGATGCTGTGTATTTTGGTATTGCAATAAAATTATGTCAGGTCATTTTAGTTTGAAAAAGCTTACACAAAATACATTGAGAGTTTTCATTAAATTTCTCTTTTAATTAGTTTGATCAAGAAACAGTTGAAAACATAAAGTATGCTGACCGCGATATATCAAAGTAGTAAACAATGGCACTGGTATAGCCCCTGTCTTTGGCGCTCAGCATATATAAGAGTAGTTCCAGGACTGGTTTGCCCGGTGTCAGGAAAATGAGACTAGGTGCAGGTATCATGCAACATGTCTATTGTCTATGGCGTGATACTGCAGTGTGGCAGCACTATATCTATCTCAAGTAGAAATAGTCTCCAAATAACTGAAGTTCTGTTGATGGTACATTAAACCCAACAAACAAACAAGCAAGTGTAAAGTATTGATGTTGCCTGTCTCTCATTTGGCATATATCAACAATATGTTGTACATTTTTATGCTACAAGTACTGTAGTTTTGAAGGATACCCTCTAGATAGACAAACCATGCTTCATATTATTAACTCCAGTCACTGCTGTTGGGATGGTATATAGGAATCATTATATTCAGTTGGTCTCTCTGTCGCACCTCCCTGGTGCATTGGAACAATTGCTTATTTCATTGAGTTAATGCTTTAATCATTATGCCCCCCTTCGAAGAAGAGAGGGCATATTGTCTTTCAAATATTGGTTGGTCGGAGGGTCTGTCCATTGGTAAACCACTTGTTTCGTTTCCAATCAATAACTGGAGATGCTTGGGCCCACATTCCTGAAACTTCATAGGGTGATTGGTCATGACTAGTAGATGACCCCTTTTGATTTTGGGGTCACTTTGTCCAAGGTCACAGCAGTTGGAAGTGGGGTGAGCGCAGGGGGCATATGTGTCATTCCAACAACTCTTGTTATCCAGTGATATTTATATTCATATATCGTTTATTGTGTAATTCACCTGCTATGAGCTTTGTGATTATATATAATTTTCTATCCTGATGCATTTCGTGTATTTTTTTCAGGTTTGATTCCAGTAAGGGGTTCTACTGCCAGGTTTTAACCAATGACAAGACAAAATGTCTTGGTCGAAGCAAGGGTCGCAAGTATGCCCCAATGGACTCAGACTCAGAAAAGTATCTCCAGAATTTCTACGCTAAACACAACATTCTACTCGGGAACCTGCTGGATAAACTGGGAGTGACACAACCTGATTGGCTGTGGCAACATTTAAAAAACTAGTAGATTTTCTTGTATGGTAGCTGGTCTACGGTTGTATACCCCATTTCTCAAATTTATAGGTTTCATTTTTAAATCCCAAAATAGCTTTAAATTAAGGAGGGTTTTTTTTTTTTTTACTAATTTTCTTATATTAAGCAATTTCCACTAAACAATTTAAGGCTTTTAAATTGTAGGTTATTTTTATCTTTGAATTATACTGTAGATAATGTGTAGAATGATTCTCATACCAAAACTTAAAAAAAATATTTTCATTTCTTTTTCATCTTGATGCTATGAGCAGATATACTCTTATTAAATGCAAAGTTTTTAACCAAAAAAAAGAAAGGCAAAGAAAATAATGCTTAAAAATTCCAAATTCTTTATTATTATTTTGTTATTATAATATTATTATTATAAATTATCAATATAAAGGAAAATATCATTTAGACACTTAAGAATTAGAAACATTAACAATGGTTTAAAAATCACCATCAAATCATATAGTAATATTAATTGTCAAAAAAAACTCATATAGTGTGTTTAATAGGAGAAACTCAGCAGTCTTACAAGGGTAAAACAAGATGCGTATAATTAGAGTATATAATGTTTGACTTTTAGTCATGCTGAAACACTTGTAATCTGCTTTCTGTATCATGCAGCATTAAGTATACTGGCACATTCTTAAACATTTAGCATTATATTGAATAAAATGATATAGCATGTGACTACTATAGCTTAATATGTTTAAGTTTGGTATGTTTTGCGCATAATTATTTGACCACCATACTGTGAAAATAATGACATTTCAGTAATATGCATGCAATATTTACCCAATGTCAGCACTTTATTCCCTTGGCTTCAAATATCCAACTTTATAGTATACAGTAGTCTCATGATTCTCTGAGGTTGGGCGGGATCAGCAAAATACCTCAAAGATTTGTTGTATTCAAGTAATCCTTAAGATGTCAAAATCGAATGTTGACGTTTGATCTTCATGAATTATTTTGTTGTGTTTAGCCCTTAATTGATGGTATTCTTTATACATAAAATTTACTTAACGATTAAAAAAAAATCCATGAGCATAGCCTGTACTGTGAAAATTAAGTCAGAAATAAGTTTTTTTTTTATAATTTACCGATCATTAGTCTGACAATCTCTGTTTTAGTTTCAAATTGGGTAGCGATGCGTCATTTTATTTGCTTGAAATAAAACTCAACTATTGGGCTGTAGTTTGTTTGATCATGTGCAGCCCTCTTATTTATCTTTTTCGATCTACCTTTTTTACATACAAAATCAGTTCCTGATAATTGATAAATCAAGAGAACCCATCACAGTTTGCTACATGATAAGTAGTTGTGAAAATATGTTTCACACAGCTGTGCCTATATTACTATTCACTTACTTATTCTCTAGATTGTTGGCGATGTGTGAAAACAAATACAAAACCATCTTGGTCAAAGTGTTAATCACAGTGACAGATGGTCATGGGGGCCTGGTTGCCATGGATATACAGGTAGATCAAAGAATTGCACAGAAATTATATAGGATATACTATCTAGGGACCAGTCACTGAGCTCGTGGAATACAAAATTGCATGTTTGAAGAATCGCCCTAAAATTTAAATAGAGTAAGAAGGGCTAAATCAAAGGTCAAAGCTTTTAGCTTGAGTCATCACTGGTATTTAATGAATCACCACATCCAGGAATCATGAGACCACTGTATATCAGTGTTTACTCAACAATATTTAGTGCTACTGCTAATAACGAGGTGCCAAATTATTTATTCACTTAAACTAGATTTATGTTTGTTATATTTTGCTCAGGAGAAATCTTTTGAATATTTTTAGATGAATAATGTTCTGAGGAGATAAACAATATGCTAGTGTTCAATAGATGTATGAAAGATGAACTGCCAAGTGTATGAAATGATGATGTAGCCATTTAGTTGCAGATACAGTTGTTTAAAGTACATGTTATTCCAATTTATGCTTTTTGTGTCACTTGCTTTAAGCAGAGGTGATACATATGGATCACTTTTCTGTCGCATGTCTTTCATCACACTTTTTCCATCACGCTTCAGCAGGTGACATGTGTTCCAAAGAACACTCTTATGTATTGTAGAGTCTTTATCTGTTAAGATTAGGTTACTATGGTGTTGTCTGGTTCTAATTAACAACGATAGTAAGGGAATGAGAAAGTAAAGGAACTGAATCAAAGAAGATGTTGGTAAAACAACATCAGTGTTTGATGGACAATCTAGGGAAGGTGTTTAGACAAACTGGTGTAGTAAGTGAAGGGCCTGCTAGAGATTGGTGTCCACAATAGGTTTAATTGATTGAACAATTATTTTGTTGTGTAAAATAATATGTTAAAGGTCATTTATTAACGATTAAAGTTTCTGTGTTCTACATAAAATGATACCTGGTAAGGTCACCTACATTACATGCCAAAAACTAGGTCATTCATTAAACTGTTTATGCTAGGAATAGGAATGCAGCAATTTGACCAATGACAGAGGTTGAAAATTTTTGTGGCATTTCAGAATGCATTGAAATTTGTTACTGATAGATCTGAATAATCTTAAAAGTAAAACTGACTGCATGGTTAAGTGTTTTCTAGTTACAGAGATGCTTGAATGATTTTGTAAAGCCTCTGTGAGAGTCTGAATGTGAATAATGAGAATATTTGTAAAAAGTAAGTAAGAGATGTAGAACTGGATCCATTAGCCTCATTTAAAAATCCTGAGGAGGTATTCATGGTGTATCATAGATTATGGTTCAAAACGTGTTGAAAAGGACATCCGCTTTATTATTCCTCGCTCCACAAAATACTGTGAAATCATTTATTTTCGTTGACATTAAATGTGGTGCTCTTCTCTTTACTAATAATAGTATCATTTACAGTTTCAGTACTATCTGCAATATAATGTAATTAATGATAAAACTGGATGAATTGTCTGAGTACCAACCCAGGTTATCACCAACCATTACTATCCCTTTACCATATAAACTTCCAAAATATAACCAATATGTCCAGGACACAACCAGATCACCCTGCAAGTTACTTGTCAGTACTTCTGAAATTTAATGAAAATGCCACAAATAGTGTTCAGACTGAGAATTACTTGCAGTATGATCTGGGTTTTCCCGGTCAAACCTGGTATTTAATAGTATCTGTGTGGTACTGGAGCTCACCTGTTTACAGATGTTTTCAAATTAACTTACAAGCTATTCTGTAGCTACACTTAGATAATAAGTAGTCAAGGGTTGACCTTGTTTACACAAAATAACACATGGATTTATTTGTGATACTGTTAGTGAGCAGTTTTCCTAGCCATGAATGTAAAAGGCGGGGCTTAAATTATCACTGCCAAGAAACTGGAGTATCTTGTAGTAGATCAGATGAATTATTATTTACAGATGGGATCAGGGTGAGATGTATGCATATGGGGAAAATTCTTGCATCAAGGATTAACAAATCATATCAGATGATTACAAATATACTAAGTGTTTCTGTGTATGATATGTGTATATACGTATTGATATTATTTTCACATTAATTGTATATCAGTGCTTATTTCATCGGTATGTCAGATATATTCACATTTAAAGTTTATATATTGCGTTACCAAAGGTTGTATTCTGCACATGAAGGGAGAAAAAGCAAATGACAACTTTCATTTAGACATTAAATGTACATTGTTTTTTCAAAACCAGTATTCAGAATATCATATATTTGAGTTATCAGACCAGGTTCAATTTCGTATAGAGTTGTAAAGAGATTTTTTTTTTTTCCTCAAAAACTTTAATTTGCATACAGAATAAAGAAATAAAGATAAACTTGTTTTAGAAGGAGCCTAGTTTTGTATATCTCTTTTTGTGATATTTTTGGAATTTACTGGCCATGACACCATATTGTTAACTTGTGTAATCAGACGATAGATCGACAATCACTGTGTGTAAGATGTACGCAACTTTTGTCTTACAGTAGAGGTACATGTAGTTCACTGCACACGTTTCCTTGAATCCTAATACTGTCAGTCTGTATCCATCAAAGTCAGGAATTGATGATTCAAGTAAGCTATACCAGACTTAATACCGATTAACAATGAAAATGTACTTCATTTACTTAATATTGTAATTACATATACAAATGTATTACAGTAGCTCATGGAAAAAGGTTAGGTTACAGTATACCTGCTGGTTGTCACTGACATAAGTGCTTCCAAAATTGTGCCATACTACAATATCTAGCTCCATTTTTGTAGTTAACATCAGAATAGAATTATAAAGCCATCTTATGTTATCTAGCTTCCATTTCTACAGTTTACATCAGAGATTTCTACAGTTAACATCAGATATTTCAATAATTAACATCAAAGACTTTTAAAATTAACATCAGATTTCTATAGTTAACATCAGAATAGAATATAAGCCATCTTATGTTATCTAGCTTCTCTTTCTACAGTTAACATCAGAATAGAATGATAATGCCATCTTAAAATGTCTAGCTTCTCTTTCTACAGTTAACATCAGAATAGAATGATAATGCCATCTTATGTTATCTAGCTTCCCTTTCTACAGTTAACATCAGAATAGAATGATAATGTCATCTTAAAATATCTAGCTTCTCTTTCTACAGTTAACATCAGAATAGAATGATAATGTCATCTTAAAATATCTAGCTTCCCTTTCTACAGTTAACATCAGAATAGAATGATAATGTCATCTTAAAATATCTAGCTTCTCTTTCTACAGTTAACATCAGAATAGAATGATAATGTCATCTTAAAATATCTAGCTTCTCTTTCTACAGTTAACATCAGAATAGAATGATCACGCTAAAATACAGGTCCTGAAGAGTCATGATACAATACATGTGGATACCATTTGTATTAAATCTTGGAATTCATTGTTTGCACAGACAGTTTTCATGTCGCCTGAAAGAAACTTTTGGCATATGCATATGTGACCACTTGTTAAAATAAATATTAAGTTTTGCTTTTGCAGTCAATAACTTGCAGAAAAGTACTATAATCAATTGTATCTAAAGGATAATAATTCTTTTTATAACATTAATTAGGTTTAATCATGAAACCGTTTGCATCAGTAATATTAAAGATTAGATTTATGTCCCAAAGATGTAGGTCAATACTTGAATGAGGTATGACTAAATGTATTTGTAAAGTAAGAATTTCAACTTAACATGTGTTATATAAACCGTGTACTCATAGTATATCTGATACATAATGATGCTGTCTATATTATTGCTTTGTCAAGAATAATCCTGTGAATCAGGTAGAATAACAGTCTGTGAGTGAAACATTGTTTGATTGTATTGATATGTATATATTGGGGGTAATTATCTCTTTGTATGTAAGTGCTGCCTAGTGAACATATGTTTTTATATGTATATGTTTACAGATGATGTATGCAAGTCATTTGTCATAAATTTTTCAAAATATTTTTCTACCAAAGTCTTTCGGTGAATTTTTAATGTGTAAATAGTGTACATAAATAGGCCAGTATTTTTATTTACAGAATTGGCAAGTGTTGTAAATGCATGCTTTCATTTATACATGTGGGTTTCCCTTTTTTTATTATATGTGATCTGAAAATCAGACAAGTTAAGGAAAGTTTTCAGGCTGATCAGCTTTTGTACAGTTAGCACTTCACCACTGACGTTTCAACTGTAAGCTGGTAGTCTTAAACCAGATCAGACGGAGATCATTCTTTCTGGTCAGGATTTTACAACATGCAGTCTCAACAAGCTGAAAATTAATTATGTCTCTACATTGAAGGCCCTTTCTCTAGTCAATGTTAGATCTGTTCATAAGCATTTGAATTGTTGGGGGGGGGGCAATGTAGGAATTACTTTATCCTGTCGCATATCACTCAAATTTAGCCATTTTGCTGGGGTGGGGGCATTAAGCCTTAGTTTTTGTATTGAATAACTTCATATATTTGATCAGTATCAACATCCATATATAAACTTAAGAGCAAGGTGGATTTAAATAGTTGATTTCCTTAAAGACTTTAATATTTGTTGAACAAGGAATAAAAGAATCAGTACCATGTAGTTTTCATCATGAATTTGAACAGTTCATTTTTGTTATACACCCACATCTTTTGAGTTTACTGGTCCATTTGAAATTAAAACATGCAGAAGTTATTATGATCTTGTTTTTTATGCATATTGTATTATGCTTATACAAAGTAACAGCTGTAAATGTGCCTATACAAACTAACAGCTGTAAATGAGCCTATACAAGATAACAGCTGTAAATGAGTATTATGTCCTTAATATATTCTCAATCTTGTTTTATCGATGATGAATCTTAAAAAAAAATTGTCACAAATGATGATAAGTGCTGTAAATTATTTAATTTCCCTATCCACTTAATTTACAAATAGTCAAGTGTGAGGGAGACTAAATAGGTTTCAGTATTTAGCTAATTGAAATTCTGTCAACAATTTATGTCAACAGAGGCATATTTCATTATAGGATAAAAAAGAAAACAATTCTGTGTAAAAACTTAGAGATAATTTTGAAGTAAAACATTAGTAAATAGATATTTAGGTTCATAAATGTTTGTGTCTAAATGTTGAATTTGTCATTCTGACACTGAGATTAAAAATCACCTTATTTGGATTAAAAACAACACTGATACCAGTGTATGAAATCAAAGTAACACAAAATAATAATAACTTTATTTGAAAGAAGGAAAAAAAATATAGGAGAATTTGAGATATTTCAGTTCAGTATTGAGTGTTCTTATCATCTAATTTCCTAAAATACACAATACAAAAAAAAAACCTATAATAATTATGTGTATATGAAGATACTTCCATTATCTGGTTATTTGTGCATTTTTAAAGTGTTCTCTTCAGCATCACTTTAACAGTTAAAGACTTGTTTCAATATCCTATTTTCAGTTTGTGAAATTAAGTGGTGTGAAAGCCAATTTATTTTTCCTTGCAATTGAAAAACAAAGGGCACTAACATTGTCTAGTCATGCACTCTTAATCTGACTGTTTCTGATTTGACATACTTTTAAGTGGTTCAGTATTCTTCTGTGCAATTGGTTGGGGGTAGTTACTGGCCTTAACCAATTGTGCATCTCTTCATACTGAAGTTAAAAAAATATATTTACACTCATGCATTTTGTGTACATAAAAATAGAATGAAACAAAATCAGTATACTATTAACTTTCTATTTCAATGCATTTGTTTATCAAGATTTGAATAGTTTATTCGGTAACATAAACATGTTTCTTGTTACATGATCCATTGTAATGAATTATGATAAACATGATATCATGTGCAATAGTTATATACAAACTTTTCAAGTTTATGAAAAGAGAATTACGTGAGGAGGAACTGTGTGCAACACAGAGCTCTATTCTTCACATTCATCCTATTCATGAAAAATGTGCAGTGTTGAACCTGATCAGCCTGAAACTTAACTTACAAGAGTGTAAAATATTTGTAAAAATGAAATACTTGTCCAAAATGTTTGGGTCAAATCGATATAAATCCATGTATCAAACATTTATCTAGATAATGAAATCATGATACATGTAGATAGGACAATAAATTATTTATTCGTAAATAAATAAATAAAGACTATTACATTTTTGAACTGATGAATAAAATGAAATGTTAAAGAACAAATTGAAAAACCATATTGCCAAGAGAAGTCAATTTTATTGCAGAATATTTATTCTTATATAAGGATAACTATGTTAAAGTCTGTTGATAAAAAAAATATGTAAATAACATCATGTACTTTCTGAATATAATTTATAATTCACTTTTTTTATTTTATCATTTTTTTACTCTTCAGAACAGTTTTTAAATACTCATTACTAATAAAATTAATTTAAGCCACAAGGAGTAAATTTTTTGAATAGATTTAAATAGATCAATATATCATAGATTCTCAAATTATTCATTTACCATTATTTCATATAGGAGAATACTAACACTAGAATAAGGAAAATGGTGCCACAGACCAGTAGTACTGTATCCATCTGTGGATCTGAAGGTTTAGGGTTTGAACACCTTTAAGGGCAAGGATTTTTCATGGCCTTCCCAGACACAAAGTACTGGTCCAACCCAGAAACTATGGAGAGGGATTAGCACAAGTTGTATGAACTTGTTTCTCAATCAGTGTAAAATAAATAAGTTCAAATTAAGCACTTAAAGTCATACATCTACTTTAAAACGTGATCAGCCTGTGACATACTTGTAAGCTGATCAAGTTTATTCTGTTTGATGCTATAACCCTGGCTAATGGTTAAATAGGTTTCACAACAGATCCAGCTGTATTCCAAAATATGTCTGTGTTTGTAGAAGCCAGTGTTTCATTGGTCATGATCATACAAGAGAGGAAATGCACTGATCTTGTATTCTGAGCTTGAAACATCATGTTTTAGATTTATTCCATATAAATTCATATTAACCCTTACAATGTTGTGGGCACATGTGACTGCCTTTGCAACCAGTGCAGACCAAGATCAGCCAGTACATTTGTGCAGTCTGATCATGGTCTACACTGTTCACTATTCTGTCAATTTTCAGCAAGTACTCCCATAAACAGCTAATGGTAAAGTCAAAACTGAAGACGAGGCATGTCCAATTAAGAAATTTCAAGCATCATAAGGGTTTAATACATGTAATAAAATGCAGAAACATTTCATTTCAGAATATGAAATGAAGCAAAAGACCAATGTTTACTGAAATGCATTTCAAAACATTCATTTTGTTGATTATGTATCTATTTTTTTTTTTTTTATTTTTATTATATTGCTTATTTATTGCTTGTTTTAGACATTTGTCTATCTCGGCATGTAGATTTCTTTGAATATGTCAGCATATTTGAACAAAATAAAATATACAAATTGAATTTTGAAATTGTGCTTGTTATTTTCTTGTACTCTACTTCACATAGTGATGAGGGTGTATGTGTGTGTGGGGGGGGGGGCTATAAGGAATCCCATTCCATACCTGTATGACCCACCCTATTCTCCTATTTTAAGAAGTTTTGCAACTGTTGTTGATAATGCCTCCCCACTTGGAATAATGATTTATCATAATAAGACCAATCAGCAGACAAGTGCAGATAACTGTGTCAAGGATTTGTAAGAGTTATAGCCCTCTTTCTGTGTCAAAGCATAATACTGGAGTACATGTATTAACAACCTAACAGTGATAATTCTTATCACTTCTGTCATTAATGGATGATTGTGGTTTTGGTGTCATCCATTGCTATAACAGTATTTCAGTCATAGTGACATCCAGTTTATTACCACAGGGGGACCATTATACTTATTTCAGTCACTCAGAGCACCTGTATAGAACCAACTAGAAGCATCACTAAAGGTGATTGATATCCCAGCATCCCCCCGCGTCATCATATAATAAGAGTGTCAGATGGGACAGGATGAGTGAATTCCTATATAGCCCCAACCTTAGCGAAGCAGAGGGATAATAATGCTGATGGAAGTTTTAACCTGTAGATGATTATCCTATCACTTGTCCAATAAAATACTGTTTTAATCATATATTTCAAAAGAAACTCGGAATGCTTTCTTTTCTATATATATATTCACAAACATTTTTTTTCGTGGACAAAAACATATGCCTCCCTCGAGACGTATGACTTCACATCCTGAAAAATTTCAAGACCCTAACTGAAGTATTTTAGGAGTTAGATTTGCAAAAGGTATGGTGCACATTTCATGTAAAGCGCCAATTACTCTTATTGTAAATGGATGACAGTAGATTAAAAACCCCTCTCACACTAGTTCATATGCAAATTTACCTCCCTGTAAAATTTCAAGATTCCAACTGAAGTACTTTGGGAGATATACACAAGATTTTGTGACAGACGGAAACTCAGGAAAAAACCTGGATAGGAATGACAATGTCCCTCTCCCACATCAAGGCAATCCATTATCTGATCAGTTTTGGCACTGGATTGATTAGTCTTTGGATCCATTCCATAACTATATACAATGGAAGGTCACATAACTGACTCCAGAAAATAAGTTACATATGTTTCTTTTACATACACTTGTGCACCTGCAGGCAACAAGTTCAACTTTCTCCTAGTTCTTAATCCTTTCCCTCATATAGACCCATTTTGAAGCACTCAGTAGGTACCACATGAAGCCTGACCTGCAGAAAACCACAGTTAAACCTTCCCAAATTTAATTATAAAGTCCTCATTTCCAGACCACTGAGGAGCAGCGAACAGCATAAAACCTGATCAGCCTGCGAGTTACTCACAGGCTGATCTGGTTTTATGTTGTTTGCATAGGTCTTTTCATGGTTTCCTCTAAGAGGGAAAGGGTTAAGTTTGGTATTGTGACATGGTATGAAAAATAATCACTGACAATAAATATTAGTTATAACTTTATTAGCCAAAACACAATCTTGAACAATTACAACTTGTTTACTGTCATTACTCTCAGTATTGGGATTTAAAGAACAAGAAAAAGTGTCCAAGGACTAACATGTTCCAAAACTAAGCATGATAAAACTGGCAAAAAATTATCCTGCTATGCAAGAACAATTTCTTTTTCCAAATTAAAGAGTATCCCAATACCTAGAGTAATTACAGAATATGCACCAAACACAGACTCACACAAAGCACTCTGCTGGGGGAGAGAGAAACACCTTTCCCTTCAGTCAGACTTGACATAGCAAAGCTATCATTTCTATTAGTATATTAAAGATAATCTAAAGTGCAGAGATTCAGTTCTGAGATTTCTTCATCTATTTTAAGGCAGTAAGCTAGCTCAACATGCAATTGCTCTTATCTAATATTTAAATCATAACCATGGTGAGACAGTCATAATGATGTGTGTACTATTATCATATTCCCTACAGAGTTTTATCACAACCATTCTTAAATACAAGTAACATTTTTCTATTTCAATCTTTAAATTCATACTGAAACTAAGACTCATTTGGACAAAAAATTACATCCAACATATGCAGAAAACAATGATAAAAAATACTGCCTATGAGTCAAACAGAAGAAAACTAACTTTAATATCAAATATGCCTTAAAGAATCCTCAAGTTGAAACGTGCTAATGATAGATGTGAAAATAAAATGGCAGTCTGACATAAATCATGACCATAGACTGGTAATATTAAGTTGGCAGTCGGACATAAATCCTGACCAAGATGTGAAAATAAAATGGCAGTCTGACATAAATCATGACCATAGATTGGTAATATTAAGTTGGCAGTCGGACATAAATCCTGACCACAGATTGGTAATATGAAGTTGGCAGTCTGACATAAATCATGACCACAGATTGGTAATATTAAGTCGGCAGTCGGACATAAATCATGACCATAGATTGGTAATATTAATTTAACAAGTATAAGAGTAATAAAGATTATGAGAAATACCTTTATGACATGTGGACAAAATACGTTCATGCATCACCATGTGCACAGAATTTTACTGTATGTATAAATAAGATGGATAATATGAACAATATGGAAAAATATGATATACTACAATCTCTACTGTACATGAGCAGGTCCTATGATATGATGTGCTGCCTTTACCACAAACACAAAACACTGAATTATCTTCATTCAGAAAACAAAATCATTTTCCTCTCATTAGCTAGATTCGTTAATCAAACATTTTATTACTAATATACTCCCCAACTGTATCTTTACTAACAGTCACCGTATAAAACACACTTTCAAGTAAAAGCTGTTTTTGGTCTACCATTCATTTAATAAAGTGAACAGAATAAAACTAGATCAACCTGCAAATGGCATGATCTGAGCTCAAAATTGAACATTCTCAAGATCTTCACTCTGACATTTCAAAATATTTACAGTATGTATCAGATCTTTCTTCATACAAAAAATATTTCAGTAATTTATATAATACCAAGACCCATAAAAAATATATAAAAAAAAATAATCTGAGCTAACCAAGCTATACTCAAACATACATAGTTAATACCAAACCACTCTCAACATACCTCATGTTCCACGTCTACATTACACACAGCCTGCACTCCAATATTCATATCAAACTATTCAAGTTCCAAAATATTTACTACTCTTTTCAGACTTTGCAAACATGGACACAAGACATACCCAAAACTTAGGTCCCTAGCTTATATCACTTTATCATTGATTTAAAGTTGGTCCATATATTACTTCAGGTTTCTTTTCTTGAGGTAAAAAATATGAATCAAAAGGTGTTAACATGATATACAATTAGAAAATATGGTTTGGATTAGGAAGTGCACAAATCAAATTAGTTAATATCTAAATCATAAATCTGGGCTATTGTCCAATTCTACTGTCTCTAATTTGTAAAAAAAATCTTAATAAAAAAAAAAGATAGTAAGATAGTATATTTTGAAGTAACACACATGTCACAAATGTTTACAATATCAACCCATTAAGTAGATTGCTTGGTAAATACAAATGTACAAGGGAGGTAACTATGGTAGTGATCCTTTTTTTGTTGTTTTGTTTTGTTTCCTGGTTAAAAGTTACCTTGTAAACACTAACATAACACTATACACTATCTAAATTAATGTTAATACTTATAATGAGAACATTTTGATTTTACCACTACAGTGGATGTAACTTGTTGGGACACAATATGACAAACATGACATGAAACCTCATCACTTAATACACCACAGCATTCCTACACATCAGGGTTTTTTTGGTTTTTTTTTCAAATAATGACCTTCCTCAAATTAGCTTTTTGAACTTAAAGGTAAATATTTCTTTCAAATATTTCATTTCATAAAATCATAAAAACAGATTTTGAAGTCACAAAAGCTTTTATTCTTTTTTTATTCTTTGAATTTATTCTGTATGTTTATGCACTGCCTCTTGTGTTACAGAACAGACCTCACCACTGAGGATCAGTGGTTTGTTTTGATGTACCATATCACAGAACACCAAACACAGCCCACACTGAGCCTATTTAATGAGGACACAAACCTGAATTGGAATGCCATGTACATTGTATTCAGCCTCATTTACAGGAAACTGTTCCTAAAACATAACATGCAAAACAAATCCTGAAAACCCTATGTTATCCTTGCAATAATGGAATCTTGTTTTTTTTGTATTTTTTCTGAAAATTAAACACCCATCAATTGACAAAATACAGAAAAAAAAGAGAATCTAAGTTAGCATTAGTTGTATGCAAATGTATGAAAATATATCTGACTAATGAATTTTTTTTTTCAAGACATTTACAATACATAACATCAAGGTGGTCAAGTTACATAATCAAACACTGGGTAAGCATTAGGTGCAACGTTCTTAAACATGATTTATGATTAAACAAACTATGGATCACTGCATTCAATATACATACAATACATCCACTGATGTTCTAACTTATACAGACATTTATGCAAGTTGTTATTGGTGATGTCTATTTACAAAAAGGTATCTTCACTACTTGTGCAGACAACTACCAGTATTTACAATATCCTAGTAACTCATTGCTCACAGTCCTAACTAATCGAAGGACATTGCTTCTCAAATAAAAACTCTGATTTTGTTTAACATTGCCTAGTCAATGTCATCATTATTTATACAATTTATATACATGTACAAGATATTTTTATACAATTACATTTCCTTCTCCACCATGGTTTCCCTGACATTTAACTTCATGTTACATAAGTATAAAATCCAAAACTCATTAGTCGTTTACAATATATAATTCTGCTACATAATAAATCCCACCAATTTTGCACTCACATATTAGCTGTTATTAGTTGGACAAAGCTAAATATGGACAGTCACCTTTAAGTATTTAAGTATATAAATCCACCCTCTGCCCTTACATTAACCCCATCTAATACCAGGTTAGATGAATGTGAAACCAGGTTTCACTCTGAACATCTCAAAGCAAATGTAAAGTAGTGAACTGTATTAAATCTGATCAGCAAGCAAGATAATTTACAGGCTGGTCAGTTTTAATACTGTTCACATAGGATCATTTCTGTTATAACTCAAGTTGTTATGGGTCACAAGAGGTAACAAATAGTAAAGCAGGACCCCCCAACCTACATTTCATGTCTACTTGGTATCAGCCAGCCAAAGTTTTTCTATCAAAAATTTGACTATCAGACAGTTTTACACCCAATTATTACATATTCAATATATAAACTAAATTGTGATGGAAACGGTAAAAATAAAAATCAAACAAGAAAAAGGTTGATGGTGGAGAGGGAACATACTAGCAAATCTTCTTTAACAGAATATAAAAGATTGTGTTTTTGTGACAGCAAATTTTCATTGCATAGATAGTGCATGTTTTGTAGTGAAAACTGGCTTAAAGTAGAAATATCGTTAAAAGTGATTAATATCCCTAGATAGTGTTTTGACACAGAATATGAAGCCTTACCAATCAGACAGCAAAGTCTCAATCAAAAAAGGGCCATAACAGTAAAAATTTATAGATTCTGCCAAAAATTTGAAATGGCCTTCATTTTATTAAGATAAACATGTGTATCAAGAGTTATCTAAAATATGTTGCGCCTATGATGAGTTACTGATCTGAAGGTGTTTTTTTTTAGCAAATTTTAAGTTAAAAAGGGGCCATGACAATAATTTATGGATTTTTTTCCCAAAGTCGAACTTGATATACATTTTATGGAGATATGCATGTGTACAAAAAAATCTAAATCGGTTAGCCTTTTCAGGAGTTACTGATCAGACAAAGCCAACAGACTGACAAACCAACCATCAAGCTTACTGCTATAAACTCCCCACCCTCCAAATTGTGTGTGGGTGATAAACAAAATAGGTGAAAACCACATAACCACAGAGGTTAATGACAGCGACATATACCAATAATAAACTGCAATAAATCACATGTACACCATAAGAAGTGTTTCAACTTTGATAAACAATTTTGCAAGAACTACTTTATAACAATTAATAAAGTTGCTATATACGTGCAGTTTACAGTAATACTCTGTGGAGTTAATATCTTAAAATATTTCATTTAAAAGCACTTGAATAGAGGATGTGTTCAGCCAATTAGTAATAAAATAAATGAGTAAGAAATTGAGAAAGAATATTAGGAAATACAGTGCCGACCATTAATGTACAGTGAAAGTGAACCAGACCTATTGCTTTTGGCTTAGAAATATCAACTATGATAAAAATTGAAACCTGGCCATCAGATTTATAGATTTATCATTTGGCAATTAGGTTTATAGATTTACCATTATCTGGTGATGCGACATATATCTACTGTAGATTTTCATACATTCTATCAATCTGTGACTTAAAAGCAATTTTTAGCTCATTTCGTTTCGCCTTGAATGTTGGAGTCAGAAGTCCATTTTCCACTGAGAAAAGTTCTGGATGAAGATGAATATCCTTAGCCTGAAATGACAAAAGAGAAAAATCCTGAATCACAGAATAACTGAGATGAAATTGAGGACTGAAAAGTCAACTAGAGCTATCACTGAAGGTTATAAAAAACCCTGCTTCACTACATCACTTTGACTTACCAATATAAAAAGACATTTGACTTTTTGTAAATCTGGACAGGACATGATGGGATAACATGTGATTCTTATACAAACAACTTTACTTTGTGAAGATGGAGTTTAATTAATCATCCAAAGTTTCATAATATTACACAATGTGTATTCCCAGTCTGCCTAAAATACATTTGTAGACAGATACATTCAACACAGTAAAGTTGCTAAAGGTTTATAATGAGTGACCAAATTCAAACCTTAATCAACCTGCAAAGAATTTAACCCTTCACTGTGTTAACCCTTTCCCTCATATAGACTCATTTTAACGCACTCAGTAGGTACCACATAAAGCCTGATCTGCAGAAAACCACAGTTAAACCTTACCAAATTTAATTATAAAATCCTCATTTCCAGACCACTGAGGAGCAGCGAACAGCATAAAACCTGATCAGCCTGCAAGTTACTCGCAGGCTGATCTGGTTTTATGCTGTTCGCATAGGTCTTTTCATGGTGTCCTCTATGAGGGAAAGGGTTAAATACCATTTAAACTAGTGTTCTCTGGAACACGTGTCACCTGCTGAAGTGTGACAGAAAGTGTGACAGCCGGACAGACTGATCCCCATGTGTCACCTCTGCTTCCAGCACACAACACAAAAATGATTAAGATACAAATACAGACATCTAACCAAATCTTGCATCTTTTTAATTTTTCTTTTTATCTTCTTTATTCTTTTTTTTTTTATATTACTTCTCTATTTTTTTTCGTGTGGGTGGGGTGGGTGGTGTCATTTTTTTCTCTCTCCTTAATATCTCTCCAAACAAAGTTAATGCTTTCATCTACTATAAACTTTAAAACCAACGATTACAGAATTGATTCATAAGTCAGAAAAAAATGAATATTTTACTGAGTAGAACTTGTTAAATTCAATTTTTCGAAAGTTATTATCTTTTTATATCAAACATTATATCATATCATATGAAGAACACAATAAATACATTCCTGTGGCTCCTATAATGTTCTTGGTCTTTGATATCTACCACTGCAAACCTCTGCACTTTTAAGCAATGTTAGAAGATCTGAAGTGAGTGTTTGATTGAGCAAGCTGACAAAGTCTTAAAATAAATGCTTTCTTTGTATGAGGAAGAAAATTTGTGACACTGGAAGTTAAAGCTGAATAGTGAACAAAACCATTTGAAAATTACTAACCCTGATACTTAATTGTTCATCTCTTAACAATGCAATTGTGGAGCAACATCTGGCTGGATGAGAAATACTATAGTTACTTTCCTTCCTGTTTACAGCAATTTATAATTGATGCTTGATTTGAAGATTCAAAATGCTAAATGATTTCAATTTTTACATTGTTGATGGAAATATTGTATTTGATCTGCTTTATCTTTAAATACCTCAGATGTTTGCTACTTACAAGCAAACCCATTCAGTAATATTCCTGTGGTTTACACATTTTTTAAGGTCAGAAGGGCTAGGAGCAGTGTATTTCATTGTGATACTCAACTCATTTACTAGCCTGTTACTGATATTGGCCATTATATTACTGATGTCAAACAATTGCTCAATAATACCAAGTTGATGGAAGAAACTGTTATGTAGCTACCCGAATCACTATGCAATTCCATAGCAAAGATATAAGCATTCGTTTAAAAAGTGCCCACTTGTTAGATTCAAGGCTGCTATTCTCTCTTTCTCTCTCTGTTTTTTGACACATCAATCATTTGGAAGTAATGAACTGGCTTGTTTGGAGCCCAACAGGGTTTAATTAAATATCTCACTCAGGATTCAAGTTACCTGTTCAAAGGATGCCAGGCCAGCCCTCTTCCCAACACCTGTAATATCATCTAGGATTGCCTTCTTCACTGCCTACAACACAGAAATAGAACAGACTTAAAACATACTGGTACACTTGATGTATTTAAGTTCATATCCATGACATATAAGTTTATCAGGAGAGAGAGAGAGAGAGAGAGGGGGGGGGGGAGAGAGAGAGAAATGAGTGTGGAGAAGGGAGGAAAAGTTAAAATAATTATCTTAGGAACTATCATCTCCAGACATATGATGCACTGTTAAGTCATTATAGAAATAGACATCAAGTCTGATCAGTCATTTTCTGTTACATTTCCTTCTTAAGGCTATATCAGAAAATAAGTCTAAGAATCCAAGAAGTAACACAGCTTTTGTTATAAATATAACAAGAGCTGTCAGAGGACAGCACGCTCGACTATTCAAAATGCTTGTTGGTAAATCAAATGAAATCTATTTAAATTCTTGCCCTTCATAGTAATAGTAAAAAATGATATACCTTGATAGTCTGATACCCCTTAATATATTTATGATGTCTAAAATCAATCCTATGCCTAGTTACTGAGAGATAAGCACAATAACACTGTGTATGCAAAACTTAAACCAAAAATCCATGTTAGAAAAGGGCCATAATTTGCATCAGTCCAAAAGTTATCCTCCTGTTTTCTGATGCCCTTGAAGACACACCTTAACTTTCTAGTCAATTCCACAAGCAATTTCTGAGTTATAAGCATGAAAGTACCTTGCATGCAAAACTTTAACCAAAATTTCTAAGTTAAAAAAGGGGCCATAACTTGTAATATATTCCATCAAAAGTTATCAACCTTGATAGTATGATACCCCTAAGCATATTAAAGATGTTTCAAATCAATCCCATGCCTGGATATTGAGATATAAGCATGAAAGTAACTTGCATGCAAAACTTTAACCAAAATTTCTAAGTTAAAAAAGGGGCCATAACTTGTAATATATTCCATCAAAAGTTATCTACCATGAAAGTATGATACCCCTAAACTATTAAAGATGTTTCAAATCAATCCCATACCTGGATACTGAGATATTAGCATGAAAGTACCTTGCATGCAAAACTTTAACCAAAATTTCTAAGTTAAAAAAGGGGCCATAACTTGTAATATATTCCATCAAAAGTTATCTACCATGAAAGCATGATACCCCTAACGTATTAAAGATGTTTCAAATCAATCCCATGCCTGGATACTGAGATATTAGCATGAAAGTACATTGCATGCAAAACTTTAACCAAAATTTCTAAGTTAAAAAGGGGCCATAATTCATATTAAATTCAGTCAAGAGTTATCTACCTTGGTTGTTGATGCCCCTGAACATTTAAACAATCCTGAATGGTTATTGAAAAATTTAACCAAATTTTTATTGCATGCAAAACTTTAACCAAAATTTCTAAGTTAAAAAGGGGCCATAATTCATATTAAATTCAGTCAAGAGTTATCTACCTTGGTTGTCTGATGCCCCTGAACATATTTATAAACTTTCAAGTCAATACCATAAATGGTTATTAAGATATAAGGTTGATAGTAACTTGCACGCAAAACTTTAACCAAAAGCTGCAACGCCAACGCCGACGCCAGGGAATAAAAATACCATAGAAAGACCCGCCTGTGATTCACAATACTTCTCAGTATTTTACATTCAAATAAGAGAAAATAACAAACTGTAAACTGCTTTTGGACTGATCTGGTTTTTGTGAAAAAATTTGTCATTGACTGTAAAGTATTAAAGTATATCTGTGTCACACCGACCTCATTCTGGCAGAGTTCCTCCAAGCTTCCCTCCACCTTCAGATTCTCCTTGGCCAGGTTACAGACTGTCTCAGGGTCTGGTACAACCACCCCTATCAAGCTGGACTGGAACACACAGACACACAACGGTTTTCACAAAGAGGCAGGCAATACTCACTCTACATCATTGTCTTATGCTCAAGATAGATATCCAACCTAGGAATCGTCTTGAGGGACTAGTATAAAGTAAAAACCTGTTTTCTTGACATAAATATTAGTTTGTTTATTTGATTTTACATCCCACTGACAGTATTTCAGTCATTTGCAGACTATGTCTACTTGAGTCAGATACAATGCTGCCACACTGCAGTATCACACCGAAGACATGTGGCATGATACCACATCTAGTCACATTATCCTGACACTGGGCCAACCTGTCCTGGAACTATCCTTATATGCTGAGCGCCAAGCAATGGAGCTATACCAGTACCATTTTTTTACGCCCTTGGTATGTCGCAGCTGGGGGGTCAAACACACGACACTGGCTCCCGAGGCAGAGCCTCTAACCACTCATCCATGGTTGGTTTGACATTAAAGAAACCTGAGATATTACTGACAGAGATGAAAACTCCCACATATAGTGATCAAGTAATGAGGTGATATGGAATTTACATGATTCCAGTATAGACCTTATATCCAAAGTCAATTGCAGCCCTGACATGTTAGCAACAGTATCAGACCACCCTATTTTCCCAACCCTCATTGACCAGCAGACTCACCTTCAGACTGTCCCCATAAATAAAGATCTGGGCCACCCAAGGGGACCTCACATATACATTCTCAATCTTCTCTGGAGCAATGTACTCTCCCTGGGCCAACTTGAAGATGTTCTTCTTTCGGTCAATGATCTTTAGACAACCATTCTGTTGAGATAATACAAATTGTCATCATCAATTAAGTTCATCTTATTGATACTGTCTATATCATGTTCATGACAGGCCTTATGAAATATATTTGTACTTTATATAAATTCATGGAATAGCAACATCAAAGTAAATATTCAGCATAAACTGTAAAATGTTTCACACTAATCTAAGCTATTATCATTGTTTTCATGTGTAAATTTCTAATAACACAACTTTAGTAATCACAACTTTAAAAAGGAAAGTATATTATTGTCTAAATCAATCATTCAATAAATCAAACAAATACCAATATCTCCTATACCACCAACACTCATTTACATATTACACCAAGGTACAAATTAACTTAGAAAACACTGACAAGACTTAAAGCAATTTCAAGTCTGAAAGAATTTTACAGTTTCACAAATGCTGAGGAGCAGCACACGGCAAAACTCTGAACAGTCCGACATGTTTTTTTTATCTAGCTAAATGATAAGGCCGTACCGGAAGCCATTGTCCCACATCCCCTGTGTGTAGCCAGCCATCGCTGTCTATTGCTTCCTTAGTCTTGACCTCGTCTTTCAGGTAGCCTTGGAACACATTTGGTCCCTTGATGCAAACCTGGAAAAGATTGCACAGCCTCTTTGGTACAATCAGCACAAAACAAGTAATAGCAGGTCATGATTACTTTGCAAGCTGTCTTTGTACAATCATCACAAAGCAAGTATACCTAGTATGATTATCTCAATCTGAAGCAAAATATGTATTGAGTATTTTTCTTTGTGTCAATATAGGATAATGAAAAAAGATCCACTGGGATTCTATAGAAAGTGAAAAGAATACTGATGACTAATGATGGCAAATCTCTGTAAGTCCAAATATACATGATATGACCATGTAAGGAGAGATTGTGATATGTACAATATATAAGGATACAAACCTCTCCTTTGTCCTCACTTGCCATGTAGTTCATGTCAGGTACATCGGCTAGCTTAATGTAGTTACAGCGCAGTGGTGGACCAACATTGCCTGAAGTATTTTAATATCCCTTTATTTCATACGGACAAACTTTGAGCATTGGCAAACAGAGTAGACCCCAATCAATGTGGGGAGAATAGATAGTATAAAAAAATATGCATGATTTTAATATCCACCAAACAAAAACTGTAGTATTTGAATCACATGACAAACATGTTTCTAGTTGCCCTGTGGGTCAGATGTTCACCTATTCCGAACTGAAAACTCTTTTAAATCATGCAGAATTCCCAAAATTACAAACTCATTCCAGCATTTTTTTTATTCCCATTTGAGTTGAAATTTTCCAACTCTAGTGAGTAACTTTGTATTCCAAAAAATGTCTAGAAAATGTCTGCATGAAAAGAAACAAGCATTATATGTAAATGCTTCAATTCTTTGACCCAACTCAAACACCTTTGACACCTGCTACATACAACACAAGACTTGAGTATGGCACCTACCAATCTCTCCATCCCCAGGGATCTGCAGGGTACAGATTGCGGAGCACTCCGTCTGTCCATAGCCTTCCAACACCTGCAATGATACACAATTATGGAGATGAAGAATCACTAATAAAACCAACCACTGTTTCAACTAACAAAAGAAAAAGCAACATATTGCAGTTAACAGTTTGTTAAAAGCTGCAATGCTACACACAGACTCAAACTGCCAATACTGGGCTTTTATAAAGACTATCAAAATGAAAGTTTCTACTCACAGGGCAGCCTACACAGCAACGGAGGAACATGAGTATTTTGGGTGAGAGAGGGGCTGAGCCTGTGGTGAGAAGCCTTACTCGTCCTCCGAGCGACTCCTGGACCTTGCTAAACACCAGCTTGTCCCACCATGAGTTGTTACGGATGATGCCACTGTCAACACAAGGGGATATACACAGTCATCACAACATAGGGTCAAAATCTTCTTATAAAATGGTACAGTAACATCAGCACAACTTGTCAAAGACAGACCATACTCTAGTTTCTCATAAGAAATTACTGTTAAGGCCATTTACAACATTATAACTTTGTTTATTGATTCTGAAATGCTGGTGGTGCCTTTCTGTGAATTTTTTTCACACTTCACACCTGGTATTCACACACAGCTCAGACAATCTTCATACCTCCTGATTTCCTTCTCCTTTGCCTTGAGAGCCATGGACAACATTGTGGATTTGACAGCGCTGAGGCTCGCACCGGCCATCACCTTGTCGTAAACCCGGTTCAATAATCTCGGTACTGACGGGAACACAGTCGGCTTCAACTCCTTAATGTCATCCATCAACTTCCTCACATCTCCTTGGAAAAACCCTATCCTTCCGCCAGCAATATAAGTACAGCCCTGGGTAAGGATAAATAACACAAATCCATGGAGTATCATCATTTTTACCTAATTCTCAGTCATATCACATCACACAGCAAACTCTAGGCCTTTTAATCAGACAGTTTCTCCTTCATTAAGTAAGAAATAACCTCTACATTACAAAATCCATGTGATATAAAACTACAAATAAAATCTGACACCAGAATTGCACTTTTAGAATGGAATTTGATAACAGGCTACACTAAATACACCTTTGTGTATATCAATTTTGAATGAGGCTCTGACCATTACACTTAGTATCAACCATACAAATTATTGCCCTACTCTCTATTCCCCTACCCTGTATATATCTTCTTTGATAGAGTACATTTGAGAAGGTTTACACTTTTCTACAAGTTACTACAACAGCAAAATAAACATCTACTACAATCTAAAAAAAAAAATCTACATTAAATACATATGTAAAGCTTAATGTGGTCTTGTAGACAGACCAATATCCCATCCACTGATCCTCTGTTGACTATAAGCCTCCCTAACAAAACAAAACAGTCAAAATGTATAAAGGAACATTGTCCTATCAACTAAGGCAAAACCATGGATAAAGTCCAGCTTGACATTAAGACTACAGTCAAACCTGCCTTAAGCGGTCAGTCAAGGGAACAAGAGAAAGTGGCCACTTAACAGAGGTGGTCGCTAAATGAAGGTTGACAAAATAGGACAGTTTGTTTATATCAAAACTGAAAGCTAAATGCAGGTTAAATGCTTAATACAGGTGGCCTCTAATACAGATTTCACTGTACCTCAACATTCAGAAGGCTATTGACAGGACCAATTTCCCTCTTTAAAGTCTGACTATAAAATCAGACCATCTCACTGGTCTCAATACTAGAATTCTAAACTAACATAGCTACTAAAGGCAGTCTAAACGGTGCAAACCTATTCACATACACTTTCTTGTAAAGCATATCTTACTACCAATGCCTCAAAAACATTAGAACCTCAGCATCAGCATTCATTAAACATACTAACTGCAGCAATATCTATAAAAGCTGACGCGTTATGGTTCATTGTAAAAGGTCAATACTATAAACTCTCAATATAATTACTTACATAATAAGAAATAAGTCATGTTACAGCATTTAATCTGCAACAATGTTTCATATGTATACAGAAAGGTAATCACACTGAAGAATATTGCTACTGAAACTTTCCCTTTAGAGGTATCTCAACTTCAGACCTAATGTTTCATTCTTTTACGATATGTTGATCCTAACAAGAGTGTTCTTTGGAACACATATGTCACCTGCTGAAGCATGACGGAAAAAGTGTGATGGAAAAAGTGTGATGGACAGACAGACAGGCAGATGGACAGACAGACAACGGAAAAATGATCCCTATGTGTCACCTCTGCTTACAGCACGTGACACAAAAACTATGGTCCTGTGATCTGCTTTTTGCTTGGAGAAAAAAAAGTTTGGGTCTTAAAAGCACTATCTTTTAACATTGAGCAATCATTTATACTTTTCCTGTGATGACCCAATGGCTTGTTCTCACTTTCAAAAAATACACAAAAAAAATTCACACCTTACTTGTGCAGGTGTGTGTGTGTGTGTGGTGGAGATGGGGGATGACAACTTACCTCACACAACCGTTCATATGAATGAGCAAGGGGAAGGTAGGAGATCAATGTGTCTTTGTTGGTCACCTTCAAGTTGCAGTTGTTCTGTAACACAAGAGTCAGGCATGACATCGACACACTCGTTCTCATTACTACATCATTTCTGATATTATCAATCACCTTCGGTAATCTGAATCATGATATGAAATTATATCTTTAATGTATATTCACTAAACACACATTTACATGTAAAACAACAGATATACTATCTTGGTATGCCCCATCAGACTGCTGTCATTATCTCCAAGTATCATACAGACAATATATCATGACGGATATAAATTGTCAAAAACACTCAAACAAATGTTCACTGAACCAGGAAATCACCATGTACTTAACTTCATGTGGACACATTTTAACACATTGGTTTACAGATCAGACCCAGATCAGACAGCTTCTCCTAGGGGCCTATGCTTGCAAATATCTTCCTTTTTTTTTTTTTTTTAAATAAATGAATATTTTTAAAATCTGTTTTCATTTTATATACCCTAGATTCAACATATATTGTCAGGCTTTTGTATCCACATATGGGGAAATGGCTTTCATTTCATATTTTAGTGATATATCACCATTTTATTTTACAATATGGAAAGAAAAATCCTGGATCTAAGCGCAAATTTTGGGAAAACAGCATGAAATAAAAGAGATTTTCAGAGGGGAAGGAGCCTATCAACGGCCCCTCATAATCTAAAAAAAAAGCCCTGGCTGTGTTGTAGATCTCGGAAAGACCTTTACTTACAAATAGGTATGAAGCCGCTGATATCGCACTGATTACATTCTCATGGGTTAGTATTGCTCCTTTTGGTAGACCTGAAATGAAAATGTTATCAATATAATTATTCAGCACATGAACATATTAAATGAAAGGCAAATAATTAACTTCATTTCTTCAAAATTGACAACAAAACTGCTATCTTTTATTTCCTTAATCCATA
Source organism: Solen grandis (assembly GCA_021229015.1). Taxonomy (NCBI): domain Eukaryota; kingdom Metazoa; phylum Mollusca; class Bivalvia; order Adapedonta; family Solenidae; genus Solen; species Solen grandis. The sequence continues at coordinate 59,967,579 of CM037778.1, forward strand.
ATTTTGATCATGGGGATCTTAAAAAAAAAAAAAAATCTATTATAATTTTCTTCCTTCATTTACTCAATAAAGCTTACCTTACATCAGCTGCTTAACAAATGTTTACAATGTAAACTTAAATAAGAACCATCACTGAACGTGAATACTGCTCTGACACAGAAAAAGGGCAATAATTATTACAATATCTTTGACACAGTTATCTGCACTTGTCTGCTGATTGTCTTATCATGATAAATCAGTATTTTAAGTGTTAAGGCATTATCAAAAACATTTACAAAACATCATAAATTGCTAGTTAAGGAAGTGACATGATGAGCATTATCACTATTCAAGCTCCCTCTTCACATTGTATAATGAATCACTCTCCATGATGAGGATAGTTAAGTATCTGGTCATTATAAAGGAAAAAAATTAACCCTTTCCCTCATATAGACTCATTTTGACGCACTCAATAGGTACCACATAAAGCCTGATCTGCAGAAAACCACAGTTAAACCTTACCAAATTTAATTATAAAATCCTCATTTCCAGACCACTGAGGAGCAGGCTGATCTGGTTTTATGTTGTTCGCATAGGTCTTTTCATGGTTTCCTCTATGAGGGAAAGGGTTAATGCACCTGGAGAAATTCCGTATATCAGGATGAGTGACCTCCACCTTTAGACATACAGGTGAGAAGCAGGGAGTAACCACCACACTGTCTCACTCTATGTTGAAACTGGATTATTTGTTTGAGAAATTGAATTGCTGATTTATAAGTGTTATAAATCAGAAGTGTTTTACGACATAGCTGTATAATGTAAATATACAACAAGTGTTAAACAATATGCAATATTTCACTCAAAATCAGGAAGTACTTATATTGCTTAACCTGTGGTCCCACTGGTGTAACAAATAACAGCCTTGTCTTTTGGGGAACATGGCTGAAAAAAAAAGTACATACAATAAACATTGTGCACCCAAAGCTGCATGCAACACATTCTAGGTCATTTACAGACAGAATCTACTTTAAACAGATGCACTGCTGTTAAATTACCAGTATTCCAGTTTAATCCAGTGGTGGGATACCGAAAAGGGAGCTATTGCAGTAACAATATTTTATCTTTATTCAGTCATTGTATCCAACTATATTTCAGTGTTATGATACCAAACAGTCCTGCAAAGCATTATATTATTACAAATTATGACAGATCTTTATCATCTTAAACCCTGCTGAAGACAAACGGCATGTCACCTCGACCAACTTTGAAGAAGAAATACTTCTGGTACTTTGATGTTAAATCAGGAACTCAAACAATACCATTCACTTGTCCAAAGGTCAAAGTGCTAAACAAAACCCTGCAGTATACCTACATTATCTTTATACACAAATAATTTGTATTTTATATGACTTCATGTTTCATTATCAGTTTGATAGCCTTTAACATTACCTACACTACAGTGAGTAGCGCTCGATTTAAAACAGGCCACCTCTTGTGTCACAACACAGTTTGACAGAGACAGGCAATAAAAATAATAACACTTCAAAAAAAAAAAAAAAAAAATCAGTAAATTTTATTATAAGTCATATCTTAAGTTTCAAACAGACCTTGACATTTTTTTCAGCTACATATATCTATGTTTATTGCCACATAAATATTGCCTTTTGAAGTATGAATGGTTTACTAACTTCACAAGTAACTTTATGATACAATGCAGTATAAAACCTTTTAAGCCTTAAAAGTAACTTGAAGGCTGATAAGGTTTTACTCTGTTTATTGGGTTTAACATCCAACCAACTGTCTTTCAGTCATTTGGAGACCGTGTCTACTTTAAACAGATATAGTGCTGCCATGTGGCAGTATCATTCCATAGACATGTTGCATGATACCACACCCAGTCACATTATCCTGATACTGACCCAACCAGTCCTGGAACTACCCTTTTTATTAGACGCCAAGCAAGAGAGCTATACCAGTACCATATTTTACAACTGGTATGTCATGGCCAAGGATCAAACCCATGATCTCCCAATCCGGGGCTAATTCTCTAACCACATAGCCACTGGTAACAATTTTATTCTGTTTGTATTTAATCATCACTTTGAAATGAGAAAGAAATAGCATTCAATTTATGCAGAATAGGAATAATTGAAGGCTTGGTGCAGAGAAGTAGCATATACTGATTTGGTAAAGGTCAGATAAGAAGAAAGTCTGTGTATAAATCATATATACCTTAGGCTCCACTGGATTCTTCTCCCCTTCTGCCTAAAAAAAAAATGGAATTTAAAAAAATGAAATTACAATTCAACAAGAGTGTCAGAGTATTGCGCTGTTTTTTTAACATGAATAGATTTCAGACCATATAGTATAACAAAATTATATTACCTTGGGGAAACATTTTGACCTTCTTTCCTTAAGCAGTATTTATTTTTAGAACTTTGCAGCATAAATAGCAAGAAATATTAGCTAGAACCTAAAGCAAACTCACAGACTGATAAATCAAATTGTTTACCTCCAATTCTGAGTATTGAACCAGTTTAACTCCCGTCTGCTGGCCAAGAGCCTTCATCTCATCACTGAGTGTTTCCATGACAACAAGAATTTTGAGATCAGGAGTTTCTTTGATTCTTCCCAAGAGATTCTTGACCTTTTCATTCTTATCACAGACAATTAATTGTAAATCAGCTGGAAAAGAATTCATAAAAAAACATATGATTAACTTAATGCTTTAATAAGAATCCGTATCTTCAAATTTCAAATGCATGATAAAAATACCCCTTTTCTGATATAAACTTTTCTTTTTAAACTAGTATGCATCAAAGATAATTGTGTTTAACCTAGAAACATTTTACAAGACATTATCACTAGCCTAGTGATGACTTGACTTGACTATTTGAGTTTACTGTTGCTCGGACAGTATTTCAGTCATATAGCGATGTCCAGCTAATTACAGGTGGAGGAAGACCCTGAATGCACGGAGCCATCCACGGAGCCATCAGGGCAGAACCACAACCTACCCCAAGCCAGCTGGAAGGCTTCCTCACATGAAAATCCGAATGACCCTGCCGGGATTTGAACCCACGCGGTGAAGGGCTGAATGAGTGTTAAAGTCAGCGACTTTATCCTCTCGGCCACGGAGGCCCCCTAACCTTGTGATATAACATAGCCCCAACATTGTCACCATACACCAAAAACATTCCAGAAAGAACTAAATATTAAGTTGTAAATTAATATAGTATTACTGATTAGGTTTCATAATTAATGTGAGCATGCAACAATGATTACAAAGATTCGTTTCCACCATTCAGCAATACAACAAACTTTTAGTGTGGACATTCCAGTGTGAGGCAGACACTACATACATGCCATATCTCCCGGCGGGAGATTAAATCTCCCGGGATTTCGACTTGTCTCCCGATCTCCCGCCGGGAGGTGAAAATCTCCCGGTCTGACTTAAATCAAACTGGTTTCCTTTTGAACTCAGTATAAGCCATTTAATTACCGAGCTATGATACAGCAGTAGGAAGATTATGTAAGAACATGTGTTAGTATCAATCCTGACCACTGTGCTGTACACAGCCACAAGCAATGTGTGATCGTCCTTATCCAATCAAATTGCATAATTCAGACAGGTAGCAGATTGGACACTCTATCAGTTGAAACAATTATCGTCGGGTAATTAGCAGCTATCAAGGTAATACTAAAGCTAGAAAGAGTAAGGTTAGGATGGTACACTGTAATAAAGACGTAAATCTTATCATGGATAAAAAAGGTCCCGGAGAATAGCTAATCATTACTTACCGGAAGTGTAAACAATAAATGATAATTAGATCAACTGCTTACTAATCATTTAAATTTTAACAAAACTCATCATATTGACACATCATAGAAAGTACACCTCAGCTAGCGATGAATTGCAATTTTCACACCGACATTGACTTATAAACAAGGGATATCGTCTGCTGAGTAATTTACTATAATGAGATGTCATGATCGGAAGAGTTGGGTAACCACTTCATATCACCATACCGTACACGATAAATATTTTACGCTAAATAATATTTTAGCTAAATGCAATTTAATTCAGAAAAAAAAAAAATTCAATAAATCAAAGATACTGTATCAATTTAAATGTGTTTGATGTAAATGGAATGTTCTCCAATTTGTTACAAGTTAGGGTTGCATTTAATGTAAAACAGTGCTTGTGGAAAGTTAAGTTTCTATTTGAATTAGATTTATTAATAAATTTAGTAATTTTTTTACATGTAAATTTCATATGGGATTTTCATTAAATGCAATAAACAGTATATAATATAAACTGTTAATGAATTTAATGATGGGGTAATCAAATGTGTATTTTTTTTTATATTTTTTATTAAGAATGTCTCTTCGATATATGTCGTAAAATCTCCCTGGCTGGACCCCAAATCTCCCTGTGAAAATTTCAAAATCTCCCTGGGAGACATACTGAAAATATGGCATGTATGACACTACTAGAATTCTTGCTTGCACATCTGTATCTATTATTAATGACAACTTGTAAGATCACAAGCTTCCATCAAATATTAACCATCATCAGCCAACAGTGTTTCCTGTCTGCTGGAACAATACTTCAAACTCCATAGAAGATGGAATTGACATCTTTATAAAAACAATGGAGAGAAATTATCACTCCTTGGAAACATGATCCAAGTTTGCAAGGTTATGCCGAAGTAATGCCAAGTGGATACTGAACCTTCGCATAACAGGTACCGTATATTAATAAATTACCCAATCAGATTTTAGAAACAAAAGTGTGCTTTAATTCAAAATAACTGCAGTTCGACATACCTTGATTGATGATATGATTACACGCCTCTACGCCTAACGTGTCATACAGAGGCACAATGCACATGGAGTACATGTAGCAGGACTGCTCCACGATAAAATACTCTGGACGGTTCTGCGAGTAGATACCAATGTTGGTCGAGTTCACGGCCTTCTGGCCTGTACTGAGGATACCAGCCCCTATGTTACTGGCCTTCGTCAGAACCTTGCAACAAACACAGTCACATTTGAAATTACAGATAAACAATCTAAAGTTTTAACATCATTTACATTTCTCTACAATTTAAATGTAACTAATTTTGCAACAAATAGCAATATAACTTAAGATAATATTGTTGTTGGCCCTTGAAGTAGTGTCTGTATGGTCCATAAATAGCTGACGACAAAACCCCTTTACCTCCTGAATATTCATGTACAAATCAAAAGACTTGATGAATATTGATTTACTAAACAAATGGTTTTTGAAACAATGGATTTTCTTTGCCGTGCAGACGATGTTGAATCTGAGCTACAATTTTGTATGAACAGAGAAGAACCTCATCAGACAGCTCTTGGAAGGAAGGAGCTGTCTGATCTTGACTTGACTATTTGAGTTTACCGCTGTTTTGACAGTATTTAAGTCATATAGTGACATCCAGCTATTTGCAGGTGGAGGAAGACCCCAAATGCACTGCAGCATCCGGGTAGAACCACCACCCTACCGCAAGCCAGCTGGAAGGCTTCCTCACATGAAAATCTGAATGACCCTGCTGGGATTCGAACCCACGCGGTGTGGAGCTGAGTGAGTGTTAAAGTCAGCAACTTTACCCTCTTGGCCACGGAGGCCCCTGTCTGATCTTGATCTACTCTGTCAAAACCAGTCTATTTGAGGTAAAGGTCTAAGATAGTACAAATGTATTAGAGCCTAAAACAGCCAAAACCACAGCATGGAAGGAAAAATGTGCTGTAATCTGAAAATCATCTTATAATAAATTATCGAATTCAGAATTTGTTCCAATTCCATGCCATATATCATATTTGTCACAGTATGAGAAAATGTACATCCTGACCAGGATACAAACCCAGGGCACCCCTTGCTTACAAGACGATTGCTCTACTGACTGAGTTAGCAGACCACTTACCCAAATCTCTCACAGATAAGGGTTTCATATAGGCTGTTACCTATGTAATAATTGAGCTTACATCATTGTATGATATCCACTTGTATGGTTCGCTGGCAGATGGTTTCCATCCCAGGCATTCGCCATTTTCTGAAACATACAGTAGCATGATGTTAAACAGACTAAAAATAGACAGGACTCTATCTAACCAGTCTCACAAGTATAACAAAGCCTTTACAAAGGTTTCATGCTGCTTGTTCATTTACTACAGTGAATAAGCAAAATATACTCTTCTTATATAAAAGAAAATAAAGGCTTAAAAATAATTGAACTTTTCAACAATACATGTATTATAAACTACTGGTACACCTATCATTAAATATGATTAACACCCCAGCATCCCACCTTGTCATGTAATGTGAGTGTAGCACTGGACGGGACATGACAGGATAGAGACACCACATTTAGCCCCCACCTCTGTGAAGAAGTGGTATAATTAAACAAGTGTTGCCTAATACTACTAGATACAAAAAGGCTAGGATGTAGGATGTGTGTGCATCCTGAGGGAAAAAGCAAATATATTAAATACTGCCCGCCCAAATTTTTTACAGTCTACTGGACTGGTGTATACACAAGAAAACACATCTCACTGACTCTACCATTTGTAAAAACAATGCCTGAAGGAAAACGTAAAAAATAAAAACAAAAGCATAAAAAAAAAAACTCTGCATACTAAACATTCTTTGGGAGAGCATTAATTTTACTCGGAATTCATACAGCTAAACTTGTGTTAAGAATCGACCTGCTTTGAGCAGCAAGCTTTAATATTTCAGAAAAAAAAAGTTCTACCAAATCAAGCAATTTTCAAGCTTTTTGTTGTTTCAAACAAGTCAAATCTCAAGACCTTTCATATCTCTCTATGTGAATAAGGTCCAGCATGTCAACACAGACACAGCTTTCTATAATCTTCCATCACTAGCTCAAGAACAAATGCTGAAAAATCTCCGTATAGAGGGCTGACAATTTAAATGTTCCATCTTCTTCTAATTCTATATGCACTTAGAATAATTTCACTATCGGCCATCAGGATGTATAACTGTCCTAAATTTGAACCACAGGAAATTCAATTAAGAGACTGAACTATCATTATTGTGAACATGTTGTGGTATGTAATGTATACCTCCCACCATTAAAGATGTGTTATTTTATACCATATCCAGCAATAGAGTAGATCAGAGTTACAGCACTACTCTGTATGGACAGGTTTTTAACCCCTTACATCATAATTATAGACTCATTTTGACACATTGGCAAACAGAGCAGACCAAGATCAGACAGCTCCTAGGAGCTGTCTGATCAAGGTCTCCTCTGTTTGGTCATACAATATCGTAGCTCATTTTCACACAGTCCGTGTGGCAAAGAAAATTTCATGATTTAAACATGTAAATGAATATTCATATTCATATTAATAATTTAACCATATCAGATATGAGTAAGTTAAATGAACAGAATAAAACCAAATCATCCTGCAAGCTACTCCTAGGCTATAAGGTTTGGTAACTGCTTCACAGGTAGTTCTTTTATTGAGCCCTCTCATGAGGTATCCGGTACCAAATGTTACCCATCTGTTATGTCCCCCAGAATATCCAGGTAAACATAAACCTTTTGGTTTTATTTCCGCCATGAAGCCTAACATTTTTCTATCTATAACATAAATATAATACCTGCTTTTGTTCAGAATGAAAAGGTTCTTTTTTGCAGTCGTAATAAAAAAATGCTTGTTTGATTGTTTGTTGGATTTAACGTCCCGACAGAATTTCAGTCATTTGGAGACGATGTCTACCCGAGACAGATATAGTGCTGCCACACTGCAGTATCCCGACATAGACATGTAGCATGATACCACACCCTGTCACTTTATCCTGACACCAGGCCAACCAGTCCTGGAACTACCCTTATATGCTGTGCGCCAAGCAAGGGAGCTATAACAGTACCAATTTTTATGATTTTGGTATGTTGCGGCCGGGGATCGAACCGATAACCTCCCGCTCCAGAGGCATGCAATCTAACCACTCGGCCACCGGTTTGTCAATATGTAGAGGAACTTCAAACACAAAGTGTGATCATTACGTAGAGTATTTTTTTTAAATATAGATTATCTATGGTGGCATATTTCTTCCAGCCACTTATCCACTTAGCTATGTCAAAACTTTTCTGAAAAATGTTCACATATTCAGTTAGTATCAGGCAAGAACAAAGATAACTGGATATTGCCTTTTTTCAACTTAGTCAGTTATATTATGTGGATAACAAGCATTTTTCACATAGTTATCTGAAAACAAGAGGGCCAAGATGGCCCTTGGTCGCTCACCTGAGAAAGATGATTGCTTAAGAAATAAAGATGCTTGAGTGTAAAAGTGAAATCTGGCTTTTTTATGGTGAAATGGGCATAACTCCTAAATTTACAAATCAATATCAGTTATAATTGAACCCGATTGTGAGATTATGGGCATAAACATTGTCTTAAAGTTTAAAAATGATTGTTAAAAAAATGAAGATGCTAGAGTGTAAACAAAGTGATTTCTGACATTTTTTAATATTAAAAGGGGCATTACTTCTGAACTAATTGACGGATCTCAGCATTAATCGAACTCAATCGAGACCTTATGGTCATAAGCATTGCCATAAAGTTTGAAGTTGATTGCTCAAAAGATGAAGAAGCTAGAGTGTAAACAACTTGAGATATGGCATTTTTTTAATATTAAAAGGGGCATAACTCATGACCTTATGGTACGATATCAGCCATAATCGAACTTGGCCGTGATTTTATGGTTATAAACATTGATATAAAGTTTGAAGATAATTGCTCATGAAATGAAGATGCTAGAGTGAAACAATTGAAATTGGCTTTTTTGAATTTTAAAAGGGGCATAACTCCTGACCTAATGTTCCGATATCAGCCATAATCGAACTTGGCCGAGATTTTATGGTTATAAACATTGTTTTAAAGTTTGAAGATAATTGCTCATAAAATGAAGATGTTAGAGTGCAAACGAACAAATTGTGGACGACGGACGAATGGACGGACGGACGCAGACATTCATCGATCCTAAAAGCTCATCCTGAGCACACGTGCTCAGGTGAGCTAAAAAGCATGATATCCAGTTAACATAAATGGATATGTGATTGGCAGTAGTGGGCACTAACAGACAGTTTAGTCCTGTTAAGATACCTAACTGGATAACACAAAAGTTTTCTACTTGCCAGATAGTAAATGAATATGTGACAATTTTTCAGAAAGGTTCCAACATAGTTAAGTGGATAAGTGGCTGGCAGAAATATGCCACCATAATCTAAAGCATTGCTTCACCTTAATTTTAAATTTTCATAAAGGATAAACAATTGAAACACACAATTAGAAACAGACAAATATTCTATCCATGTTTCATAAAGATAACCCTTTAAACCACAATTTCATCTATAAAAGTTCCATAAAGATTGATGCCCAAAAATAAGATTATCTACAGTGTTTTTTTTCCAAACATTACCATTTTCCTGTTCTTCCTCGACCTATGTTTCCTGACAAAGAGTAGGTCACAATGCACAAGAAAATGCTATTTTTTGTAAACACAGTTTGAAGAATTCCAGTTTGATATAGAATGTGGTATCCCTTAAGCAGGTGCTTGCTGTACCACGCAAACCCATTCCCCAACTGAGGCATCTGGACAGAACCATCGACCTACCACAAGCTAGCTGGAAGGCTTCCTCACATGAAAATCCAAATGATCCTGCTGGTACTCAAACCCACTGAGAGGGGCTGAGTGAGTGTTAACCCTTTCCCTCATAGAGGACACCATGAAAAGACCTATGCGAACAGCATAAAACCAGATCAGCCTGCGAGTAACTCGCAGGCTGATCAGGTTTTATGCTGTTCGCTGCTCCTCAATGGCCTGGAAATGAGGATTTTGTAATTAAATTTGGTAAGGTTTAACTGTGGTTTTCTGCAGATCAGGCTTTATGTGGTACCTATTAAGTGCGTCAAAATGAGTCTATATGAGGGAAAGGGTTAAAGTCAGCGACTTCACCAGTCGCAGGAAGTGAATTTGTAAGTCTTATTACAATATTCAGCCTGTGAAGTAAGCACTTTCACAAAGAATGAATGTGATCAGTCATGTTATGCCACACGGAAAAAGAAATTCTAAATGCAGGTTTTATCATTCTAAACATAGGTTTTATACCCTTCATATAGCCCGTGATGGAGAAACTACCCCCTTTTTTTTACAATCACAAAATGTTCCATTCGGTGACCATGCATCTGCAGATGGGTGTTCATAGAGGTAATACTCACAGATAGTTTAAAATCAAATTTTTAATCAATGACCATCTGTGAATGAGCTGTATTCTATGAAACAACAAAGTTTCAGACTAATCAGTTACACTGGTCATAATATTACATTTAGTGGACTTTTAAACCAAAACTCAATGGTTTCCACTGATACCATATAAATCACAGACCAACGCAACCGTAGGTGACATCTTTGTTACCCTATACTAGTATCAATTTACCTAAAATATTAACCAAGCAAGAAATGGGTCACTGCCCTTATGATGGTATGTAGTCATGTATATATTGACCGATTTCCACACAACAGTCATCTGGATAACAATCTCTACAACCATCTTTTATACAGTAGCCACCCATGTTGACCTCTAGATGAGAATGTACTGTATAATCATTAATTTTCATGGGACACTAATTTTCGTTGATTCTGTGGATGGTTTTATCCACAAATATTAATCCTCATGAATACATTTCATTAAGTAGTCCTCACACTTTCTAGGACATGAAACTGAGGAAATATGTGCCCATGAAATTTATTTCATAACTGATTCCACAAAATTTAATGTCAACGAAATGTAATGATTCAACAGTATTGCTAAGAATTGCTAACATTCGGATCTAGTTTTAAATGTTGTAATATCGTGTGACATTTAACTGGCTATTAAATGATTATATTTTTAAGCTTCATCTATTGAAGTCATTTAATACCTTATCAAAGATAAACACCATGTTTAAACTACCAAGTAAATCAATTTTGGCCAAGGTCCTGATTTTACTCTATTTATACTATATTTCTATAGCTTTGACGGTTGTCAGTCTACACTCACCAATTTAATTGACAATGGGGATGTGGAAAAGACAACTGAAATGTAGCCAAGACAATGGGGATGTAGCCAAGACAATGGGGATGTGGCCAAGACAATGGGGATGTAGCCAAGACAATGGGGATGTGGCCAAGACAATGGGGATGTGGTCAAGACAATGGAGATCTGACAAAACATACCTGATAGTCTGGCACCACGATTGAAGGCATCAAAGAGGGTCTGGGTTTCTTTGTCCAGGAACGTCACAGGTTTCCCATCCTCAGCTAGTCGCCCTATCTTAGCTCTGTCAGATCCCTGGAACAATGAAACAAATATAGAGCCTGATTATGTCTTACTAACTCTTGCAGCCACTGCCTATATTTGTCATAAAAAGTATATTTTCTTTTCATGATTTAAGGTCAACAGCACACAAACAGTATCACAAACAAACCACGGTTTCCCACTGTAACTGTGGAATAGTCCGATGATTTTACTGAATATTCTTGTAAGTATATTGGAAAGATCTATACACAATGACAAATGGAAACTGTCTCAACTTATAGGAGCTGAAGAGCCTTAGGTGAAACAACCAATATAAATTCTGACCTTGATAATAATTATCATATCTTTACCCTTTACTTTATGAATATTCATGGGCACATTTAACATTTTATGACTTGATTGAATGAATATTAGTTTACAAAATTTTGAATAGTGTATAATACAATTTGCTGTGCAGGCTGTGTAGAATTTAAGCTACAATTTTGTAAGAGCAAACAGAGGAGACCCTGATCAGACAACTCCTGGATCTGGGCCTATCAACTGTTTGCTAGTGAGTCAAAATAAGTCTATATGAGGTAAAGGACTCAAAACTACTTAACAGCAATATTTTCTCTGTTGCACAATATCTCTGTCCCAGCCCCTCCCTTCTCAACAAACATGAACACACAGACCCTACATTTTATCAATTCTGTTTTTCATGCCAACTGAACCACCTACTTTCAGTTTCACATTTATTTTTAGCTATGACTGAAACTGATTAACATAGCTTTTCAAGAAATATGCGATAAAAACAAATATAAATGCACTTTCATTTTCTGAAATAGTTTGCACCCTATCAGAGCTTCTCTCAACACTTTCATCTACATTGAAGGAGCGTAGAATGTATGCATATTCGAAGGCATAAACATATTCTGAGTCCCATATGTTCTGTATGTTTTATGGTCCATCATTATAATGTACCTGACTTTACAGGACTGTCAACTACATGCACTACTCTGACAATAGTTCTTCTTGTTAACTTGAGCTATCACTGATGATAATTTATGCCCCCACCACAAAATCTTGACTCCATTAACAATACAACTGTCTTACAGTCCTAACTGATGGATTAAAGAACAGACAACACAAATCTAAATTGATTTCTTTATACCCTACCACCCACTGAAGTGAAGGGGGTATAAATAATGTACAAGTTTAAACTTTTTTTATAATCAACCAATATTTCTTTTCTTTATCTACAGTATAGCATGGCAGATACTTGACATTCTGAACTACCGGTAGCTGATCATCAAATTACATGTTTGCTTATTAGGTGTAACAGCCCACCGACAGTATTCCAGTCATTTGGAGACTATGCCATTGACATATGGCATGGTACAGAGCACCAAGTTACATAATTCTAACAACGGGTCAACCAGTTCTGGAACTATCTTCATATGATAAGTGCCAATCAAGGAAGCTATGCCAGGACCATTTTTTACGACTATTGTATGTCATGGCCAGGGATCAAAACCACAACCTCAAGATTCCGGGGAGGACGCTCTAACCACAAGGCCACCAGGACTTAAATTATTCAAGTTTTTGTCTCACAATCATTATCATTCAGCATAATTAAATGTAATTGATCTCAAACCTAAACAAAATAGAAACAAACATTTCAACCAAATATCAAGATGATTGAATGACATGTGCTTAAATTATTGTCTCCACATCCTGTAATTGCCAAAAACCCCTTTTTGTGCAACTAATAAATCAGCAATGATTTTGCTTTTTTAATTTTTTAAAAACATCTGCTCTTCAGCAGGGCAACCTGTTTTCAAGGTAACTGTGAAGTAGCGGGTATTCTAATCCCTAGCCTTCATATTAAGATACCCTCACTGAACCTAAAACACACCTCCTTTGAAAGAGAATTACAAAGAAATGGGCTATCTTTACCCATGTCAGGGGCAATTTTAAAGAAAATATCCAGCATATTTTTTAACACCTGAGGATCTTTGCCATGCTGAGCTTCTTCTGAATTTGTTATCACTCTACACTGCAGCTGGATAAAACACTTTTTAAGTAATTGTGAAGTAGCATGGAAAACACTTAATCAATGCATTTATGTGTGCTAATGAAAGAGAATCAACTGTTTATGAACTAAAATCAATGAAATATGTAGAAATTCTTGATGTCATGGTAAAATCTGTCCTCTCTCTAAACCTCTTTCTCTATCACTATATATACAACATCAAACAACATCAAACATCAATAATTATTCTCTTTCAGAGGAATGTTTTTGGAATAAATTATATTTACTTCATATAAAGAATCATAAAGTCAAATGATGTCTGCTGTCACAAAATATAAATAGACTTCAGTGCGAATATGCTCTCCAAATTTCAGGTTTCATCTTAATCTGGAAGATTCGAAACTTAAATATATATATATTGAGGTCCTTGGTGTTTGAAACTTGTTCTTCCCATAGAACCTTGTCCATAGTTTCTCACTGAATGAATATCTTCACATAACCTAATGCAACACGACATTGCCTAATATGCACTTAGTGAGGCATAACATTACTTTGAACAGATTGCTGTATATTAATACTACACAAATATACAAGTCCAAAGATAGACTACAAACCAATTTATCTCTACCATGAAAAATGATGCACTCTAACCAGTCACCTTTTGAATAACCATGTACAAATCTATGAGAAAAGGGCCTTATGGTCCAGTGGTAATGTACCTGACTAGGGCTCCAAGGGTTATGTGTTCAAATCCAATTGGGGACTAGGATTTTTCAGGATTTTTCATGACCTTCCCAGTTCCAACCCGGGAGCTGTTGAGAGTGATTAGTATAAGATGTAAGAACTTCTTTCTCAATCAACATAAAATAGGAAAATCTAAACTACAAATCTATTACTTAATTTCCTTAACTTCAAATGGTATATGAAACAATGATTTTTTTATTACCATGAGGACTGTGTAGAATCTGAGATACAATGTTGTATGAGCAATCAGAGGAGACCTTGATCAGACAGCTGACACAAAATTCCACCACTGCTACCTTTGTCTTCCTAGTGTGACACTGACATCACAAGACTGAAGTTTCTGAACAAGGTTTATGCATGTGTACAGTTTCATCAAAATTTGATCAATTCATGCTTCCAGAGATCCACCTCAACTTTGACCTCTCAGTATGACTATGACCTTGTGATCTTCAAGGGCTAAAACAAGGGTTGTAACCTAGAAACCATGAAAAGAGAAATGTTTAAAAATTTCATTGCCAATTAACCTAGAAAAGAAAACCAAGATCAGCTTTCACTTTCACAACTTGACCTTACACTTGTAGCAATTAATCAGTCTGTGCAGTCTCAAGTTATTTTTAACAGCTGCGGTAAAGTGCACCAACATCTTGGTAACTAATACACACCATTAAACTTTGTATGTACCGTAATTTTGATCTCTAACACAAAGTTCAAAGGGGCAGCAGGTAATAGTTCAAGACTACTTGAACATAGGTCTCAGATCCGCTCATGTGTTTTACATCCCACTTACAATAATCCAGTCATTTTCACCAGCAGGTCTGCAAATCTGCCTCATCATAAAACAGACAGGTGTCATGAACAAGCACAGAGACCTAATCCCTAGTTCAAACAAAACCCTGCTGAACACAGGCTGTTGGAAAAAGGATGGCATCTTGTATTATTAATATATTTTGTTGATTTTAGCACTGTTCTTTTAAACAACCAAAACTGATAATTGACTGAGCGTTGAGAATAAACCCTTTACCTCATACATGACATCATAAATATCGATTTACTGAACTTTAAAAGGTGTATGAAACAATGGGTTTTTTATTTATCTTACAGACTATGTAGAATCTTCGCTACAAAATTGTATGAGCAAACTGAGGAAACCCAGATCAGACATCTCCTGGAAGGAGTAATCTGATCTGGGTCTGCTCTTTTGCCAATGCATCAAATGGTGTCCATATGAGGTTACAATAAAGTCAATAAAATCTAGTTTTGACATGAAACAAAATCTGATACAAAAACAAAATCGTTAAATAGAACATCTGAGTGACAAAATCTGCTCCGTATTATCAAAATCAAGTACCGATCAGTAGTGCATGACCAAAAAAGAATAGGTTAAAGAGCAGTGGAGACCAATGTCTGAACAAAGTGCAAAGACGATAATATCATTCACCCCACCCTTTAAACCCTTACCCAGCTGGAACCATAAGTGCTAACCTTTGCCACCAGGCTGCAGGCTGGCCTGGCTCTTTACTGTTGGCTGACCAACTACAAGTTTTCATCTTGTCAGCCCTAAAATTGATAATGGACAGTTCCAAAAAAGAAGCCAGCTTAGTCCATGAGAAATTCAGCAGGTTAAGGGTTAATAGTGGTCAACCACATACACAGGGACCATGATACACTTCTGACTCATAAAACTGTTAAGTCCATAGAGCTAATATCACGGCATAGCTGAATATGTTAAACACAAAGAGGAGTTTTCAATGTCCATACTATAAGGGTTCAATGACCCTTGCTATCATTTGGCCATTTCTTACACACAGTTACCTTTATTTCTGACTTATACATGGCTGATTTTATAGAGTTTAATTCGTCTGAACACTGCATAGCATTACATTTAACCATTTACCTCAAACAGACATGTTTTAATTAATGCCTTAGCAAATAGCAAAAAGAGCTGGTGCAGATCGGAGAGCCCCTTTCAAGAACTGTCTGATCAGGGTCTCCTCTTACTCATATAATTCTGTGGCTCAGATTCTACACAGTCTACATGGCAAAGAATAACCCATTGATTAACCCTTTCCCTCATAGAGGAAATCATGTAAAGACCTATGCAAACAACATAAATCCAGATCAGCCTGCGAGTAACTCGCAGGCTGATCTGGTTTTATGCTGTTCGCTGCTCCTTAGTGGTCTGGAAATGAGGATTTTGTAATTAAATTTGGTAAGGTTTAACTGTGGTTTTCTGCAGATCAGGCTTTATGTGGTACCTATTGAGTGCGTCAAAATGAGTCTATATGAAGGAAAGGGTTAATATATCATTAAAAGTATTGAAGTAATAAATTTGTACATGAATATTCATGAGGTAATGGATTAAAAAAAGCAACCATCATGAAAAGCATAAAATTGCAGCTCTCACAGGCAAAACCGTTAACATGTATTCAATTAAGTAACTCATACATTTTTCAACACATTCTCTAAACTAAATTATTTAAGATTATTTACCAAATTTCTAAGATCAGATTATTTTGATTAAAATGAAAACACGCAAATTAAGTTATCAAATGTGCAAATCAGTTCAAAATTATGTTTAACACATGACTGGTTCATTTTATTCTATATCCCTATTATCAAGAAGCGAAAATTTTAAAACCTTCAAAATACAAGCCTTTCCATTCACCCTGTGTAAGGATTTTTTTACCTCCGAAATTGGCCATGTACCCCAAAAATTGTAGGGACTCATTATACAGGGGTACAAACTCAATGAAACACAGCAAACCCCAGTTTCAAAACTCAGGTGGGAACCCTGGTGCTTTTTCAGGATATTTAAGTAAAATAGCACATGGAACCCTGCTATAATGTTTCTTTGTTTTACAAATAGCCAGAGTTTAGTTCAGTGATCAATACAAAGTGTGGGGGGGAGGGGGGAAATGCAGTACAAACAATACATGTCATGCATGCATTAGTCAACAACATAATAACACTGGATCTTTGATGGAGGAGGTCAAGCTTGGTCACTATTTAATCAGTTACAGCAAAAGAAATCACAAATGTACCATATAACCATGTTTAAATGACCCAAGGGCAGTTTGCAATTTGTCCCTCACTAAACTAAGGTTGTAAAGCAAACCTCCAACCCCACCACCTCCCCATCCTACTGCACAAAATTGTTACTTCAACAAATTATAAGTACACACATGTACTGTGTTCCATTCTACCTAATTGATGACAATGATAACATACTTTTCTGGTTGGACAAAAAAAACAAGAGGGCCAAGATGGCCCTTGGTCGCTCACCTGAGAAAGATGATTGCTTAAGAAATAAAGATGCTTGAGTGTAAAAGTGAAATCTGGTTGTTTTTTTATGGTGAAATGGGCATAACTCCTAAATTTACAAGTCAATATCAGTTATAATTGAACCCGATTGTGAGATTATGGGCATAAACATTGTCTTAAAGTTTAAAAATGATTGTTAAAAAAATGAAGATGCTAGAGTGTAAACAAAGTGATTTCTGACATTTTTTTAATATTAAAAGGGGCATTACTTCTGAACTAACTGAATAAACAAAGTGAAATCTTGCATTTTTTGTATTAAAAAGGGGCATAACTCCTGACCTAAATGACCCATCTCAGCCACAATTGAACTCAATCGAGACATTATGGTCATTAAAAATGTCATAAAGTTTGAAGATGATTGCTAAAAAAAGGAAGATGCTAGAGTGTAAACAATGTGATATGGCTTTTTTTTAATATTAAATGGGGCATAACTCCTGACCTAATTGACGGATCTCAGCCATAATCGAACTCAATCGAGACGTTATGGTCATAAGCATTGTCATAAAGTTTGAAGATGATTGCTCAAAAAATAAAGATGCTAGAGTGTAAACAAAGTGATTTCTGGCATTTTTTGAATATTAAAAGGGGCATAACTTCTGAACTAATTGACGGATCTCAGCATTAATCAAACTCAATCGAGACCTTATGGTCATAAACATTGTAATAAAGTTTGAAGATGATTGCTCAAAAGATGAAGATGCTAGAGTGTAAACAACGTGAAATATGGCATTTTTTTTATATTAAAAGGGGCTTAACTCCTGACCTAATCAACTGATCTCAGTCATAATCAAACTCAATCGAGACATTATGGTCATAAGCATTGCCATAAAGTTTGAAGATGATTGCTCAAAAGATGAAGATGCTAGAGTGTAAACAAAGTGAAATATGGCATTTTTTGAATATTAAAAGGGGCATAACTCCTGACCTAATTGATGAATCTCAGACATAATCGAACTCAATCGAGACCTTATGGTCATAAGCATTGCCATAAAGTTTGAAGAGGAGGCAAAAAGGGGAACTCCTGACATAATGTTCCGATATCAGCTATATTTGAACTTGTCCGTGATTTTATGGTTATAAACATTGATATAAAGTTTGAAGATAATTGCTCATGAAATGAAGATGCTAGAGTGCAAACAATGTGAAATCTGGCTTTTTTGAATTTTAAAAGGGGCATAACTCCTGACCTAATGTTCCGATATCAGCCATAATCGAACTTGGCCGAGATTTTATGGTTATAAACATTGTTTTAAAGTTTGAAGATAATTGCTCATAAAATGAAGATGCTAGAGTGCAAACGAACAAATTGTGGACGACGGACGACGGACGGACGGACGGACATTCATCGATCCTAAAAGCTCATCCTGAGCACACGTGCTCAGGTGAGCTAAAAAAGGAAAAAAAAAGAAGGTTTTACCAATATGTATTATTCAAAGAAAGGAATACCATACTAGATATGGAGGGTAAGATTATGTGGGAAACATATTTTTCATGTAGAACGAAGATGACATCATTATCAAACCAATCCTTTTCATATACTTTTAGATTCACCAACACTAGTTCACCAATGGATCATCTATATGACATTTATAGGCAACCATACTGCCTCCAGCTAATACCTGTCAATACACACATACTGCAAGTATTATTTAGAGGAAATCTACATGAAATATCACCACATGAATGTAAGCTACCTTCTAAATGCAGATAAATGCAGATGACATAATGGCTACATGTATACCATACAGCTTCTCATGCAAGTTTCATGAAGTGTTTATCTAATATATATGGGAAAAAAGGATAGGTGACCAAGCAATATTTCTTTTGATGATTCATTCACAGTAGTGACTGATATATGTTTATGATTTTGTTTCTTGTTTACTGCTGATTTTCAACATCTATTGTCATTTTATGGCAGTATCTCACCTTGAACTTCCCTTCTTTAGTGAACCAAAACTGGAGACAAAGCAGTTACAAGCAACTGACAGCCTTCTCATGTCAATAAAAAAGCAAAAGTTTTAAAAGCCAGAATGGTTCTGAAGATCATAGAAAATGGACAACCACACAGTTGCAAACCCTTCAAGAAAGTAAATTCAAAAGCTCTTACAACACAGAAAATAACATTACTTACAACTTCAAAGGCTATTGATGAAGCTAAAATAACTTTGCTGACCAAGAACTAAGAAGACACAACCCAAGTGTTCATTATGTTATGGTGGAGGAGCTCAGTGAGATGTAAGCAAACCCAGGTGGCTTTACTGGCTCCATCAACAGTCTCACCACTCCCAGAAATAAACAGTACCTGACAGATCACATTGTTTTCTTCTGCTGCAACATTCTCACAGCTTTGGGTATGGAAGAATACTCTAAAGCTATCGCTGAAGGTGATAAATACCCCTACAAAACCACCATGACTTAACAATATGAAAATAATTAAAAAAAGATTCAACAGACAGAGTGTGACAAATGTGCCCAATTCCTCAATAACCCGTACATCATTTTATGAAGTGCGGATATAATAACAAAGTATTGATATTGTTCAAAACTGGAAGCTATGAAGACATTAACATCAAAGCTGATACAAAAACAGATCAAGATCTACTGCTAAATCTGATAAATACCCCCAGATACCACCTTGAAAGTTTCCATAACAATGTAAATGATAGTCTTAACACAGTTGATGCATGGAAAACACAGGTACTGCTTTGAAATTCTGACAAGAAAAGCTTTAGAACGTCAGTGATAAAGTAGAAATAGAAACACTTTATCAAAATGATATGCAAAGCTCCAAAATGCATGAAACATTTCAAATGACCATCATAGGCTTGATGATCAACCCAGTTATAACAAGAGTGTTCTTTGGAACATGTGTGTCACCTGCTGAAGCATGATGTGAAAAGTGTAATGGACAGACAGAAGGACAAATGTTAAGACAGACAGACTGACAACGGAAAGTGATCCCTGCGTGTCACCTCTGCTTAAAGCACAAAACACAAAAAATATTAACAAAAAAATAACAAAGAGCATTAACTTGGTGAAAAGTTATCTAGGGTGTGATGATAATCATATGCACAAGAATGCATGGAAATAATAAGCCTTAAAGTTTCACTGAAATCCAGCCAAGGGTAGCCAATAAATAGTACCAACAATTTTTGACTACAAGATGGTGGACAAACCAACCAACATACTGGCTGAGGATGGATGGACTTATATATAGCCCCCATATACCTCATACTGAGAGATGCAAACTAACAATAAGTCAGGATGTACTTAACAAAATTCATTCACAGTCACATTTAACTGATAATAGTCTATAGGTTTGTTCAAGGTCAATGGTTGATTTAAATGTCCTTCAAAACAGGATGATAAAATAAAATCATTTCAAGGTCTTACATGATATCTTATGTGGAGAATATCTAATTCAGGAAGAAATATGTATTATGTTAATGAAAAACTGTTAAACATTGTATCATATTTACTGAATTTTACAGAACATAATTGATACTCACTTCTTGTTCACCATTTCTC
>CM037778.1:59988615-60009003 GCA_021229015.1 Solen grandis
CGAAATTGAACCTGGTCTGATAACTCAAATATATGATATTCTGAATACTGGTTTTGAAAAAACAATGTACATTTAATGTCTAAATGAAAGTTGTCATTTGCTTTTTCTCCCTTCATGTGCAGAATACAACCTTTGGTAACGCAATATATAAACTTTAAATGTGAATATATCTGACATACCGATGAAATAAGCACTGATATACAATTAATGTGAAAATAATATCAATACGTATATACACATATCATACACAGAAACACTTAGTATATTTGTAATCATCTGATATGATTTGTTAATCCTTGATGCAAGAATTTTCCCCATATGCATACATCTCACCCTGATCCCATCTGTAAATAATAATTCATCTGATCTACTACAAGATACTCCAGTTTCTTGGCAGTGATAATTTAAGCCCGCCTTTTACATTCATGGCTAGGAAAACTGCTCACTAACAGTATCACAAATAAATCCATGTGTTATTTTGTGTAAACAAGGTCAACCCTTGACTACCTATTATCTAAGTGTAGCTACAGAATAGCTTGTAAGTTAATTTGAAAACATCTGTAAACAGGTGAGCTCCAGTACCACACAGATACTATTAAATACCAGGTTTGACCGGGAAAACCCAGATCATACTGCAAGTAATTCTCAGTCTGAACACTATTTGTGGCATTTTCATTAAATTTCAGAAGTACTGACAAGTAACTTGCAGGGTGATCTGGTTGTGTCCTGGACATATTGGTTATATTTTGGAAGTTTATATGGTAAAGGGATAGTAATGGTTGGTGATAACCTGGGTTGGTACTCAGACAATTCATCCAGTTTTATCATTAATTACATTATATTGCAGATAGTACTGAAACTGTAAATGATACTATTATTAGTAAAGAGAAGAGCACCACATTTAATGTCAACGAAAATAAATGATTTTACAGTATTTTGTGGAGCGAGGAATAATAAAGCTGATGTCCTTTTAACACGTTTTGAACCATAATCTAGATACACCATAAAATACCTCCTCGGGATTTTTAAATGAGGCTAATGATCCAGTTCTACATCTCTTACTTACTTTTTACAAATATTCTCATTATTCACTTCAACTCTCAAAAGGGGCTTTACAAAATCATTCAAGCATCTCTGTAACTAGAAAACACTTAACCATGCAGTCGTTTTACTTTTAAATTATTCAGTCTATCAGTAACAAATTTCAATGCATTCTGAAATGCCACAAAAATTTTCAACCTCTGTCATTGGTCAAATTGCTGCATTCCTATTCCTAGCATAAACAGTTTAAATGAATGACCTAGTTTTTGCATGTAATGTGGGTGACCTTACCAGGTATCATTTTATGTAGAACACAGAAACTTTAATCGTTAATAAATGACCTTTAACTATTATTTTACACAACAAATAATTGTTCAATCAATTAAACCTATTGTGGACACCAATCTCAAGGGGCCCTTCATTACTACACCATTTGTCTAAACACCTTCCCTAGATTGTCCATCAAACACTGATGTTGTTTTACCAACATCTTCTTTGATTCAGTTCCTTTACTTTCTCTTTCCCCTTACTATCGTTGTTATTAGAACCAGACAACACCATATAACCAAATTTTAACAGATAAAGACTCTACAATACATAAGAGTGTTCTTTGGAACACATGTCACCTGCTGAAGCGTGATGGAAAAAAGTGTGATGAAAGACATGCGACAGAAAAGTGATCCATATGTATCACCTCTGCTTAAAGCAAGTGACACAAAAAGCATAAATTGGAATAACATGTACTTTAAACAACTGTATCTGCAACTAAATGGCTACATCATCATTTCATACACTTGGCAGTTCATCTTTCATACATCTATTGAACACTAGCATATTGTTTATCTCCTCAGAACATTATTCATCTAAAAATATTCAAAAGATTTCTCCTGAGCAAAATATAACAAACATAAATCTAGTTTAAGTGAATAAATAATTTGGCACCTCTTATTAGCAGTAGCACTAAATATTGTTGAGTAAACACTGATATACAGTGGTCTCATGATTCCTGGATGTGGTGATTCATTAAATACCAGTGATGACTCAAGCTAAAAGCTTTGACCTTTGATTTAGCCCTTCTTACTCTATTTAAATTTTAGGGCGATTCTTCAAACATGCAATTTTGTATTCCACGAGCTCAGTGACTGGTCCCTAGATAGTATATCTATATAATTTCTGTGCAATTCTTTGATCTACCTGTATATCCATGGCAACCAGGCCCCCATGACCATCTGTCACTGTGATTAACACTTTGACCAAGATGGTTTTGTATTTGTTTTCACACATCGCCAACAATCTAGAGAATAAGTAAGTGAATAGTAATATAGGCACAGCTGTGTGAAACATATTTTCACAACTACTTATCATGTAGCAAACTGTGATGGGTTCTCTTGATTTATCAATTATCAGGAACTGATTTTGTATGTAAAAAAGGTAGATCGAAAAAGATAAATAGAGGGCTGCACATGATCAAACAAACTACAGCCCAATAGTTGGTTTTATTTCAAGCAAATAAAATGACGCATCGCTACCCAATTTGAAACTAAAACAGAGATTGTCAGACTAATGATCGGTAAATTATAAAAAAAAAACTTATTTCTGACTTAATTTTCACAGTACAGGCTATGCTCATGGATTTTTTTTTAATCGTTAAGTAAATTTTATGTATAAAGAATACCATCAATTAAGGCTAAACACAACAAAATAATTCATGAAGATCATAACGTCAACATCGATTTTGACATCTTAAGGATTACTTGAATACAACAAATCTTTGAGGTATTTTGCTGATCCCGCCCAACCTCAGAGAATCATGAGACTACTGTATACTATAAAGTTGGATATTTGAAGCCAAGGGAATAAAGTGCTGACATTGGGTAAATATTGCATGCATATTACTGAAATGTCATTATTTTCACAGTATGGTGGTCAAATAATTATGCGCAAAACATACCAAACTTAAACATATTAAGCTATAGTAGTCACATGCTATATCATTTTATTCAATATAATGCTAAATGTTTAAGAATGTGCCAGTATACTTAATGCTGCATGATACAGAAAGCAGATTACAAGTGTTTCAGCATGAATAAAAGTCAAACATTATATACTCTAATTATACGCATCTTGTTTTACCCTTGTAAGACTGCTGAGTTTCTCCTATTAAACACACTATATGAGGTTTTTTTGACAATTAATATTACTATATGATTTGATGGTGATTTTTAAACCATTGTTAATGTTTCTAATTCTTAAGTGTCTAAATGATATTTTCCTTTATATTGATAATTTATAATAATAATATTATAATAACAAAATAATAATAAAGAATTTGGAATTTTTAAGCATTATTTTCTTTGCCTTTCTTTTTTTTGGTTAAAAACTTTGCATTTAATAAGAGTATATCTGCTCATAGCATCAAGATGAAAAAGAAATGAAAATATTTTTTTTAAGTTTTGGTATGAGAATCATTCTACACATTATCTACAGTATAATTCAAAGATAAAAAATACCTATTTAAAAGCCTTAAATTGTTTAGTGGAAATTGCTTAATATAAGAAAATTAGTAAAAAAAAAAAACCCCTCCTTAATTTAAAGCTATTTTGGGATTTAAAAATGAAACCTATAAATATGAGAAATGGGGTATACAACCGTAGACCAGCTACCATACAAGAAAATCTACTAGTTTTTTAAATGTTGCCACAGCCAATCAGGTTGTGTCACTCCCAGTTTATCCAGCAGGTTCCCGAGTAGAATGTTGTGTTTAGCGTAGAAATTCTGGAGATACTTTTCTGAGTCTGAGTCCATTGGGGCATACTTGCGACCCTTGCTTCGACCAAGACATTTTGTCTTGTCATTGGTTAAAACCTGGCAGTAGAACCCCTTACTGGAATCAAACCTGAAAAAAATACACGAAATGCATCAGGATAGAAAATTATCTATAATCACAAAGCTCATAGCAGGTGAATTACACAATAAACGATATATGAATATAAATATCACTGGATAACAAGAGTTGTTGGAATGACACATATGCCCCCTACGCTCACCCCACTTCCAACTGCTGTGACCTTGGACAAAGTGACCCCAAAATCAAAAGGGGTCATCTACTAGTCATGACCAATCACCCTATGAAGTTTCAGGAATGTGGGCCCAAGCATCTCCAGTTATTGATTGGAAACGAAACAAGTGGTTTACCAATGGACAGACCCTCCGACCAACCAATATTTGAAAGACAATATGCCCTCTCTTCGAAGGGGGGCATAATGATTAAAGCATTAACTCAATGAAATAAGCAATTGTTCCAATGCACCAGGGAGGTGCGACAGAGAGACCAACTGAATATAATGATTCCTATATACCATCCAACAGCAGTGACTGGAGTTAATAATATGAAGCATGGTTTGTCTATCTAGAGGTATCCTTCAAAACTACAGTACTTGTAGCATAAAAATGTACAACATATTGTTGATATATGCCAAATGAGAGACAGCAACATAATACTTTACACTTGCTTGTTTGTTTGTTGGGTTTAATGTACCTCAACAGAACTTCAGTTATTTGGAGACTATTTCTACTTGAGATAGATATAGTGCTGCCACACTGCAGTATCACGCCATAGACAATAGACATGTTGCATGATACCTGCACCTAGTCTCATTTTTCTGACACCGGGCAAACCAGTCCTGGAACTACTCTTATATATGCTGAGCACCAAAGACAGGGGCTATACCAGTGCCATTGTTTACTACTTTGATATATCGCGGTCAGCATACTTTATGTTTTCAACTGTTTCTTGATCAAACTAATTAAAAGAGAAATTTAAATGAAAACTCTCAATGTATTTTGTGTAAGCTTTTTCAAACTAAAATGACCTGACATAATTTTATTGCAATACCAAAATACACAGCATCACAGTATACACCTGGTCAACCTGCAACCAAACAAGGAACCTGATCAGGTTTATAATACGGCTCATCATGGCTATGGCCACAGGATCACTGAGGGTGTAAATCCTGACTGGGCCATGAACATTTTCAGACCGTAATAAGTTTTGATCAGTCAGTAAAAAATGCATCCAGCACAGTAATGGAGGAATACCTGAGTACTTTGCTGTAGTCTAGATGTGGCTGTATCTGTAGAACTTCTGCACCTGGTCCATCACCACCAGTGGTTGTTCCTCAGCCTCTCCCCGTCCACCACATACACCTGTAAAGTAGGGGCATTTTATAGTTATAGTTACAGGACGTGGGTATATTCAATGACTTTACAGCTCTTACCCCTGGTCACTTGGTTACCTGTGTCCACCTATCAATCTCTCTGCAGAGTCTTTAATTCAAATTAAAGCAGCCCACATTATGTGCCACAGGATTTTACTGCCCACTCAGGTATCCATTTACACCTGGATAAAGTGAAAGATGCAGAGTAAATTTCTTGCTCAAGGATTTAGCAATGTTGTTTGGCATGACCTTTCGACCCTGATGTGTGTGTCCTACCACTGGACCACTGCTCCCTACAGTACACAAACATGTACACTTCTATCAGTCATATGCAATTCACCATTTATTACTTAAAACTAGAATATCACTAAAATTTTGTACATTATTTCAGAGGGCACTCGGGTAGATCCAACAAGAACAATCACAAAAGGTAATTAATACCCCCACATCAACCTTTTTCATGAAAGGGGGATTCGGGGGACTGATAGCAGTTTTCTTATAACCCCCACTTCGTAAATTTGGGATATATAACCGGGATCCTAAAAAGGGCAAAATTAAATTTAATTTAAAAAAAACACCTAAAGTGGGAAAGGATTCCTTTTTTAAGTTTACTTCAAAAAGAATTGCCTAACAAAAAAATGTTTACATCTCCAAATTTAAATGAACATATAACAAATTTTAAACATAATTGAAAAGAATTCCATACTATTCGTCTTTTTTAAAACCTCCCCCTACAACATGACCCCATCCTGTCAAAGGGGGAATATCCACCTTTGCAGTAGTCTCAACAGGGGGTTTCAACATCTTTTACGCAACGCGCCCTTATGGGGCCGTTTGGAGGCATTAAAACCATAGAATTATTTACGCTAGGTCATTGGGCCCTCATGGGGGGCAAAAGGTAAATAAACAATAATTTTATTTTCAGTTTTTTTGGGTCTGTCTTTTCACTTAGAATTTGTTTGGCATGACCTTTTAGAACTGACAACTTGTTTACCTACCAGGACCAAATGGAGTCCTTTTAACAAAACACAAAACAAATGTACACTTCTATTAGTCAATGCAAATTTCAAAAAATTATAATTACTTAAAAAAAATTTTTAAAAAATATCAAAAATGAATTTTATTTTATTTCAGGGGGCACAATTTATACTGAAGTCCAACAAGAACAAAACTAAAAAAATAACCCCCTACATTCCTAGAAAAAGACATGGTATTTAAAATTTAAATACGAATGTGTTGATGCACATGAATGAGCATTGATTTTTTAAAATAACCCACCATTTCACTAATTCGATACAAAACAATTGTGGACCCAAAAATACATAGGAAAGAATTTAAAATTTGAATATATAAAAGAAAATGCTCTTAATTTATCGAAGGATTCCCATTTTTTGCTCTACTTCATATTTCCTACAACAAATCAATTTTTTACATCTGGAACAAATTAAATGAGTGCAAAATAAGCAATCTAGTAAACCCAAGTTTTCATAAGTTGCTTAGTTCCGAATCCCTATTGGCATATTTTATTTTTCCATACCATGCAACCCTTTAGCAAGACAGACGTGATTCCCATTGTCTCTAAGTTATACCAGTTTATGCAATTTAGTTGCTATACGGCGGGATCCAGACATTCCTGTTACGCAAGCAGCACCCTTATTGGCAGCCATTTAAACAGAAGCATTTAAAATGAAATCCCCCAGAATCTCATGTTCAAATCGCCTCTTGGTCAATATGGGACCATGTGCTGGCACAATGGAAATAAACAATAATTTTTTAAATCAGTATTTTTGGAACTAGCTCACAAGTAATAATAGAAATAAGTTTCATCAAAGTCAAAGCCATAAACTCTTTTAGAAAACTGAACAAACATTTTTAAAAAGCTACCAAGGATTTCATTCAAATATGGATGTCCTATAAATACATAAAGTCTTAAAAAAAAGGGCATAACTCGTAAACATTTGGAACCTCAAAAACCGCACGTGCGGATCACTAAAATGTGGTTTTTCCATAAGTTTGGGGTTATTCAGATTATTTGAAATTTTTAGCCCTCAATATCTGCATTATTATGGGAAAAATTCAATGGCATATCTTCAAATGTGATAAGGTATGGACTATGCTATGTATGTGGTGAAATGTTCAAAAATTTCTTAATTAAGATTAATTCCTGAGAAATACCGGACCAAATAGAATGATATTGGGAATAAAACCAAAACCCAAAATAGAACCGGGTACAATTATATTTTATTGGTAATAAAGCTCCCTAAATTCAATCAATATTTTTCTAAAAAGCCACAGACATGCAATATGAAACTATACTAATAAATCAAGGGCCATAACCCTTTAACTTGGACACTTATGCTAATATCCATCCTCTGGTAATGCAACTTCCATAAAAGGTCCCGTAACTTCAACCTTATTTGATAATACCACACGGCAAGTCATGCAATGTACTATGAATAAGTTGCCCTTTTAGAAAATATGAACCGGGTATGCCCTGAATATCCACCCGCATATTTTTAACTAAAGTTTCACAAAAATGATTCAAGCCATTAGTTCCTAGAGAGACCCCGGATATAATCATAATTATTATTGGCCGTAACATCAAGGCATAATTATAATGAAAATGATTTTGATGAACGGTTTCATTCTAAATATGATCTCTTTTAATTATAAACTTCCCTTTAAGTTTGAATTAGCACATTATTACCAGATTCGTAAAATCATGCAATACCATATGCTGAAAACAAGGCCTAATTATTTTCAAATAGTGCTAAAACCGGGTAACCCCCGATTTTCAACCATATTACGGCTAATAAACCCATAAACAAGTTTAAATTAATCATGCGTTTGTTTAGAATGTCCGGACAAGAAATTGGACGCGGACGCTTACACGAGAGGAGAAAAGGGCACAATTATTCTAAATATCCCAACATTTCATGCGGTATTACGAATTACTGTGTAGGGGTCCCGGTTTAGCATATTTTTTCCCAATAGAAACAATTTTAGGGCAAAAATTGCGGCTTTTAAAATTTCATCGTAGTCATAACCAAGTCATCGATTATTTTAGACGGGGTGCGGTTTTTGCATTTCCACTGTATTACTTCTTACAAAATTTTGTCACATAAGCAAAAATTTCATATAAACCTTGATATAATTTTCTAATTATTGTGTAAAAAAAAACCAAAACCTAATTTTTGAAAACAAAAATAAAATGTCTAATTTTCCATTTAAACCTAAGTTTTAATCAAGGTGCGCACATATTCAAAAGCAAATAAACAAAAGGGACAACTACAGATGCAAAAAGGGGAAACCTTGTGCTTCCTGTAAACGTAGACTAATGAGCTGCAACATCCATTACCTGATACCATGAGTAGGCTCTCTGTGCTGGATCTATGATGATACAGATCAATTTGACATTAGGCAGTAAACCTTTCACCCGTGCAGGTACATAAACATTGTCAAAATAGGTGGCGCTTTTCTCAAACAGGTACTCTGCAGAGGCATTGGCTGGCCGTGGGAAGAAGTCCATATACCTGAACAGGAGGGATATATATGTACATATGATTTTTTATAGGGGTGAGTTCCATCATAAGTAAAGAAACTGGATTTCTATATAAAAGCAAAAATAAATGTTTGTTAACAGTGCTATCTTTACATAACAGTTCTTAGAAAATATCAACAAAATAAGTGTTCCTTGGAA
This sequence comes from Solen grandis, assembly GCA_021229015.1. Classification (NCBI taxonomy): domain Eukaryota; kingdom Metazoa; phylum Mollusca; class Bivalvia; order Adapedonta; family Solenidae; genus Solen; species Solen grandis. Next base: position 59,997,574 of record CM037778.1, read on the forward strand.
CACATGTGTCACCTGCTGAAAGAAGCCTACTGGAAAAAGTGAGACAGATAGACAACAGAGAAGTGATTCTTATGTGTCGCTTCTGCTTACGGCAGGTGGCAAAAAAGGCATTTTGTTACACAAGTAACAAGCGCTAAGTTGTCACCTGGGCAAAGTAGGCATTTTCCCTCACTCCCCTGTGGATTGGTTACTCCAGACATGAAAATCTCAATCTGAGATGTTTTGTAATATGTAGACTAGATCACTCACCAGTCAATGCCCTTGAGGTAGTTGTTGCCATTGAAGAACTGGACCTCCTCAAATGTGTCCTTGCTCATGTGATTGCTCTGGATCTTTGGGTGCATGGACAGGAATGTGTAGAGTGCTGATGTACCTGAAGACAAACAGATCAAAGTATAAGTATTTTGTTGTTTTATTATCTAAGTACCATGTGAACGTAACTATCACTTCCTTTCAATCTTTGTAAAATAAACTAGAATTATCACTAAAAAGGATTAATACCCCTGCATCACATATCATCTACATGCATTGTGACAATAGGACAGGATGGGACGTGACTAGATGAGCGCAATTCCTAGATAGCCTCACTCCAGTGTAGCTGGCCTGGTCCCACATACAGAATTTATCATCTCAGAAAATAGTTCCAAGCTTAATAAAAAAGTACAGTGCAGCTCCATCATAGAATGACATGATATAATGACAATGAACAAACGAAAGTATTGTGGTTCGTGGTTGATCAGTGTTGTATTAAAGCAGCTCGTTCAAAGATATTCAGAGACAAAGAATTTGATATTCAACTATCTGAGTGTATTACCTCTATCAATATCCATCTACAAATGCATCATCACCCAATGCAACATTCCAGATGGGTGGTTTCCTTCAGTAACTGAGTACTTAAAAAAAATATAATTGAGTAGGCCTATTTATCATTTCTTACCCAAACATCTTGACCTTAGGTGACTTTTCAAGACGTTTTATTCTTTCATCTATTCAACTGAGTGCTCAACATAACCCAGATGCATGAAATACGATCAGTGTTAACTAAACTAAAATAAAATGTGCCCAGGATCCATAAATACAAGTGATATCATCTTAACCTTACACAATCATCTGAGAATCCCAGAACTTGTTTGATGAGGGATGTATCTACAATGCAAATGACATGATACCAACTTGATCTATATAATAAACATAGGTTACAGAAACTGATACCAGGTCTATGTGGAACTCACCAGTTTTCTGAGGTCCAATGACCAAGAATTTTGGCAGTTTTTCACAAGTCTTATTAGCTGACCATATTTCCAGGTGTCTGTCGTAGTCACATGGGTTCTGTTGAATATAAATAAATAGTAGCATGAAAATACATTCATTGTGATCATGGACTGAAAAACATCTTGCATACTCATACTTCAATACCATCTTGTTATAAATACATGCAACATACACATTCTTATCCGTGTAAATGATAAAAGTAGCAGACTTATTAACTTTTTAGCACTAAGTAATACTTGAATGTCTTTAATAAAAGATTCAACAATTCCGTTTTTGTGGAATTTTCAAGTACATATCTAAGTTGAAATACATTATTACCTTAATATTTAACACCATTTACTAAGAGATGGGTAATTTTTTTACAGAAAGAAAAAAAATGAAATTTGACCCTAAGTAAAATTTCTTCAAAAGAGTTACGGATGGGAGAGGTAGAGAGTTTGGAGAGTTTGAAATGCAACCATGTGAACATAACCCCAAAGGAACACTAAACTCACTTTCCTTGTTCAAGCAGTTTCTGAAAATTAGATGATAAAATAGAAATAACTATTTGAGATAATAAGAACCAAGACTTAAGAAGCAAGGCTCCCATTGCCTCCCACCCCACTCACCCTCCATAGAGGGGTCTGCTCCTCTGGGTAGGAATCAAAGTACTGTATAGCCAGCTCCATAGGAGATTTCTGTTGTATCCGCAGGTTCGTCCAACACTGCAGGAACTTGAGGGCACTCTCAAATGTGTACAGAGCCAACCTGTCATTGCCATAGTTGGACAGATGAGTCATGAAGATACTAATCTGAAAATACAATTAAGCCCATATTGTATGTCAGAACTTATTACAACACAAAGTCAATATATATAGGGTCTGAACTGCTATTTCCAAGTTTATGAACTTGTTTAGTAAAATTTGATATGAACTGACAATTCATGTCAGATTCTTTTTATCATATGACCTAAATAGCGATTATAACAACAAAAAATAAAAATTAAAACCAAAAATAGTTTCAAATATAACTGAAAATTAATGATTTAACATGTGCATTTCTTATATGTGTGTATATTTTCAACATCATATGAATAATGCATCTTTTCAATCAAAGTTTGTTGCATCAAACACATTTAATCCAGCTGATCAAGTTAACACAATATGCATATATATAGAATACGCACACATGAGATGGAGTGATGTAATTAGGCCTAAAAGTTATATGTAACCTATTAAATATAAGAAAAAAGTGATTGCTTATATGATAAAAGACTATATTTCACCATGAGACCCAAAATCTTTATTCATGATTTATCTAAATGACTTGAGGTACATTATCTCATGAGTTGTAATGCAGTCCATTATGAGGCAGTATCTAGCCTTGGTCTCCAAATATAGCCACATAATGGAACTGCAATTAATTTCTTTCTTGTTTTATAATCAACTCTTTTTTTCTGGTGTCTTAATGTTTATATGAAATAATATAACCTCATCCTGTTTGATCATAAGACAAACAGACTTACTGGATTGAAGAGGAAGGTCCTGAAGAGCTCTCCCCCCTTTATGCTCCTTTCCAGTTTCTCTTTTCCACCAGGGTAGGACTCGAGATAGATTGTCTTTGTAAACAGACCACATGTCTGTCGAGGTAGGACCTGTAAACAACATTGTTTGGATGATATCTCATGCACAGTCATTGATTAAAAATGCAAACATTATTATCATTTTTATTATACCTAATTTCTATCATCATTTGAAAATATTTCAATGCATTGAGAAAGAGTATGCAATAAAATGTACAGTGAAACCTCTCAGCTGAAAAATCTGCTCAGGAAATGTTGAGAGGGAAAGTATAACTTGACAAGTAACTGGCGTTGCATGCAACACATGAGTCACCTACCAGTCAGGTGCATAATTTTTCTGTTACCATAGCAACCAGAATTTTGGTCCGAGAAAAACAACAACAAAGTGACGTGCAGAATTTCCAGACTGCCATCTATTCATATACGAAGTTTCATAATATTATCTTAAATGGTTTTTAAGTTATTGCAGGATCCTGATTTACAGACATTCAGACAGATGGACAGATGGACGGACGGACAGACAGAGGGCAAACCTATAGTCAGTCCCCTCTGAGGTAAACACTGGTAGGGGAATAAAAATGAAAAGTAAAGTTGTAAGAACTTTTTTCCTAAATTGATGTATAATAGGTAAGTTAAATATTTTAATGATGAATATGGCCAGTACCATGACCTCCTTGTGTATGAAGCCCTTCCTGTTCCAGCTGGGATACAGCTTGGGATATTCCTCAGTGCTGGTTACCCGTATATCCCACACTGACTTCCAGGCACTGTACAAGGCATCGTGCACGGGAAACACACCTGCGTGGTGAGGTGCCACTGCATACTGATGCTTAACGGGAATCTTGTGCTCCTGCAAATCATACAGGTCAGAGGTCATTTACACAGTAACATCACCCAGCAAAGATGAGACTCCCTTCATATAACAATAGCTAGATCATATTTTTATTTTTTTACAGCATCCATATTTTTTTTATCTACAAATAAAATACATTTACAAGACAATAGGGAATATTATACTCTACTGAATAAAATTTTAAGAAGGTCCTGCTAAAAACATTGCAAATAAAATAGCTTATTCTTCATTTCATAAAAACTCATTATAAATTATTTTCCTTGATCAAGTATCACTCAAATACTAGAGGAAAAAAAATGTATTTGTATCAAACAATGTATACATGTAAAACATGAATGTTTTGAAAAATAATGTGAAAAGTTTTTACATCATACTGGGCATTAGAAAACAATATGTGATGGGTATGAGTAACACAACTGTATGCATCTAAAGCTACAGACCTGTGCAAATTTGTAATTAAGTTTCATATTGTGCAACAATTCCTCCTCTGTGAACTTGTGGGCTTGTTCATGTCTCCACATGTGGGGGAACCAGTAGAACTTATCCCTGTAAGCTGGAAATAAACAATCATGGGATACAGTTGCAAGAGATGGGATACAGTTGCAAGAGATAACTGTCTTGCCAGAAAATCAACAAAAGCATTATCTGTAGATATGCCTTACTTGCCCTATTAAATCTATTTGATATGTCATCTGCATGACATAATTTAAATTCATTACTTGTACCAGCAATATTCAAAAAACACTATGGTAATTTATGGTAATGAAGTCTTTTTAACATTATGAAATGAGTGAAGCAATACACAATGTATAAATTTACATGAATTTATGATCAACTCTGATCGTATAAGGTTTGTTCTGCCCCAAGACTTTTGTAAAATCATTTCACAACTTGCCTTGTGACCCTTAAATACTTCAATATCTGATAAATAAGGTGTAATAAAATGGCATAATAAAGACAAACTCCAGTTTACAGTGTGTTTTAACTTTAGTTTTCTTCAGACAATTTAAAGTATCTGTTTACATTATTAAAAACAACATGATGTCATTGGTGAACAGTAGTATACTGCTTATATGAACAGGGTTTTATCGGCCACAAGATCCTGCATCCTATATGCATAAAATGACTCACAGGACCCCTACAAAATGAAAGCCTGCGTCCATTGGGACGCACATAAAAATACTTTTAATTGTAAAAATAAATGATGAAATACTTGCAAACAGATGGAACATATCAAACCTTTGTGCCTATCAAAACAATTATAAGTATGAAAAGCATAATTTTAACTCTTAAAAATAAATGATACATAATGTAAACAGTCATGTACGTGTTTATTGTGGTACGCTCAATTAAAATTCAATAATTAATTCGGCGAAACATATTCCAAGTCATTTTAGGAAAAAAAAACAAGAGGGCCAAGATGGCCATGTCGCTCACCTGAGTAAGATTGCTGTGTTAGGCATGATGACAAAAAATGTGGCATCTAAAGAGTTTTTCTAACATTTGACTAAGTGACCTAGATTTTGATCCTACCTGACTTTGCACTCAACTGGGATTCATGAAGTCATCATTCTTATCAAGTATAATGAAGACTGGTACAAAAATGTAGGCCCCTACAGCGTTCACAAGATTTTTCTAAAATTTGCCCTGGTGACCTACTTTTTGACCCCATGTGGCCCAGTTTTAAATTCATCCGAGATTTGATGTAAACAAACATTCTGACCAAGTTACATTAAGGTTAGGTTAAAACTGTGGCCTCTAGAGTGTTCCGTTATGAAAATGGTTTGATGTTTTGTGATACATGTATGTCTGCTAAATCTACATTAGGTTTAAATAGTTAAGTAAAGTATTTCATTGCTAGACCCCTGTCTTGTTATATGGGACCCCCAACATTTAGAAATGGGAGTCCCTGGGACCCTCAAAATTTAAATTTGATGTAAAACCCTGTCTGGACTTAACTTCTTTGTTATTTCAAATTCATTAAAAATATAAGTTATAGAAATATCAATTCTATAATTATCAAGACTTGACTGAAATAAAGCTTAATTTAGCCACTATTCAATTTAATTAATAAGTACATAAACATTATATGTACAAGAATGGGAAGCTAAAACAACTATTAACAATCTATGTTCGAATGAATGATATATCCCCAGAGGGGCCTTACTTAAACATTGGGGGTCAAGGTCATTTGAAGGTCAAGGTCACCTGATAAGTAGAGCTCATCAAGGTGCATGCACCTGTGAAGTTTGGAGGCTGTACATTGAAGGACTTATGTTATGGTCAAGGTTAAATTTTTGTGACAAACAGACAAACAAACAGACAAAAAAAAATATGCCCCGATATATTGACCCCTGGGGGGCATAAAAAGAAAGAAATTAAAAACTAATTTGTTTAAAATTGTATTTATTACACCACATATTCCACAATAATTTTCTCCAATACTCTTATAGTTGGCTGAAACTCTTCATCAAACACGGGGATGAAGTAAGAAAATAAGGGATGAAATTCAAAGAGGAGAGGGTGGCATGTAGGAAGCATTAAGAATGGCTGGTTGGTAAGGGGACTTCTACCTGTAATCACTCAGATATACCATGAACATGTTTGACAAGGAAAGGATTAGCATGATCAGTCTGAGTAGAGTTTACGGTATTACTTTCTTCTCTTGAAGCCACTAACAAGTAGTGATTAGTATAAAGCCAGATCAGCCTGCCTATTACTGGGAAGTTGACCTGGTTTTATAGCAGTGACAAGTGTCATTTCCTTGAAAGCTGTCAAGTGCCAATGTTGTAAAGGGGTATAATCATGTATTAAACATGACAGCTGTGGTCAAGTGGAAATGTACACTACTGCGGATCATAAGACAGTGGGTTCAAACTCCATTTGGGGCAAAGATTATTCATGACTTTTCCAGGTGTAAAGTACTGGTCCAACCAAAGAACAATTAAGAGGGATTAGCATAAGTTAAAAGAACTTAAAATATGTAAAATAAATTAGTTAAAATAACATGGCCTCACCTAGAAGGAGCCTGTCTCCCTCGTTCTCCTCCTCCGTCCCATGCTGGTAATACCAGCCAGAGAAGCCCAGCATGAAGTGGAACCCATCTATCATCTGCTGCAAGCGTTCCTGTGACTTCACAAGCGCCTGTAGACACACACCATACAACGTATCCTTACACATTAATGTCATTATCTTTGTAACATTGTCATTATCTCTGTATCATGCGTTCTGGACAGCATTTAACAAAATACCTAAAGTTGAGATTTTACTAAATTCATATTTCTGAAGATATTCTTTTAATTTATATGCATTAGAAATTTATAATTTGTAGCAATATATTTTATAAAACTTGATACTTTCTAGCCAGATATTTTGTGAAAAACCACAGCTGTCTGCAAGACAGCATGCTTTACTATTCAAAATGCTTGTTGGTAAATCAAACGAAATCTATTTCAATTCTTGCCCTTCACATATTCTGTATATAATAATAGTCAAAAATAATATTCCTTGAAAGTCAGATACCCTTGAATATATTTATTAAGTTTAAAGTCAATTCATTGCCTTGTTACTGAGACATAAAGAATAACACTGTGCATGCAAATCTTAAACCAAAATATCTAATATAAGAGGACAGCACGCTCGACTATTCAAAATGCTTGTTGGTAAATCAAATGAAATCTATTTCAATTCTTGCCCTTCACATACCTTGTACATAATAATAGTCAAAAATGATATACCTTGATAGTCTGATACCCCTTAATATTTTTATGAAGTTGCACTTTCTGAGATATAAGCTGGATAGTAGCTTAAATGCAAAACTTTAACCAAAATTCTAAGTTAAAAAGGGGCCATAATTTGTAACATAATCTATCAAGAGTTATCTACCATGAAAGTATGATACCCTAAACATATTAAAGATGTTTCAAATCAATCCCATGCCTGGATACTGAGATATTAGCATGAAAGTACCTTGCATGCAAAACTTTAACCAAAATTTCTAAGTTAAAAAGGGGCCATAATTTGTAACATATTCTATCAAGAGTTATCTACCATGAAAGTATGATACCACTAAACATATTAAAGATGTTTAAAATCAAGTGCATGCCTAGATACCGAGATATAAGCATGAGAGTATCTTGCATGCAAAACTTTAACCAAAATTTCTAAGTTAAAAAGGGGCCATAATTTGTAATATAATCCATCAAGAGTTATCTACCTTGGTTGTCTGATGCCCCATCATATATTCATTAACTTTCAAGTCAATACCATAAATGGTTATTGAGATATAAGGTTGACAGTAACTTGCATGCAAAACTTAAACCAAAAGCTGCAACGCCGACGCCAGGGCGACTACAATAGCTCTCATATTCTTCGAATAGTCGAGCTAAAAATTAGCAAAGAGTTATCCTCCTTGGTTTTCTGATGCACCTAAACACACTCATAAACTCTCATGATTTCTGAGATATAAGATGGATAGTAGCTTGCATGCATAACTTTAACAGTAACTGAAATTGTGGACTGAATCTACACTGTTTGCTCAAACAAAATATAGGCTCAGATTCCACACAGTCTGCATGGCATCAGAAAAATCCACTGTTCCAATTACAATTTATAGTTCAGTCAATTAATATTCATCAATTCTTTAATTTAATTAATATTCATCAATTCTTTAATTTATACATGAGTATTCATGAGGTAAAGGCATATGCATATGTTCTTGTGGATTAAAACAACTTCATAGAATTTCCCTGTCTGAGAATAAATGACAATGGCAGTAGCAGAAGCCTTAAAATCAATAAAGCATACACTGTTCTTAACTCTAGAAGGCACAATGAGCAATTGTCTAGAATTCTGAATAATCTACAATAATCTATACTAAGAGAAATGTGTAGGGATAGAGAATTTACTTCATATAGGAATCTGTTATATATACAAATTCTAAACAGAAAGAGATGATACAAAATCCAAATTATTATTTTATGGGAACTACTGTAGCAGTGTCTCACATTACCATGTATCTACATCAATCTTCCATCATCAATTTTCATCAAATAAAACTGAAAATCATTTAAACTACAATAAGCATGCATGATGTTCAAACCCCTTTATTGAACCCACAGAGCTTGAGTAATGTTCCTAAAATACAGCACAGTGTCTATCACAGGAAGAATGATATACAGCTATGGAAAGATTGCTCTGGAAAGTCAGTTTTTTCTCTTCTTTATCTAGGGCCATTCATAAGTATCTTCCATTCAGAAAATTCCACCAAAAGTGCTAATTACCCTTGGGTTTTTCTTTCCCTAAACTCTACAAAGTTTTTTATGGATCAAGTTTGCGTAAGCAATTTTTGCGAAAGATTACTAAAGGATCATTCATGCCAAGTTTCAACAATTTCTACCCTGTGTTGTAAGAAAAGATGTTTTAAAGTTTTTAAGCAAATTGTTGTCAAACTGTCAATTTGTCAAATTTTTGACAATGTACACATGGTGGTCACAATTACTCACTTTAAGCACATTGTAAACTGGTAAGCTAAAAAGGACTTTAAAGTAATGATTTTACTAACAAAATGCCATATATACGGTCATGTCACTGAACTAACACAGTGCCAAAAAATATCAAAATACATCTGTTTACCTCTACATCCACAGCCTTCATTCTGGTACCAACAGCTCCCACAAAAATGTCATCAATATCAATCTGTATCAACTTGTCTAGGGACAGAACCAGCTTGCCATGGGAGAGGTAAGAAATACTGTCCATCAACATTGGGGCATGCAACCAGAATGAGAAGTCATTGCCGAAGAATATCCTTCTTATACCGTCCTTCAAACCACGGTCTAACATAGCCGGAATCACTGTGCCATTAGTAGGTGGTGCCGAGGGTTCGTAATCATCATAATATGGTTTATCATTTTTAGCAAATGCTAGGGCTTCATAGGTGGAATGATTACATACAAATACAGCCCAATTATCATCTGCCATGTTTGTAATTACCTCCCCTGGCCGTGTGATTCTCCACACGCTGGAGGCAGTGTTGAGTCTGTAATCTTTTAAAGCTACATTGTATTGCACTGTGAACAAAAAGTAGGTATCTTTTCATAACTGATGTCATAATCATCCAATGGCTTCGTGAAGAAGATCATTCCCACATCAAACTCTTTACAATACTTGTCTATCAGCTGTCTGTTCCATTCATCCAGATCTAGATACAAATACACAGTCTCAAATATAATCACTCCAAACCGACCTCTATCCAAATGAGTCAATGTTGGAAGATTCTTCAAGTCAGACACCACTCTGACGGGAAATCTAGCTGCATCAATACTGCTCACAATACTTTTGGCATTTTTGTTAGACATGGATTCAACCACAACAAGCACTCTCCTTCCTATACGCTGACTTTTCTCTGAATAATGATCATTTGGAGCAGGTATTTTGGATGATTTATCTGTCAAACGATTACACGGAGGAATGGGGGTAGGAGGTGATGCTGTGGACTGCTCCCGACGGGGGGTTACTCTAGTCTTGGTATCATAATTAAGCCATATGAAGGAAAGGAAACTAATGAGAACCACAAGTACTAAAGCTCTTGTCAAAGTACAACGCCTCTGGCATAGAAGACGGTAGGACATCTTGATTATTAAGTCAAGACATCTCATAATGGAATTTTACCAATCTGCATAGTACGCTGAATTCCTTCACATGTAACACTGATGATCCCAAAGAAATCTGAAAGAAAAAAAAATCAGACCATTAATTATAATTTTGCTCTTACCGGTAATCTACTCTGCATGATTACTTCAAATCTCAGTCATATTCAGCTTAAACAATAATGAGAAACTGGGACTTTAAACCTGCTTGTTCTGAGATGATCAGTATAAATAATAAAAAAAAATTTTTTCTTCTCTCCCTGGTTAATACTGGTGAAATCTATGGTTCATGACAAATAAACTGGACAGTTGTAGGCCAAAACTCAAATTGCATGGGAAAATGTTATTTTCTGAAACCCCCATTTTAGGAAAATCAGTTTAATTTATAATACAGTATCTCTGAAGTAGGTGCTTGCTATACCATGTGACACATTCCACATTTGATCATCTTCACCAGTTCCAGGTTGTAAATTTGTAATTTCTGCCTATGAAGTGAGTGCATGCACTAAGAGTGATGACATACAAAAACCAGAAATTTCGAAGTATAGGTTTTATAATTCTAAATATAGTTTAAATGTTGTTTGTAATACTTCTGTCTGCGAGAAACCACCCATTTTTTTTTTTATAATCACAGAATGTTGCATTGGGTGCCCATGCGTCTGTGGATGTATATTGATAAACATATGAAATATAAACAGTTAAAATCAAAATTCTTAGTCAATAACTATCTGAGAACAAACTGCTTTAAGTGAGACAATAACTAAATTGTTAAACTGATTATTTTCAATTGGGACAGGACACTAATAAAAAAGACACAGTATGAGGCTTTAAATTTGATCACCAGTGGAGGCTTGTCAGAAGGGCCGTGTCAGAATACTGTCATCATAGCAACCAATGTCAGACCATTGAGTAAAATGACATCTTAAACAATTGAATTCTGCAAATAGCGATGATAAGGATTGATAACATAATGTACGATAGTACATATTCAAATATTTTTTAATGGTTTACTGTATGACACATCAATTTAATTTGTTTCAACAAATGAGTCGTGGCAATTTCATTTGTTCGAAACTGACGTTTAGAAAAAAAAA
>CM037778.1:60009103-60059103 GCA_021229015.1 Solen grandis
CAGATGTGTCGGATAAAGCAGTGTAACTATAGCGAAATTATCACTAACATGACCAATATCATATGTCAGATTACAGGTAAGACAGGTGTCATTATGGTCAGACTTTGAACAGGAAAAACTATGGGACAGACGAAAAGTGTCGGATAATACAGGATGTTGTTATAAACAGGTGCCGTTATGGCCAGTTTACACTGTATCATTCTTTCTTATTTTTGATGTTATAAGGTCGGCTGGGTATGGTTCCCCAACCCCTTTTGACATAATGGGGATAATAAATAGGGATACTTGTATAGAAGTCTCAAAAAAATCTTTTTAAAAAATGTGTCCCCATGAGGTTAAGGGCTAAAGAACAATTTTATGCAGTCACCTGCTGTATATCCATTACTCGTGAGAGAGCCTGAAAATGTGATCGAGCCTGCACACCGGATCCCAGTAAGGCCAGCTTAGTAGATCCCTCCCTTGCCAGGTGCTAAAAACAGAGAACATGATTACGCTTAGTATTACAAGGATGGCCTAATTAAGAAATAGGCATTTCCGCAATCAATGCTTTTCTTATATATATCAGTAATGTTTGCCTAATGTAGGCTTAGAGATAGAGGAACATATGCTTATTAAAAGTATAGCTGTTGAGTTTCTATTGCCCACAATGCAAAAACTGTTTGAAATACACTCACACATTATTAACATGACTCAAAAGGGGGAGGGATTAAAGGATGTTATTTTCAATTCAGGACAAGGTCATTTCTAACAGATAGTACCACAAATATGCATGTGAACATATGTGTTAATTGGGTCAAATCAACAACTACTGATATTCCAGTACAACTATTGGATAATCCAATTTCTTGCAGTAAACATTTGGAAGGTCCACTGGTACATGTTGTAAGAACTTGTTTATAATGTTCACATGACAGAATTACATACAAATATTTGAACATCATCAGAAATTCAGGTACATTACTTTGGTTGCAAGGCTGACACTGCCGCTGTTCTCATAGTTGTGATTATTTCTCCATCCAGGACCTAGAAAGGACAGTACATGTAAAAAATAAGAGTTTTCTCTGGAACACATGTGTCACCTACTGAAGCGTGATGAAAAAGTGTGACGGATGGACGGACAGACAAACGGACTAACAACGGATCAGTACAGCAGCAGGTGACAAAAAAAGCAAAAATTGAGTCTATTGAACTAAAGACATAAGCTAAATGAACAATAAGTACATGGTGGTGTAGTGATAGTTTTCCTTGACTACATGGTGGTGTAGTGATAGTTTTCCTTGACTATGGCTTTAAAGAGTGTGGGTTTGAACCCCATTCGGAGCAAAGGTTGTTCAAAACCTTTGCAGACCAAAAGTACTGGTCCAAGTCAGAAACCATTTAGATAGATTAAGCAGTATCAGTTGTAATTTGTTTCCCAATCAGTTATAAAGAAATAAGTTTGAATTTTAATTCTATACCTGTTTCCAAGTTATGATTAATTAACCTAACTCTGAGCTTTTATTTATTAACTACAGCATAAGCATGAAACAAGCCTGAGGCTTGTTTCACTTAACTGTGTATGAATATATAAAACCTTCCTAGCATATATTCACAGATACATATAAAATAATACATTTCCTTTTCTTTACAAAAAGTGTTGTGTTTGTATAATGCAATGAAATTGGTCATATATCACCATGTTTTATTGTGAAAATTAGACTTAGTAGACACTATTTAGAACAACAGACTTATGACTAAGATCAAATTTGATCATACAAAGTTTTTATCTTTCTTACAAATATACCATGCATTTGAAAATTCTAATCATACATGCTAGAACTATCACTGAAGGTGATTAAGACCCTGAATACCACCTTGTCGTCATGTCATGTGAGCGTAGACTGGGACTTTTTTTTAAGTGATGTGATGTGCTGTGATAAGCCTGATTTCAATATGGCCCCCACTTCTGTGAAATGGGGGTAAAATCATTTTTATCAAATCTCAAAAAATGCTGCTACAAATGATAAAACTACACAGATGACTCATTTACTGTTAATTAGCTGAGACATATTTGAGCAACTTGTCAATTCATGAAAAATGCAATCAGATTTTATAAAGCAGCATCAAATTTTATCTAATGCTTATTGAAAACAAGTTCCTATGAACTTATATTCACCCCTTTTGACAACTTCTGAACTGGACTAGAACTTAGCATTTCAGACGGTCGTAAAAGAATATTGACGACAGCAGGGTTCAAACTCTCAACCCCCTGATCTGGAGCCCTAAGTCCTACCACCACACCATGCCAAACACTAATAATTAACAGCAAGACTACCATATCAGCCTGAAAGTTACTAGAACTCACGATATTATCTGGTTTTACTTTACTTGTATCTTTGGTTTTTATGCAGTACAAAGTACTAAGGAGTAAATACTCAAATCAATGGTCGATTTAAAAAGTTTATTAATAATACTAACAGCTGTAAACTCTGGGAGCAAAAGCCATTCAAGGGAACATGACTAATGGTCTTTATCTGGAGACGATTGCTTAATAATCTATAAATCCAGTCATTAACCTTTGAGGTGATTAGAGGTGATTGTTTATCCCTTCACCTCATGAATTTCATGTACAAATATATGACTTAATGAAAATTGATTGACTGAATTTTAAATGGTATATATGACTGAATTTTAAATTGTATATAAAACAACAGTTTCTTTTTGCTATGCAAACTGTATAGAATCTGAGCTACAATGTTGTATGAGCAAACAGGGGAGACCCTGATCAAACAGCACCTATAGGAGCTGTCTGATCTCGCCAATACCTCAAAATGAGTCGTATATGAGGTAAAAGGTTATAAAGATTTGTTGAAGCTTCAATCTAGCATGACCATTATCTGGATTATGATTAATCAAATTTATCCAATTTCCTTCACTGAGATACTAAAAACAATGTACTACCAGTCATGTGCTACAGCAAAAAAATAGAACATGAACACATATACACAAGGTATAATATACTGATGACATACAGATTTTGGGATCCCAGTCTTTGCCTCAAACAGGACAATGACTGCATGATGTGTGGCCAGGTTGTAACGGTCCATGTTTTGGGGGTAGAAGGTCACAAGTTTGACACCCAGCAGATCCTCATCCTCACACAGGGACGGCATTAACCCAAAAAATCTATAAACATTACAACACATTCATGTACAGCTTGATTTACATGATTTTATTTCATACATCATCAACACTGCTTTGATAAAGCAATAAAATATTTTTTTTATTTATAAACACTACATACTTATATACACTAAAGCCATTTCTAACCCAACACATTTTAAATTTCATTTTCTTGAATACAAAAATGAATTAGCTTGGATCTTTACATAATTCTGTTTGACTACATCTACATTAGCTGTACAGAAATAATAAATTGTTCAACTGTAACGATCAAACAGATTTGTGTCAGGCACATGCATGACCTTCATCTTTTTTGCACAAGGAAATGTTGGTAAGCAAAGATATAGATTTTTATTTACATTAGCAATTCTAGATGTCCATTCACCCTGAAAAAACATACATTTGTTTTAACTTTTACAATTGGGATAGTTTGGATGAATATGGGCAATCAGCTATGTTGCAAACCAGACATACTTAGACACATAAGTAAATCAACTTTTTATGTAGATAGCAATATTTTACTGCAAGTACATGTATAACTTTAGAAAACAAATCTATTCACTATAAATTTGCACATGTATACACGTTATTAAATAATTTATAGCGCCTGGCATACAAGCTTAACAGGCTAGTATGTAGTTGACCTGAAGCCCCTCATTATCATCATGAGCAGGACCTTGGCAATAATTCCCAATGCACCATTTGGAACTGTGTTAATGATAAGGCATGTGTTTATAAAAATATTGTGATAGCCATGGGAGGACGAAAAAAAATATATTTGAACACACTGTTCTGTGATAAATGACTTTTCAGATTTGTTAGAATTTATGTTTTGCCACTTTTTGAATTTAGATTTTACAGCTATCTTTTTGATAAGTTAAGTTTTATATCTGTATGTCTATCAAGTGGGATTAAATTGTGGGGAAGTAAGTCTGATGTGTTTGGTTATTTATATTCAAAATTTGAACAAAATCTGTAAACAAATCATCAAACTAGATGGTATTATAAGGTGTCCAGTTAGAAATAGCTGCAAGTGTACATGTATGATGTAGGAATAATCTTTCTAAAATACATATTTATCTGACAAATTAATATCAATACAAATGTCTCTTAATTTTGAAGAAAACATTACTTCGTATTATATTTTATAAGTAAATTTTGTAAATACATACCACATAATAACTATGAAATCATTTGTTCTACAATTCATATTTTGAAAATGTTTTCATGTAAATATAACATACCCTCCTTCCTTCTCCACAGGAATGATATTTCTGACTGGTTGGACTATACTGTGACTTGAAAACTTTCCAAGGGCCACAGACATGGTGTTTATCAAACTGTCATAATCTAGTGTGACTTTTATTGTCTCCCCAGAAATGTAATTCTCCATGATGCTGGTATAATATCAGTGTCTGTTGAGAAACAAATTCATTTAGGAATGCTATGTTAACTTCAAATATCCTGAAAAAAGCATTGTTATAATTTGGGCCTTTTCTAGGTATATTGCAGTGTCAGTTACCCACAATGGACTACTACATCTACGATGAATTAAGTAACGGAATGAGTGCTAGTGGGTTTCCCACACCGGGTATATTGTAGTGTTTGGAATGCTGTCCATGAAAATTTAAGTACTGGTGTCTGTTGATAAACAAAATAATATGTTACTTCAAATATTCTGAAAAAGCATCAGGATTCCTACTAAGTTTTGAAACTAGGGATACAATTACTGTCTTTCCTTAACTTTGTAGCCCTGCATGTAGAGAGCCATTACAATTCTGGAGGGTGGGTACATAGCCAATTTGGGGTTAAAAATCTTCTACATGGGGTAAATGGATATGCTAAGGCATCTGTTATAATTCAGGCTTTTCTGGTGGGCATACTGGGAACATAAAATTGTTTATTTCATTGGGGAAACACTTTGCAAACATCCAAGATTAAGGGCGATATATCTTGGAATGAACTGTTCATTTTGGGAATATAGCATGAATGAAAAGAAAGGGGGGAGGGGGAATTGGCACAAACGATAATCTGAGTCTATTAGATTTACATTTCATGTAAGAAAAATGACTACAAATTAAATGAACTTGAAATGGTAAATGAAACAATGGATTTTTTCTTTGCTCTGCAGACTATTTAGAATTTGAGCTACACTCTTGTATGAGCAAACAGAGGAGACCTCAAGTGACGGATTAAAGATATACTGAATTAACCCGGTGAAATGGCTACAGAAAGATGAAATACTATGAATGTTGTAAACTTTGTGGACATACATACATCATTCCACTGTCCATATAATTACACATTCATGCTTGGTTTCAACACTAGAATTGTATCCATTGGACACAGATGCCCCACTTGTAGCCTTTTTAACAATAGAAATCAAAGGGCCATGTTACTCATAGTTTTGTAGATATTCATGATATAGTTCCTATCCAAGAAATTTAAACATACCCAAAAGGTTTACAACTTCACATGATGGTTAACATACTTACAAAACTTTTGTAATACTGGTCAAAACAGTTTCAGAAATATGTGTAGCACAGTTTTTTGTTGTTGTTTTTTTAAGTATTTAAGGGCTATAACTTTGCACATATCTGATTAAACATCAAAGAAATCCTTTAACTTTGTATGATGGTTATAAATCCTGTAAAGTTTTGTGACTTTGGCCACAAAGCTACATTATTCTAGGTATTTACATCTCTGCTTTGGCTCATACAAAATTGGAGATACATGTATATGCAACACATCTTTTCTTATACATAAGCTATATAACTGCCACAGCTCTGTACATAAAAGGCAAACAACAATAAAAACCCAGGTTATCCAACATTGCATCCTGGTGAACTTACTTTTAAGTTTTATGACTCTTTTTCATATATTTTCGTGGGCTATGGCTCCAGGCAGAAAAACGTGAGATGAACAGGCAAACAATGTTCAGCTAGTTTAGTAGGCCATAAGACTGTGAATTTGTTTAACTAATTTCCAAGCCAAGTGTGTATATTATCACAAAATAGATGTCATGGTGATTTTCAACTCTAATTTTCAGAATAATGTTGCACAAAGTAAAAAACACAGTCCTGAATTGATCTCTATCATGATACTGTTAAATTTAAGAGACAAAAAACACAAGTGCATGACTTAAGAGATTAATCTGTACATCTGTATGAATTGCCATCTAGTAATATATATCGTATAAAATCACATGTCAGATAAATAAAGAAGATATATACTGATTAGTATAAATCAACAGTCTGAGATAGATATACAATATATTTTTTTTTGGTAGAGTTTGATTGAGTTAATTTTCTTTACATTGGTCTTACACAAAACTTTCTTTCATTTCCACATCACAGATGTTTCTTCTTAAAAAGATATGTTATCCCAATAGGATAATATAAAACTAAATATTCTTTTCTTTCAGATCTTATACAATACTACTTCACTTTTTTCCATTCATAAATTAACATATCTATAACCAAATATATCCAAAAATAATGAGTAAATTATTGTATTCCATTCATTTCTTTCCATTCTGGCAATCTCATTTAAAGTATTCATGTTTCTTCTTCCTCAACATTATGATTTCATTTTTTCTTTCATTTTTTTCTGATTTATTACTTTTGTTCCTTTCCTTATCTCACACACAACCCAATATAAATATAGTACCCAAAGAACTAGAGGAGTAACCACTGGTTACCAAAGATAAAGAGGAGTAACCACCGGTCACCAAAGACATATAGTGGTTACTTATGGACACCTATGTGTAGAGTGCACTTCTTGGGCCATATATGGTCTGAGAGCTCAGTAGAGATTATCACACATTCAGGTATCAAATTATCGATTGCTTAAATTCATATATATATCTATGTTAAACTCGTATACATGCAATGCAACAATGCGTTGCCTAGCTACGTATGTAACTTATCATATTATGATTTAACTCACCTGAATCTTTATCTTGTATTTCTTAACCACGGTGTACACATGGTATCACGTGATTGCTAATTTTAGAACAAATCTCTTGAGCATTTACAAAATAAAACAAGATAGAAAAAAAATAAGGCATCTAAATATGTCGACACACGAAGCTACATTAAATTAAGGTATTCACATATCTGGTAGACAGTAGAAAATATTAAGGAAGAATAAAAAAAAAATATTGTAAAATTTCTTTTTTTCCTAGTTACCTCCCTTGTAGGAGACTCCACATTCGGAACATCTCGCCCATTTCTTCACGGGTTAGGCCGGAGATTGCCGAGTTGATACGATTGGAGATTCCTTAGGGAGTATCCCTCCGTTGTGTGGCGTCATTTTAATTCTGACTATTTGGCATGAATGACCTTTGGATGGCTCTCCTCAAAACTTGATCTATGCAGACGTTTATTTAACAAAAACAACAAAAAAATGAAAATAAAAAAACTTATACTCACAATTTAAAACAATGGTCACTGGCCCTCAACCAATCATGGTAACTGCAAATTGAAATATGCAAAAGGTCCGTTAGATTTGATTTGTTTATTTGTGAATAAAAATACATACATAGTACATGACAGAGTGTACAAACTTAAATACTGAAAACACACAACTATAAAATAGTTAGACATACGTTTAAATAATTTAAACACAATCTTTCAATTAAAAAAATATTTTAAAGTTGAATATATTCTATTAAAAGTTTGGACTGAATTATAACTTTATTAGCACATTGATTGTTTTAAAGGTATATCACAGAAGTTACTGTTGCACTAAATGTTAATACTTTGACATTTTGTTTACCAAATTCTATCTGTCATTACACACATATATATATCTTTAATGACACTGGATAGCCCATAAAGTTTTACAACTTAATTCCAATGGGGTCCATAATACATTATCAATAAATATATGTCTATGGTCGGGATTTGGGCAAACGCAGGAATTTTTGTTATTACCTAGGATTACAAAATAAAACATGAGAAATTAAATGACTTTAAGCATGTATAAAAATATGAATATCATAATCGCTATTTTCATAATTCAAAACTGCATAATCTAAAACTAAAACTGGACAAAATTCGATGCCTCATTCATTTCCATACTGTTAATAAAATGATGCTTTATTTCTTTTTTAAACTTAAGCTTGTGTTTAATTGTTTTCAAACCTTTTGGTAGGCTATTCCAATCTAAAATCCCCTGGTAAAAGAAAGTAGAATGAGTAAA
Organism: Solen grandis; assembly: GCA_021229015.1. Lineage (NCBI taxonomy): Eukaryota > Metazoa > Mollusca > Bivalvia > Adapedonta > Solenidae > Solen > Solen grandis. Next base: position 60,017,471 of record CM037778.1, read on the forward strand.
ACTGTTCACTTGCGGTACAATAAAATTATAATCAGAATTCCTTGTAGAGTAATTATAACAATTTGAAGATCTAACAAACTTATCCTTCAAATAACTGGGGCACTTATTGTTAACAATGTTAAAAACATGATTCATTCTCAACTGTTTTACTCTATTTTCAATATTTAACCATCCTAAACTCTTAAAGTCTGCTACCCTAAGAGAAGTTCTATGATCATACCCGTGTATATAGCGGACAACTTTATTTTGGGCAATTTGTAATCTTTTCTGTAACTGTTTGGATAGACCATTGTACCAAGATGAGCAGGCATAGTCGAAATGACATTGAACCAGGCTATTACAAAGCATTTTTCTGAGGTTCTGATTCAGATAATGTTTGTGTCTGTACAAGAATCTTAATCTAGAATTTACTTTGCTTACTATACTATTCACAATAGTTTTTGCTGACAAGTCATTGTCCATAACCGCCCCCAGATATTTTACAGAGGTCTGAGAGTTAATAGTGTGTCCATTACATTGTATGGAAAAACTTCTGAGTTTAGACAATTTACGTTTAGAACCAAACAAAATACATTCAGTTTTCCCAAGGTGGAGAGAAAGTTTATTGTCTACTAGCCATTTGCTACAGTTCTCAAGTTCTTTGCCAAGAACAGAGGAAATATAATTAGGATTCTTGTGTGCAAATATTATGGCACTATTATCAGCATAAAGTACAAGTTTACACTTTTCACTGATACTAATACGCATGTCATTTATATAACATAAAAATAGGAACGGTCCTAAGATGCTTCCTTGTGGAACACCGCAGGTTATGTCCTCATGTTTAGATTGAACATTGTTTACTGAAATGCATTGAGTACGACCAGTTAGATAAGAAGCAAACCACTTCACAGACTCAACTCCCATTACTTTTCAATTTGTTACATAGAATCTCATGGTTGACTGTGTCGAACGCTTTTTGCAGATCAAGCATGATCATGCCTATATACAAGCCTTTTGACATCTGTTCTTTAATAAAGTCAGATAAGTAAATAAGACATGAGTCGGTGGAGTAGCTGTTTCTAAAACCACTGCTCGCCCTAGAATTTTCGACACTATTGACAGGATACTGACCGGTCTATAGGTCGTTAGGGCAAAAACCTATAAAACAAAGATTGGCAGCTATTATAAATCTCACAATAGCACGTAACAGATTGTCCAGTTCTCGCAAAGTCACGTTTTCAAATATTTCTTTTAGTATTGAAGATATGTGAAAGAAAATTGTATTTTAAATTAGAACAGGACATTACCAACAAAATGATACCTTTGTATTAAAATAAGTCAATAAAAATGTTTAATGTTACATAGACATAGAATTTTTCCGATGGGGGGTGGGGGGCAAAATCTGAATGTGGTGTGGGTGCATGCTAGGGGGTGCGGAGGCATGCTCCCCCGGAAAAAAAAAGTTTTAATGTGACGGAGATGCATTCTGAAGTGTATCTGGGAATAAACGTGAAGATTTTTTTTTTATGAAACTTAAAAGACCGTGGATCTAATGCCTAGGTCCCACTGGAGAAAAATCATCGGCGATGTGGAAATACATAAATTTTCTCCCGATGTCATCGCATCAGATGTTTAGCCAAAAAGACGGAGCAATCCCATGAGAAGCTTCGGGATTGGTCCGTTGAAACGTTCATTGCTGTTTCTTCTATGGTATTATCGGGGATGGCTCCCGATGCTCTGGAAATTTCTCCGATGACCGGGGAAGGTGCCCCGGAGCTTCACCGAATTTGAAACATCATCGGGGGAATATCCCCGTAGATTAGGGGATGTATCGCCGAACCTTCGAGACATCACCGAAGCCTAGGGGATTCCTCGGAGGAAAAAATATTTCGCGAAAGCTCCGTGAATGCTTCCCAGGAGCTTCCGGGAAGCTATGCGTATGTTTCCCCGGCCTGTTTCTTCGAGAATATATAAGGAACTCCACATGGCTCGCGACGTTTTCGAAACTCCGCGGGACACAGGGGAACCTGTTCCCGACGCCTCCCGAGGCTCATCAATTTCCATCAGGAGTACATCCCCGAGGCAAAATAAAATGTCAAGTGGGACTGAGCCTTGAGCGATATGATTTTATATTTTACCTTCGCAAAGCCATGTTACTGAATAACTAGTGTGCAATAGTATTTGTCTACAGTTATAGTAAACAAAAAATGACGGTAGTGGGTGGTGGGGGGGGGGGGGGGGGGAGCAGGGTTAGACGGGGACATGTTACTGAAGGGATTCGGTGGGGGATGGGTTAAAAATTAGATTTCTCGTTTTTCACGCAACTGGAGTCCCCCCCCCCCCAAAACAGTGTTAAGACAGTTGTTTAAGCTGAGGGAAAACACTTTAACATATATTGTCAAATATTGGAAGGGATACCGGTTTCATTTTCAACCGCAAACTTGGAGTCCCCCCCCCCCCCCCCCAAAAAAAGTGACTTGTGTACGCTATCAATTAGTGAATGCTTTGAATAATTATCAGTTTTAGACTCAACAGTGTAAAAGACAGTTTTGTTTAAGTCTGAGGGAAAAAATCACTTTAAACATATATTGTCAAATATTTGGAAGGGAATACCGGGTATATGCTGTAATATAATAGGTTCGAACTTGGTAATCTTGACTGTCTAATTGTCGACCTGGAAGCAGCCTTCACACACAGACTTCCTAGATAAAAAAAAAAACAAAAAAAAACAAAAAAACAAAACAAAAACAGGAGCACGTTTTTTTCAATAATTTTATACTCAACTATTTTTATGCATTTTCTTAAACTGCATTTGTCTAGAATAGTTTATAGTTGTAACTGATACAAACTTTTGGTAATTGCCTATTTTTCCCAGATCGCTCGGTAGACGACATGTAAAATTTCTCTCAATCATTGAACGTGTCTGCAGTACCCTAAACACACGCTTATCACACAGTCATGGACGACTGCCGATTCGGATTATCTACACATTAACAGCAGGGGGCCATACAATAGGAATCTGCTTGTGATATTATCAGTATGTTACATGAATTTCTCAACACCACTACTATGATGTAATCATGGGATTTTTATAGCCTAGAAAAATGTATGGCTCCCTCGCCCCCCCCCCCCCCCCGCTGGATCCGGGCCTGAGACATGTACCTACATGATGGTAACTATGTAACATGTGTAGTTTTCATCTAACTAGTTGAATCTAAATCATAACTTGAAAATTTATTTTAAAATAAATCGAACTGAAAATAACTTCTTGTAGTAGAGAAATGATATTTTATAATATGGTTGTCATTTTTCTGTGATTTGTTCATACTTTTTTTAAAGGTAGCAATATTCAATGATCTGATGTGTGCCTAAACAATATTTTCCACGGGCTTTTATATGAGTTTCCTATCTCTGCTTTACATGTCTTTGGTCAGGGGTTGCTGCTGAATAGAACGACCTTTAAATGGTGATACCCTGGTGAACATTCTAGGGCAGCTATAGCCGTTATGTCCTTTTTTATGCATTAATATTCAATAGTGGAAGTCGTCGTTGTGAGCCCCTAACTGAAATAAGTCACCAAGACCGACTCCTGCTGATCACTTACCGCTGCTTTCACCTTGGCAACGTCAAGGTGTCTGCTCAAAGCGGCATAAAATAATGCGCCGAAAGCGATACGAATGTAAGTAAGTCGCATTTATTTCGCATAATGTAGTAAAATTAATAGACCAAGATCAAATTAAACCCAATGTTTTAACACGCTTCGTTACTTATTGCATTTAATATTTCCTTTCTTCTGGTATTAACACACTGTAACATTTTTTTTTTAAAATTTAAATTAGGCTTCAATACTTTTTTATATATTGAATTCTTAAGTTAAATCATTAAAACATCTACATTTTAGAATAAAGTGATACTCGTCTTCAATTTCTATAAAGTTGCAGAGTAAGCAAAATCTTTCATTTCTTGGAATTCTATTTTGATCATATCTTCCCGTTTCAAGTCTCAAATCATGTGCAAAAAAAAAAGAAAGAATTTTAGTTGTTGTTGTTGTTGTTTTAGACAGTAGATTGAGATATTCGGAAAAAAAGAAACAAATTGCATCATCTGTACTTAAACCTTTCCTGAACCCGCATCAGATAATATATTATTTTCTTAAGCCCACATTTCTACTCTTTTTCTCAAAATGCTAGTAAATATTTTACCCAGATTACTAAAGGGGTGTTTTACCACGATTATTATTAATATTATCAATAGGACAAGCCGATTTATTACGTTTCAGACCTTTCCCCACAAGTCGTACTTCTTTCGAAGTAATATTAATGTTTAATGACTCAAATGTCGGATTGTCAACATTAAATCAGAATTACTGTAAACAAAAATTCAACTTCGTCTATATTTTGGCGTCGTATATCATCATAAAAGTTTGTGAAATATTCTTTAAAACTGTCCAAATCAATGTTTTTCCCTTTACTCTTTAGACTTTTTCTTATGATAATTATTCTTTTTCTTGGCAAATTTTTTTTTCTTTCTCTCGCACAAAATTTGACTGTTTTCTGTACTTTTACATTTATTAAAATCAGACAGGGCATTTAAATTTTTAACACTCATTATCGAACCACTTATTTTTTTTTTTTTTTTTTATATATATACAATATCATCGTGGACTTTATATCCCCTTCGTGTGCGTGTTTTCTTTTTAAAACAAAGCTTCGCACTTTTATAGACAAAATTTGCACAACAATTAATGAGGTTATTGATATCTTCTGAGCTATTGAATTGTATAATAACTTATTTATTTTGGTCAGATTTCCGATGATATTACTACGCAACACAGATTATGTATGTACATACCCTAACTGAATGACTGTTTAATCAAATCTTTCATGAAAACATTGCCACTTCGGTAAAATGCATAATGCCGATGTATTGTACATGTACGCATGCATCCATGTCTTTTGTTGTAATGTTTTGGCTATAAATATGTATATGATATTTTATGCCAATAAAATTATGTTCTGTTCTGTTCTACATCAAATGGCAGACGACATCATCAGCGTATTTATATTTGCACCTGCTACATAACGTCTATTGTTTATTGGGAATGACATACACAACAATTCAATCAACAATTTTCAACAACAGTAGCATTATCGCCGTGGGACGCAACCACTACGGTAAATCACATCCCGCCAACCACCGGGGGGGGGGGGGGGGGGGGGGGGGGTAACCCTAATTAAATTGACATCTTTTACGATCACTGTTGTGGATATTCAAACATTTATACAATTCATACATAGGCTGTGTTAAAATTGTCGATTTTTTCTATATTTTTCCTCCATCTTTTTAATAATTACAAAACTTAAATCACTATACAATCTTATATAAAGGGAAAGAAACATACATGGTTGTGTATTTTATAATCTAAGTCATAGAATACCATATAAATGTCGAATTTCTCTGTAAATATATTGATAAATTTTAAGATAACACCAATTTATCTGCAATAAAATTGATTGTCCATTTCGAAATTCTCATCCATTTCGTGTACTTCATGAACTGCGACATGGACTTCATTTTATGGACATGTTATCACTTACAAATTATAAAAATATATCTTAAATATTGCAAATATCAACAATAAATAAATTAATTAACCAGAGTATCATATTATTATTGTATAATTGAATAAAATAAGTAGATTATTCCCAATTATGAGATTATTTCCTCTATTTCGTAACTGCGAAATGGACCTCATTTTCGTGTGAACTGGCAAATCTGTATAATAATATCTGATATATATATTCCCAACTTCAAGATACTGATATCTAATATATTCTAACCATTTATTAACTACACCCATAAATAGTTCGGTTGCAATAAAATAAAAATTCTATTTCGTTATTCTCAGTCCATTTCGCTAGTCATACCTACAGATCTTGTAGGGTCCGTAATTTGTGATATCGTTCTACTTTCGGTCTACGGAAAGGCATGACAAGCAGTACCAAAAAATAACATGTCGCGCCGAGCGGCTCACTGATAGGACTAGTGAGTAAATGTTATTTTATATATGACTGGAGTATAAATGCAGCTGTAGTTCATTATACATCACATAAACGTACATATTTTAAACATACATTTTGTTATTTGCTACAGGCGCGGATACAGGATTTTGGGTTGGGGGGCGTAAGTCCAGCAACTACCGGTACTAACATGGTATTAATAATATATAGCATGTTTAATACCGAAAACCATATATATTAACACACACGTATATTGATTTAACGGAGAAAACAGTTATTCTATCGGTATATTTTTTGTTGCATGGCTATTAAAATATTTTTACAACATATAACATACATGTTTCATGTATAAATTTATTTTATAGGTTTAAACTTGTTTATGTTAAATTAATGTATTGAAGTATTTTACATCATATTTGATTATAATAAAAACATAATTCTATCAAAATTTCATTTTGAATAATTTATTAATTTGAATAATTTATTAATGTACTTGTAAGATATCATTTGGCATGTCATTTTAAAGTAAATATTATTTTTTTTTAAATTATATTTTGCATACAATATTTTTATCTAAGTATAATAGGCCATTTCAATTTCAATGTAAAATTATAAGTAATATTTTACTGTTACACTGTTGTCACTTTACCAATTACATTCCTATATTAGTCAGTCCACCTTATGAGTTTGTTAATTGGTCATCTGTCGTTGTGTATAGTTTATGTATTTTTCTTTTACTATAGCATTTAATTAACACATTGCCTCTCTATGTAAAGCCACCAACACAAAGGACCACAATGGAAATAAGAGTTATTTACTCTTTTTTGTGTCGTCCTTGGTGTTGGTGTGCTTGACATGGATTTAATTTATCAACATGTAACAATTTTATATGTGCTTGTTTTATAAATTGTCCATGCCAATGCATATCTGCCAAATAAAATCTATCTATCTTTCTATAACTAGAAATTACTAAATCATTAAATAGTTCCACACAAAACAATATGTAAATACTAGTTTAATTCAACTCAACTCAAACAGTTTATTTTCAAAGTCGACAGCGCAGCTGTCTTTAGCAAATACATCAATAATTAAGCACGAACAATAAAATCACAAGGTTATATGTGTACAATTCATGGCGCATGTGTACATTAATTAGTTATAACATATTTAATATCAGTAACGGTAATTCAGTTAGCATAATATATGGGCATATATATATATATATATATATATATATATATATATATAAAAACTTATATTGATATTATTTAAAGTTACATGATACTTGCATTTTTACAATCACATATTGCATATTCCATTTTTCTATCTGTTCCATCGTATCTCCATACCTTAAATTAAATTACATATAAAAATGGTGAAAATAAAATATGCTGTCAACAACATCTATGATGTCTCTGTATTAAGCTCAATAACAACATTTTTTCTTCAACATGACTACAAAAAGTTTGTTCATACTATAATCTGTTTGTTTTTAACCTCATAGCTAGGATCGCCAAATGGTCAGAGACTACTAAATAGTTTTCCATAGACCTACATTATAAGGTCTATGCTTATAGCTACTTCCCTAAATCTCATTGAGCATTAAGCTACCCCTGATTTAAAAATCACCAACAAAGTATAGGTTGACCACCGAAATCTTGAGCTACAGACTGCCAAACATGGTGACCCCCATATTGGGACTAAATTTCCCGCCATATGTAAAAAAATAGCACATTCTCAATTTGTACTCACAAAAATCACACAATGTCAGATAAGCAGATAATTTATGTGTTTTTGTGTTAAGAATATTCTAATTTTGAAAATTAAACAATACTCACATTTTTATTTTATTAATAGCCAATCAGAAAAGCCGATTATGTAAACATTAGCCACAGATTCCCTGTACTTTTTTGCTTGACCAATGGGAAGCCCCGACCTATTTAGTAGTCTCTGACCAAATATTGAATATTTATTGTACCGTTTTCCTTATGTTTTCGCGTATTAGACAGTTCCTAGAAATTAAAGCCCGCAGTTTAAACGCACCCGGTATGTTGGATTATGGGTCGTTTCGTCCCAATGCTCTTTCGCCTATACCTTTTCGCCCTAATTCCCTGTCGCCCTATACCCTATTGTAATTTTGGTGGATTTGAATGAAATAATATATAAATGTTTGTGTATTCGATTGTATGCATGTATGTTTGAATGGGTATATATTTATATAGCATTTATCATATTGTGTTGTACAAGCGATACATAATGAAACATCCTTCTCGGAACGACAGTTTCAGATTTTTTTACATATTATATACCCTAACATTGGCGGTGTATTTATAAATAAATAAATACACGGTTTGTTTCGTTTTAAGCCCTTATTCAATTCATTTGCATCCCTAATTATCATAATTAACAAATTATCTATAAAGTTGCTATAAATTGACAACATTTATATGAAAGAACTATGCAAACTGATTAAATACTTGCTTTGATTACCAATTATTTTTTTAATTATTTCAGTGTGTGTTTGCAAAGTAAGTCTTTTGATCTGATCAAGTAATTAATTCATGCTATTATTGTTAAAATCAATAAGGAATATATCTAATCAGGATTAATAAAACGTGTTTCCTTGTGCATATTTTTTTAAATACCAATACAATATTCATCACCATTTTGTAATATCCATTTTGTTTATTAATTTATAATTTTACTAGGGCGAATGAACCCACTATGAAGGGCGAATGAACCCACTTTGTAAGGCGAACTGACTCGGGCGAAGTGTACTTGGGGCGAATGAACCCGATACCGGTATGTTGTGACGTCACTTTCAGAACACCATTATTCCAGCATTCTAAGACACTTACATTTTGATTTGGTGAGTTCATTGAAGATCATCTGGATGCATTGATATTTATCAACGCAATTTTTTGAAAAAAGATGTTCATCTTACAGGCGATTTCTCTGTGGGTTGTCTTTAACGTCAAAAAATCGTCTACAAAATATGTCTAATATTCTAAAAATGTTTTTTTTTTAGAATATTTCTTTTGCTAGAAGGTCATTGAAACTGAATCGTCATAGTATTAATTCAATGTGACCACCGTTATAGGTTAAGGGTAAGCACATTGCGAATTTCAAATGATTTACTCCGATAGATTCTGAAGAAAAAACAACAACAAACACCAAAAAACATCAGGTTTAATCATGCTCCACATCGCACCAGATGAACTATTGTATCTTCATGGTTGACTAACAAGTTTGTGTGTAAGAATGCAATATGACAAACTGAATTTGATGTCCAATGTAATTAAAAAAAATGTCAGTTCAGTCCTGTAAATAAGCCTTCGCATATCATAATTAACCTTTAACATTCAACAGACTAATTTTTAACATTTTTACTTTCAACAGATATCCGAAGTCTTATGGCTTCCCATAGAGGCCCATGTAGCAAATAGATGGTAGCAAAACACTAAATTATAAGTATCATGCTCCTGTTGACAAAATAACTCCTATATAGAAAAAAACAACATAAAAACATATTAACTGATCACATTAAAGTTTGAAATATTACCATTATAATGTAGTTGACACATCAATTTATGTTGTCAATTGTCCACCATCTTGCTGTGTAAGTCAGTGTTATGTAAAATATACGGAACAGCCGAAACTATGGACACGAAATATATATAGTCAAATTAACAATGTTGTCAGAGTGAGACAATTCTCATTCACTGATATATTATCATCAAACATAACACTCACTACACGATATAAATGTTTCCAATGGAAATGTTTATTTTGAACTCTAAACATGAAATAGTTTACAAGAAAAATTTTGTCTACTCTGAATTCATGTTCCCAGTTTAACCCTGACTGCACACATTTTATTCGGAACACTTTGTGTTCTTTGTAGGTAATGGAGGATACAAACGGGAAAAAAAGGCAAATGAAGTTTTTGATAAAGTATTTCACCCGTTAAATGTCAATATGTAACACTTTCCTTAATTAATATGGTAAATTATTATGTCTGCTATAGGTTCATCGTGTTTTCATAGTGAATTGCCAATTTTTATGCTTATGATTAATGAAAATGTAGTGTGTTAGAATTCACGTGGAGTTTGCTATATCATTGTATATGGCGAGCCATAAGACAAAGCGTATCAAGAAAATTTCAAAATAGTAAAATCAATACGCTATGGCTTATTTATAGGACTAATGTCAGCTATGCTCTAATATTCAAAGCAAGACATCATCTGACATCTTGTGTGAATTCTAAGCAATGTTTAAGATGCAGGTCCAATTCATTAAAATCTTAACTCGTATTTGAATAGCTGCTTGGTAGTTCAAATGTATCATTGATGCTCGATAATTAAATCCACACATTTTAAACTCACTGCATAATCATATTTTTGATAAATATGAGAGAAAAAAATAGTGGCATTAACTTACTGTTCATTTTTCATTAGGGTTTTCAGGATAGGCCAGAAGTGTACCACGATATATTGCGATACGCTAGCACAGTATTGCGATACGTACCATGATATATTGCCTCATGAACCAAAGATATGACTGCATATTCTTTTTAACTTCAAATCTTTTAATTCAACTGCTCAGATATGTAATAAATTAACACATAAAAAAGTAATACAGTTATTAATATCATTTAAGGTTTGACTAGTATTACTGTAATATGAGATTGGCAATGCCATGACTAGAATATTCTGAATAATGCCCAATAATCTCAATGTATTTTCATTTTTAATCCCCCGCTGCGAAGCGGGAGGGGGGTTATAGGAATGCCCTTTGTCCGTCCGTCAGTCCGTCAGTGTGTCCGAAACATTTTCGTGTCTGCTCCATATCTCATGAACGCTTGGACACATTTTCTTCAAACTCAGCTAAAGTGTTAACCTCATTGAGCTGATGTGCAGAAGGCATGTGGTGGTCACGCTGGCTCAAGGTCAAGGTCATACTTGAAGGTCAAATGTTATTCGTGTCCGCTCCATATCTCATGAACGCTTGGACATATTTTCTTCAAACTCGGCTAAAGTGTTAACCTCATTGAGCTGATGTGCAGAAGGCATGAGGCGGTCACGCTGGCTCAAGGTCAAGGTCATACTTGAAGGTCAAATGTTATTTTCGTGTCCACTCCATATCTCATGAACGCTTGGACACATTTTCTTCAAACTCGGCTAAAATGTTAACCTCATTGAGCTGATGTGCAGAAGGCTTGAGGCGGTCACGCTGGCTCAAGGTCAAGGTCATACTTGCAGGTCAAATGTTATTTTCGTGTCCGCTCCATATCTCCTTCAAACTCGGCTAAAGTGTTAACCTCATTGAGCTGATGAGCAGAAGGCATGAGGCGGTCACGCTGGCTCAAGGTCATGAACGCTTGGACACATTTTCGTCATGATTTATAAAGTTTTTAATTGAGTTACACATGTATTTTGTGGTTACCTAACACATCCTATACTTCATTGATGTTCACTTTTTGTACTGTTTCCCATGTAAAACTTGTCAGTAAACTTTTAATATATATGTGCCTCCGAATTCTGAGATTCATACATAACTCTGGAAAGTTAAATTGTCTTAAACTGATCTTGTATGTCTGCTACAACCATGCCAGGTTAAGGTGAACATAATCCTATGACCAAACAAATTCTAATATTTGGCCAGCGGCGGGGGATATAGCTGTCCTTTGGACTGCCTTGTATACTTTGTAGAGCCTCTGGCTTTTTTTGGGCAGGTTCAGGTGAAATAGATCGATCAGCTCCTATTTTCAATATCATACTAGGAGGGTAAAGTACAATGTACGTTTTTAGGTTTGTGGTTCTACCACTATTATTAATTGTTACTTTGAAAAGTTTACAAACAGCAACCCCGTTGATGATTTTGACCCATTTTTTTAGGCTTAAAAAAAAGATGTTCGAATTACTACTCAAGTTGAGCTTTAAAGTTTGAAAAAGGAAGTTCAATGTACCAGTAAATGTCAGTAAATAATGAATATGCTCTATCTACCTTAATGATATGTCTATCAATCTTAAATTCCAGTGCATGATAAGAATTTTGTTGTCATAGTAGCAGGATATCTAAAACGGGCCTTGCTGATCCTATTGATTTGCATATTTTCCACCACCAGTTTAACTATCTCTCCAAGATTAGTGCATATCCATGTAATGCGTAACGCACAGGGGGCCATTTCGAAATGAAGGATAAGTTTAGATTTTTTTTTAAAACCGTATTGACATTGATTTTGTTGTCAAACATAGGCAAATAAATCCAAATCAGTAAAAAAATAGTGTATATACATGTATATAATTATCTGCAAGCATTTCATGACAAAATGATCCTGATAGTGTTTTAACAATGCAGATAAATGTGGTGCAGTTGCCATCTGCAGTCTCACCTGCACTGTAGCTGACAATAACATTTACAGAAATTCGAGCACAATAAGGGACATACAGAAGAAAAAAACTCTTACTATACAGGACACTTTTATCATCAAAATTGGCAAGTAGCAGGTTACATTTCCAAATTAAGTCTTACTATGGAAAAATATCACTAAAAAAACCTTGATTACATTGATTTTGTATCACGGTACAATACCGTTCAGCTGCATACAGCAATATTTAGATATACCGGTATATTGTGACACTTCTACCGTTGATTAAATGTTCCCTGAAAATAGCAAAACCTTCTAACCAGAAGTAAACAATAAATGATAATTAGATCAGTGGAAATTTGTTTACAGATTTGCCAGTCATTTAAACATAAAAAAACTTGTCATATCAACATACCACTGTACCCTCCCAAATATGTGATGTCTCAGGAGTTCAAACATGATAGTGTAGTGATCTTAATTATTTTTACTTTTGGTCAATTACTTTTATCTTTAAAAAAAAATGGTTAAGTAACATCTCACAGTGACAGTCTTGACTCCTGAGTTGAAAATGAAAAGTCAGACATTTTGACAATTACAAGAGTGGTATTAAACACTTGCAACATTTTAACACTGTAATTCTATCCAAACATAATCACATAGAATCTCAACATATTGTATGGGCAATTAACAATATAATTTCATAATTGTATATTAACAGTTTACTGTATGTTAATTGAGCTGTCAGAGCACTCCCATAAAAATCAAAGTGCTGATAGTGCTGAGAGAAAGGGTTTTTAATGTTTTCACATCTGTTTTTTATACTATAGTATATTAAATAAACTAGGATAAAATTTCCAAGCAATGCCAATAAATCCAATGTTGCATAAATATGGCTGTAACAAGAAAAGATAAACATAAAATTTGTTTGAATGGACTTCTTACAAAAAGTACATTGTGTGTGTGTGACTATCTGCAGTTCATAAGAGTTACAAAAAGAAAGCAATTTATGTAAAATTGCTGTCTTACTACTCTCTATCCCAATGAAATAATCCTTCCTTTCTTCTTGTGTTAACAGTGATACATTATTTCAATGAGTATTTCTGTATTGGATATGTCGTCTTCTGACCGCACATCAAGGGGAGCATACAAGTCATTCTTAAAGCTCTGCTCTTGTTACTTAAAAATTAAACGTGTATATATAAAAAAAAACAATCTTGTGAAAGGGTCTCGTCTCTCATTGTTATTCATTGAGATGTATAAAATTACTCAGGATACATTGTTGATTGTGTGACAGTGAAGCGGAAAATATATAAATTGTTGACTTGTCATCTTGTGTTTCAGACAGTAGTCTGAAATGGAAAACGATTCTGGTAAGTGTAAAGCTGTTGTGCTGATGCAATAATTTGTAATTTAGGTAATGCAGTAGTGTGTCTCACTAAATGATTTGATATCATCAGGGTCACTCCTAACTGTATCACGGCTAGTATCATGTATCATTGTGTTGGGAATTCATCTTTGCTATCTCATTCCTTAGTTGCACTTATTACGATTAAGTTTTATTTTGATGAAATAACCATTAACACATTAATAAGTATAATCAATATATTTATTATCATGTACTGGCTTATTTATATCTAATCCAAATGTATTGGAATCCCTTTGAAGTGTGTTCATTGTTCTCATATGGACCCACAGCTTGCCAAAAAGACTGGTTCATACGAATAATTATGTGAAATTTGGGGTCGCCACTCTCATTTTAGAGAGATTACTTATTGAGGAATATCACTGTTTGCTTGAAATAGGTTCAAAACACAACAACTAAGTTCTTGATTTTTTTTAACTTTTCATTTCTAAATACTATAAGAACATATTGAACTGATAGTTTCAGAATATTTTGTCACAATTTCTAAATGATACTATATATCTTGGTCAAGTTGGATGACTGGTCAGAGAGCCCCCGTCACTTTGGAGATATACGTTTCTTTACAGTTGTGATTGTCAGCCCACTTGTTCTGAATTGTATTAACTATAGAATTTCTAAATTGTAATTGGCACTACATTTTGATAAAACTATGAATATGTAGAATTATATGTCTAATGCTTTGTACAATATATATGAGACTGCAAAGACTAAGATTTGTTATATGGTATATTATTGCACATTTTCTGACAAAGGCAGTATTTTGGAAAATGTATCAGTTATAGTCCTTAGCAAAGATCAGATCTAGTTTTGATTTGATGTAGATCTTGATGTGAACGCTGTTTTGAATTTGTAGCTTGTGTTCCTAATGTCATATAATTATGCCATGAGATTTATATATCATATGCACACCATAGTTATTTGTATAGATATTTTATTCATATCAGCATTGTAATGATTATATAATTCCAAATCAAGGACAGTCAATATAATACCATGTATTAAGAGGGAATTTTGGAATATGTTCTATCAGCATATCAAATCAAGGCTGCATACTATTTAATGTTATACGGCCTTTCTTCCTGGTAATGGGGAAGGGGTTTTGAATGGCTCTCACACAGGCCTTTCTTCCTGGTGAAGGTCTTCCTGGTGATGGAGAAGGGGTCTTGATTGGTGCTTAATAACAGAGTTTTTGGGTTGCTGATAATTTTTTTTAATAAGATACTTCTTACTCAGTATGTAAAACTGACTATCTGAAAGAAAGTCTCTGGCATCTTTATGAAACCTGCTTACCCTCTTTTTATAGAATCAGTAGTATCAAGTTTGTTGATGTTCTTTATCTTGTGTCAACTGTATCTTAAAATAACTTTCCTTCCATCTTAGGTTTTCACCTGAGCTCAAAGTGAGCTTTTGTAATCGCCCGTCTGTCGTCAGTCGTCTGTCTCCTGTTGTCAACAGTTTACTTTAAACAACATCTCCTCTGAAACAGCTGGGCAGAATTTGATTAAATTTGGCAGGGATGTTCCTTGGGTGAACTTTCACAAAAGTTGTTAAAATAAACTTGATCCATGTGGAACTCTGGTTGCCATGGCAATGTAAAAAAAATGAAATCTTAAAAAATCATCTCCTTCAAAACTATTGGCCAGATTTCAAAATATTTTGGTGCAGATGTTCCTTGGTAAACTCTCTACCAAGATTGCTAAAAATATTCCGATTGGGAAAAAAACATAGCCGCTAGGGGTGGGGCTAATTTGCCTTATATGTATATAGTGAAACCTTTAAATGACATCTCCTCTGAAACCGCTGGACAGAATTTGATTATATGTGGCAGGGATGATCCTTGGGTGAAGCTTCACAAAAGTTGCTAAAATTATTCTGATACATAGAATACATGGTTGCCATAGGTGGGGCTAATTTGCGTTATATGTGTATAGTGAAATCTCTAAATGACATCTCCCTGAAACCACAGAACAGAATTTGATTTAAGTTGGCAGGGATGATCATTTGGTGAAGCTTTACAAAAGTTGCTAAAATTATTCCAATCTGTAAAAAAACATGGCCGCCAGAGGCGGGGCAAATTTGCTTTATATGTATATAGTGAAATCTATAAACGACATCTCCTCTGAAACCGCTGGACAGAATTTAATTAATTTTGTCGGGGTTGATCATTTGGTGAAGCATCACAAAAGATGCAAAAATTATTCAGATCCATAAAAAAAACATGGCCACCAGGGGCGGGGCTAATTTGTCCTATATGTATAATGGGAAATCTTAAAACTACATCTCCTCTGAAACCGATCAACAGAATTTGATTATATTTGGCAGGGATGATCCTTTGGTGAAGTTTCACAAAAGTTGCAAAAATTATTCCTATCCGTACAAAAAAATGGCTGCCACGGGCGGGGCTAATTTGCCGTATATGTATATAGTGAAATCTTAAAACTACATCTTCTCTTAAATAACTGCACTAAATTTGATTAAATTTGGCAGGGATGATCCTTGGGTGAAGCTTCACAAATTTGCTAAGATTATTCCAATCCATAAAAACATGGCCGCCAGGGGCGGGGCTAATTTGACCTATATATAGAGAGAAATCTTTAAACGACATCTTCTCTGAAACTGCTGGACAGAATTTGATTAAATTTGGCAGGGATGATCCTTGGGTGAAGCTTCACGAAAGTTGCTAAAATTATTCTGATCTGTAAAAAAATCATGGCTGCCATGGGCAGTGCTAATTTGCCTTATATGTGTATAGTGAAATCTCTAATTGACATCTCCTCTGAAACCACTTGACAGATTTTGATTTAATTTGGCAGGGATGATCCTTGGGTGAAGCTTTCACAAAAGTTGCTAAAATTATTCCGATCCATAAAAAAATATGGCTGCAAGAGGCAGGACTGATTTGCCTTATATGTATATATTGAAAACTTAAAATGACCTCTCCTCTGAAATTGCTGGACAGAATTAGATAAAACTTTGCAGGGATCATCTTCAAAACTACTGGCCAGATTTCAAAATGTTTTAATACAGACTGTTGTTCCTTGTGTAACCCTATACTCAGGTGAGCGATCCAGGGCATTATGGCCCTCTTGTTATATCATTTCTTTTATTCCAAATCAGCTGTTGGAGAAGGGTGGGAGGGGGAAAAGGTATAACCAAACAATGCAAATGAATGCTGGAATTTCAGCGTTAGGGAAATATAATGAATCAAAATTGTAGGGCCTCCTTATATGAAGGGGTACAAAGTTAAGGAAAAACAATGACTGTACCCCCAGTTGCAAAACATGATGGGCACCCTGGTTTTAGCTGAGCATCTGTAAAAAAAAAAAAAAAGGAAGAAGAAAATAAAAACTACTGAATGTGAAAGAAGCTGACTTGTGGAGAAAAAACAACAACAAACACTTACAGCTTATTTTACTAATGCAAATCTAAAGAAAAAGTGGTTCTTTTTCACTTTTATTAATAGATCAAGTGTAAGGATCATTGTTTTCTGAGACATCGCATTCGATCAGGAGATCAAAAGTCCTTATATCATTTAAATAATTTGCAGAACTCGTGCTTGTGTCAAAGTTACCTGCCATGTATTCAATAAAGGCGAACATTAGTTAACAATACCTAACATTTGCAATTTGGTATCTGCTTACATTCTATACATTGAGATAAAAATGGTGCAACCGCTCACTGAACATGCCACTAGTGTTGTAAAAACATAAGGTTATGATAGTCAGTCAGAGTTTGTTAGGAGGTTGAAGATAATGCATAATATTATAGCTAAAAACCTCGTAGAACTAACGCTTTTGGTTTAGTGTTTTAATCCATTTCTTTATAAAATACTATCATATTCTTTAGGTAATACATTCCTTATCTTTAAAATGTATAAAAAGTAGGACTTTGAAAATAACATCAAGTCTGGAAAAGAAATTCTGTAAAATCATTAATTTTCTTTGACATAAAATTCCGTTGATTATGTATCTTAGGGAATTTCTTGGGTACATTTATTTGTGTGTGGGTCTATGTTCTAGAAAACTTGAGGTCTATATAAGAGACAAGTTTTCGTGGGGATAAAATCCTCCATGAAATTGACAAAAATTAGTGTCCCACAAAAATTTTGATAGGCCAACAAAAAATGTCAGAAACAGAAAAGCACAAATCTTTCCCCCTCAAAGGTTAAAAAAGCCCAAAACAAATAGGGCTTTTTGTGAGTTGGTCACACAACTGCAAACCAAGTTTTTTATGATGGCCTTAATGATATATAAATTTTTAAGGTCATTAAATATTAAGTTCTTTCAAGAAAGGAAGTAAATGAAATGAAACTATGGCTTAGAGGAAAACTGTGTTAACTATATGTGATGCATTGATAGAGACTCTCATAGAAACAAGGAAATGTATGTACTTACCATTACTGATCTATGTCTTCAGATAACAGCAGCACTATGGATGAGTATGTTCTGAAACTGGTGGGGGCTGGGACAGTGGTTGCAACAACAGCTGCCCAACTTTGACTTCTCGGAACAAACCATTGATGTTGCAGTAAGTAAATCAGGATTTTTTTTTTTTTTACGTCTTGTCTCAAAGATGCAGTTTGAAATATCAGGCCTATTTTATAAAACTTCTTAAGTTTAAAAAAAATCTTAAATTTCTTTATTTATGATCCTAGAGAAAAGAAAGATTGTACAGATGTAATATAAATAGCATATTCTAAAAGAAAATATCCTTTATAATAATATGGTCACAGGACTTTCTGTTTATTTATATTAATATTTATAGGCCTGTGATCAACTACCGAAAGCCCATTTACATTTCACTCAGGAATAATACGTATGCACTGCAGATTCAGTTCTTCTTAATCGTTTTGAACATCATTCTTAGAAGTGCATAGCAACAGTCGTTGAAAGAAATATGTACAATACAGTAGACAATTAGGGCAATATTTATCCTAACACCAGTTCAAATTTATGGCTGGCAACAGTACTGAAAACAGTTGCAGTTGAAATATAACATGCAACTCTATTTCTTGATTTTTTCATCATCTAGCATTTTTATATGAATGAAAACTGTTATATTTGCATTACCAGTGATAGTATAAAATTAACTTGTTTGTGATAATAGAGACAGTTGCATTCGTCTTTAATGTCTTCAAGATTTAAATGATACAGAATATCAGGTACCTTATTGAAAATATGAAGTTGAGATGTTTTGGGAAATGAAGGCATTAACAACCTGAAAGTCCTTGTCTTGATTCAAGAAGTAGCCTAGAATCTTTCACTTCCATTGACTTATGTTAGGATGTTGCATTTACCTTTTAATCAATATTTTAAATTAGGAAATATTTATAATTGCTTACTGTAAAATCATCAAAAATGCCTTTTTCAGACCTGTTTTTAGCTCACCTGATCACAACATGCTGATGGTGAGCTTTTGTGATCGCCTTTTGTTTGGCGTGCGTTGTCCAGCGTCAGCAATTTCCTTTAAACAACATCTCCTAAAACACTGAATTGATTTTGACCAAACTTCACAGTAATCATCCTTATGATGCCCTCTATCAGGATTGTTCAAATTATTTTGATTGGTTTAAAAAGTAGGTCACAGGAGCTAAAAATAGATTTTAAAAATGCAAACTTTGAAAATCTTATGCAAAACTGCAAGGCCTAAAGCTTTGATATTTGGTGTGTAGCATTTTCTTGTGAACCTCTACTAAGTTTGTTTAAATCATGACCCTTCGGTCAAAATTCGCCCCGCCCCAGGGGTCACTTAATTTTACGTAGGCTTATAATTATAAGAAAAAAAAATAGAAAAATTTTCTTGTTCAAATCATGGTCCTGGGGTCAAAATTGGCCCCGCCCCAGGGGTCACTTGATTTTACGAAGGCATATAAATAGGAAAATCTAGAAAAATCTTCTTCTCAGAAACTACAAGGCTAGGAGTTTAGATACTTGGTGTGTAACATTGCCTTAGGGACATCTACATCAGTTTGTTCAAATCATGGTCTTTGGGAAAAATTCACCCAACCCCAGGGATCACTTGATTTAACATAGACTTACATAGGAAAGATTTTTAAAAGATGTCCTTGTCAGAAACCACAAGATCATGGGTTTAGATATTTGGTATGTAACCTGGCCTTGTGGACCTGAACCAAGTTTTCGAATCATGGCCCTGAGGTCAAAATTTGTCCCAAGCTAGGGTTAACTTGTTTTTTTGGACCACATGTAAACTTTTTGTCTGGAATTAAAATTATATTGCTGTTCTTCTGCATGGGTTTTGTATTCAGTATGACTATGTTGTAAAAGGCAATGAAAGCAATAATTCTCAGGTGAGTGATTCAGAGCCATCTTGGCCCTCTTGTTTGAAAATGATTTACCATAACATTTATCATATGATTGACTAGTAGAAGGGTGATAAAACATGCTTTTCAACCTTTTCTGGCACTCAATCGAGCACAAGCTTATGTATTTTTGGCTGGTGATTATATGCCATCTGTCAGAGATTTCTAAAAAAAGGCTGACTTTTTCTGCCAACAGTAGTTGTGTGCATCTGGTAATAAATTACATGTGTATCATCAACAATTTTCCATAAATAACATCACTGAAACTACTTGGCAGGAATTAATGAAATGGACATGAACAATTTTTGGTTGTTCTTCAAAGTTGTTTAATATCATATAAGGCATATACTGCTTAATTACTTTTATTTAAGAGCGAGTAAGAGAGATTTGTGATAATGAGGGAGAAGGGGAGAGAATAGATATTTATGATAATTATGGAGAATGGGAGAGAGAGATTTATGAGAATTATGGAGAATGGGAGAGAGAGAAAGAGAGATTTATGATAATGGAATAGAGAGAGAATGAAATATTATCAATTAAGGGTTTATCACTCCAACTGGAGTCAAATTAAACTTAATGATTTATCTCCCTTTACAGCAGGAAAAATTATCGCTTGTGGGTAACCTCTTTGAATGGGAAGTTGTTTTTTTTTAGATCAAATTTAACATAGACCACAACTTTTTAAGTGATCTTTTACACACTAGATATACATTTTAGTTGTTCATTTCAGTGAAACATGGATTTTATTTGACTAGAAAAAACTATTTTGGCTTTGGATCAAATTCCATAAAACAGCAAATATTTTATGCTAAATTTTGACGAATTATTTTGCTTCAGTCTCCGAAATTTTCCTTTGCTGAATTAAATCTGCCTCCATCCAATGGGTAGGGAGATATTTCTGTCTGTCTGTTCGGATGTCACAAATCAAGTTGACATTCCTTGACAGATTTTGAAGTGTTCATGAGATGATGTGGTGTGTGCAATACCCAAGTCAGTATTAAGGTCAAACTTTGAGTTTAAAATTAAAAATTTGGGTCTGTTTTTGTTGTCCGTCCCATCATAGGATGTTGAGTTGTGTGCAATTTAGATCCAGGCCTGTAGCTCAAAGTTGAAGGTCAAAATTGGAGTCTGCTTTTCGTGTCCTTTCCATAACATTGTTATTTCTTGATGGATTTTGAAATAACTTGGTAGAAGTTTACACCATTATGAGATGGTGTGTCACTGATCAGAGATGTGATACAATCAGTTAGAAAAAGAAAATCATCATGTATGAGAAGGACCTTATTAAGTCTCCCCCCCCCCCCCCCCCCCCCCCCCCCAAAAAAAAAGGAAATTTGGAGACTTATTGTTTTTACTCCATTTCTTCTTATTATTATTCTTCTTCTATCTCACGCCAGCAACTTTGTACGGGCCATATCTGGGAGGCCGCTCAACCTATATTTATAAAACTTCACACACTTATAGTCTTCATTGAGTAGTGGCACCTCCCTGATTTTTGTAAATGGGTGTCCCTGGGGGTCAGGCCCCAACCCCTCAAAGATGGATTTTTTCATAAAAAATGTACTTTGGTTAAATACTTCAAATTTCCCTCATAGTGAGAAGAATTGAATGGTACTACTTATGTGTCCCCAAAAATCACCAAGGGGTCAGACCCCACCCCCTAAATTTTACTTATGACCTTATATCTTAAAAATTCCCACCCCTTAACCATTATATTCTTGTTTATGTTCACATGGGTCACCAAAGGGTCAGGCACCACCCCCTCGATTTTACTCATTACCTTATATCTCAAAAACTGTTCAGGACCACACCCATAAATCATAAATATTCTTTTTTTTTTTTTTTTTTTTTTTTTTTTTTTTTAAATACAGGACTAACTTTGGTGGGGAACCCCCACTTACCACCTCACAAATGCAGACATATATATCAATACATACCTCAAATATTAAACAATGATTTTCACATATATAGCAAAAAGCAACATTTTTTATGATAATTCACAACTACACAGGTTTTCGGGATAAAAGATTTTGATTTTTAAGTTTGATTATTAGAGTACAATATATCTATATAAAACAAAGTCTAAAAAAGGTTTTTTTACTAGTTTAAATTTAAAAAAATATATATTATATATACCCATATGCTATTTAGGAAAAAAAAAAAAAAAAAAGGAAACTGAATGTAGGATTTTTATTTCTTATTTTTTTTTTCAGCTTCAACATTTCTTCTATCCTCTGGCTATGTCTTTTTTTATTGGCTAAATATTTTTTTAATTATTTTATCAAATTTCAAAAGAAGGTTTAAAAAATTAAACAAAATTCTGTTTCTATGTGACAATTCAACATAATCTGTTTAATTTGCTCAATAAAAAAAGCTGTCTTGTTACAAAACCAAAACAGATGTTCAATTGTTTCAGGTTCTTTTTTACAGAAGGAACACTGATTAGTATCCTTAATTTTTAACTTATACAGATAATCATTTACTGGTATTATTCTGTGCAATATTCTCACCTGCATCCATTGTATACTGGTATCTTTAAACAAACCAAAAGGTAGATAATAAATCTTTCTCCACTCATCCTCTTCAAAAAAATATTGTGAATTCCATTTTGCTTGGCTTGTGGGTACTTCATTATTGACATTTAGGAAATTGTACATTCTTTGACAACCTGATTTCCTTTCAAACAAAATCTTAAGGTTAGGCAGTATAATAGGATTAGGCAATTTATATAAAATATCATTTGTTTTTAATATATGTTTCTTAAAAGTATTTACAGCTTTTATCAGGCTTAAGAAGTGGAGAACGTTTATTTTAATACCAGTACAATTTTCAAATTGTTGATCAAAGAGTTTTCCATCTTTATCAACAAGATCATTTATGTATCTAATCCCTTTATCATAGAGAATTTTAAAGAAAACACTTTTCTTACCAATTTGAATATTCTCATTATAGAAAAGTGGACTAGATAAGAAGTCTTCAATATTTCTTGTCTTACATAAATCTAGGTACTTTGAGTACGAGGAGATCACAGACTTCCAAAAAATGTTTTGAAGATCTTCAATATTCTTTACTGCATAATGTTTACCACAATTAATTAGTTTGTTTACATCTAGGGTTAATTTTACAATTTGTTGCCATTTCTTATCTGTAAAAAGTAGCCTCTGTATCCACATTACTTTAAGGCTTTGAATAAAGCACTTTAGATTGACCATCTTGAGACCACCTTCAAAGTAATTTTTCACTAGTATACAACTTTTAATCTTTGCTGGCCCATGCCAGATGAAATTAAATAGCTTTTTATTAACATCTTTTAAAACATTTTCATCTGGGTCAGGTAGTGAAATAAATAAATGGTTAAAAGCTGGTAGTAGTATTGTTTTAACAACTGTGATTTTACCTATAGGGGTTAAGAATCTCCTATTCCATGATTTAATAGATCTGTCTAGTTTTTCTAATCTACAATCATAATTAATTTTACACATCTTATGCAGGTCAACATGGAATTTTATTCCTAATAGTTGAAATTCTGTCTGGCCCCACTCTAGTTTGAATTTTGTTTTTATTGCTTCTGAACTAAATTTTTTAGAACCAATCCATATAACTTTTGTTTTTGAATAATTAATTTTTAAACCAGATATGTAAGCAAACTTATTTAGTACTCTTAACGTTTCTTGAAGTGACTCATTAGAACCATCCAAAATTAAAGCAGTATCATCAGCAAACAGTGATATTAAATGTTCAGTATTATTTATATTAATACCTTTTATAATCTTATTACTCTTTATAATCTGAGTTAGAATCTCAGCACAGAGGATAAAGATATATGGTGATAGGGGATCCCCTTGTCTGCAGCCGCGGCCTATGTGGAAAAATTCAGATAAAAAGCCATTTTGAATAACAGTAGATTCAATGTCATTATAAAACAGTTTTATCCATGATTGTATGGATTTCCCAAAATTAAATTTTATTAGTGTTTTATTAATAAACAACCATGATATTGAGTCAAAAGCTTTTTCGAAGTCTATTAATAACAGAAGTCCAGGAATATTTTTTTCATCAGTGTATTGCATGATATCATAAATCAATCTAGTATTCTCTCCAATATATCGACCCTTCAAAAATCCTGTCTGTTCTGAACTTATTAAATAATCTAAAACTGTTTTTAACCTATTTGCAATTGATCCTGAAGCTATTTTATATATCACATTCAGTAATGTTATTGGACGCCAGTTTTTTAAAAATAATCTTGATTTATTTTCTTTAGGTATACATGTTATTACACCCTGTCGTTGAGTTATAGACATTTTCCCAGTTCTATAACCATCATTTATAGACCTGACAACAAAATAACCAA
Organism: Solen grandis; assembly: GCA_021229015.1. NCBI lineage: Eukaryota > Metazoa > Mollusca > Bivalvia > Adapedonta > Solenidae > Solen > Solen grandis. The sequence continues at coordinate 60,041,939 of CM037778.1, forward strand.
TTCTTTTCCAAAAGCATTTAAAGAAATTTGTAGAGAAACCATCAGAACCAGGGCTTTTATCATTCTTCATTGCTGCCAAAGTTTTTGTAGCTTCTTCATGACTAATTAATCCTTCAAGTTTCTGAGACTGTTCAGTTGTCAGTATGACAGGACTATTTAAAGCATTTAGTTCTTTTTCAATATTTTCCTCAGTAGAAGTATTTTGACTTGAATATAAATTTTTATAAAACCTTTTCATTTCATTTAAAATATCACTCTGATCTGAAATAGTACTATTGTCTTCTAATTCTAATTTAGGAATCATTTTATTAGATAATTTTTTTCTCAATGTTACAACAATATTTTGAAGGTTTTTCTCCATCCTCAACCCATCTAGCTTTAGAGCTTCATATGTAACCTCTAAGTGAATCTTCTCTTACCTTTTGTAGTTTTTGTTTTAATTCTGATAATTTGTTTTTATTTTGATCTGTTAAATTCTTTTCAATTTCATTGATTCTTTATAAAGCTTTTATACTTTATATGCACTTTTTTTTTTGGATTTTCCACGTATTTCCATCAATAAAACTTCTAAAAAAAGCTGATCCTTATAACAAATTGTAATTTTCATGGTTTTTAATATTCTCAAAGTATAAACAGGAAGACAATATTGTAATTTAGTTTCCCTTATTGTATCATTTATCAAATTTATATAGTCAATATCATTCAAATGTGCATTATTATGCTTCCAAAGACCTTTACCATGTAATATATTTGATGGGTTTAAGATGAGGGAAATTATTGAGTGATCAGATAAGTAACTTGATTCAATATCAATTTTCTTAACAAAGGGAAGTAAGTCGTTAGTTAAGAGAAAAAAATCAAGTCTTGCTTGTTTTAAAGGATGTATTCGTCTCCATGTGTATCTCTTTCTATCTGGATAGTTTTCTCTGAACGGGTCTAACATTTGCCTTTCATGGATTTTGTCTATTAATAATGATCTAGCCTTGATGTTATTTATATGTTTGTAGTTTGAATAATCTAGAGAAGGATCAAGAACTAAATTAAAGTCACCACACATAATACAAGATTCATTACCTATATCATCAACTGTCTGAAACACCTTTTCATAAAATGCTGGATTATCTAAATTTGGTCCATACAGGGAGACTAAAGTATAACGCTGTGAATTAATTGTAACATCCAATGCAAGAAAGTTACCATCATTATCACTTATACTATTATGAATACAATGTTCTATATTCTTATTAAATAAAATAGCTACGCCTCTTGCATTTGAACATGAAAAACTAAAATAACAATTTCCATTCCACTGAGCATATATCATCTTTTCTTGTTCTCTTGTAAAATGTGTGTCTTGCAAACAATATATATCATAATTCTTTTCTTTTAAAAAATTGAACACATCAATTCTCTTTTTTGTGCCGTTCAGACCCCGGCAATTTAATGACAATATTTTTACCTCACCCATTATCCCAAAATTGTTTTTCAGAGAACCATACATTCAGTTTATATTTTTTAACATGACACAATGAAGATCTGTCAGAAAAAATGAACAAGTGCAAAAAAGTGTTTGATTTAATAAACATAATGTTTAAAAAATGGCAAAGAAAAAACAACTTGAGTTTTGTGCAGACAGATTAAATATATATACAGGTTAACAGGAACAAGGATTGGCCATGTATTACTGTCAGAAAGAAGTGATGAAGATAAACTTCAGAGATATGGTCTACTACAACTTGTATATGTATACATGATCATTTTTTTTCCATTCATTTCGCATTTCTAATATGTACATAAATTTAATGTTGTTGTTGTTTTTTTGTTGTTGTTTTCTTTCAACATAAAAAAGGGCAATTTAAAAAAAAAAAAAATATTTAAAGAGTTTACAAACCTTAACTGTCCATACAACTTCTTCATTAGTTACATATAAACTAATATATTACATGTTTACATAATTTGGGGAATTTTTATATATATATATATAACGCCTATATATACATATATACCCAAAATATATACACATACACACATACATATATACATACATATACATACATATATATATACATACACATACACATATACACATATACAAATCCACATACATATATATACATACACACACACACATATATACATATACAAATCATTCACTTTCATTTTGTTTCTAGAAAAAAAATAAAGGTAACCGTTTCAAAGGTTTCCAAGATTCAATTCTTTGCAAAAAGAGTCATAAATATTCTTGTTCCTCATGATGAGACAGATTGAATGGTACTTTTTTAGTGTCCCCAGGGGGTCACAAAGGGGTCTGGCCCCAACTGGTCAGTTTTACTTCTAACCTATATTAAAAAAACATTGAGATCCCCACCCATAAACCATATATACATATTCTTGTTCCTCATGATCAGTTGGATTGAATGGTACTTTTTTGATATTCACATGGTCACCAAGAGGTCAGGCCCCACCCCCTCAATTTTACTTGTGACCTTATTTCTCAAAAACCATTTGTGTATGATTGCCTAAGGAGAAACTTCGTTTGGGAGACTTAGTATCAGTTCACTGTTACAATTATTACTTGTTTATGGTGAGCTTGTGGAGGGAAACATATGTTTTTTTTGTTTTTTTTCAATAACAAACTAGCTAATACATTAAACTGCCATTGTGAAATAAAAATCAGCTTGGATTTCTTGAAAAATTGATATAACCAAGTGTTTTATACTTGGACACAACAGGGCTGGATCCAGAATTTTTGAACTAGGAGGGGCACACAATCTGATTGTGATGTCAGTACTAAGGGGGTACGGGGGCATGCTCCCCCGGAAAAAAAAAATTCTAGTGTGGTGGAGATGCATTCTGAAGGGTATCTGGTAGTGATTGGAATCAGTCGAAAAAATATTCGTCGATTAATCAGAGACAAAAGTCACTGATTAATTGATTAATCATGATTAAATACCAAATATACCATGTTTGGAGTAAATGCCTATTAAAACCCTCTTACTGTACAACATGAAAACAAAGTATTCTGTACTATATAGATTATATAGATATGCATTAGGTATAGATTTTAATTTCTCAAATATTCAATTACATGTATAAACATTGAACCGCAATAAAGTATAAGAGGTTACAACCAGAGGCCAACGATGTGCGAAGTGCAACTTTGCGAGTATCAATTTATCAAATTAATGGAGTTACCCAATCAGATGCGCGTTGAAATATTAACAACACCCCTTTTTTTGGTCAATAATTCGTCAACGAATTATTTTCGTCGTCATCGTCACGTCAACTAGTAGCTCGTCACTGATTCGTTGACTTTATGATTAATCAGCTCACCACTAGTATCTGGGGAGGAAAATTTAGTTTTTTAGCTCACCTGAGCATAGCTCAGGGTGAGCTTTTGGGATACTTGATTGTCCGTCGTCCGTCAACAATTTTGATGTTTACACACTAGAGGCCACAATTTTGATCCAATCTTCCTCAAACTTGGTCAGAATGTTTGTCTTGATGATATCTTGAACCCTTTCGAAAATGGGTCAGGTTGGATCAAAAAGTAGGTCAGTAGGTCAAATCTTAGAAAAATCTTGTTTACACACTAGAGGCCACAATTTTGATCCAATCTTCCTCAAACTTGGTCAGAATGTTTGTCTTGATGATATCTTGAACCCTTTCGAAAATGGGTCAGGTTGGATCAAAAAGTAGGTCAGTAGGTCAAATCTAAGAAAAATCTTGTTTACACACTAAAGGCCACAGTTTTGATGCAATCTTCCTCAAACTTTGGCAGAATGTTTGTCATGATGATATCTTTTGTGGATGGGGTCAGAAAATTCCTGAACATTGTTTCACCTCATCATCTTAATTCTAAAGCAATCTGTTTTGTACAGGCAATGAATGATACTTTTCTCAGGTGAGCGATCTAGGGCCATCTTGGCCCTCTTGTTTAAGGTAGTCACACACATCCATAGATAGGCAAAAATTATTATCAAATGCCCTGAAACTGAGGGTTATGAGTTCGAATCCCAGTAGTGTCAAACTTTTCCTTTCTATTCTAATTGTTGGTCATTATGATATCTGTATCACACAGATCAGGTTTAGAAAGAATTTTTTATTTTTTTATTTTTATAATTTGTATAGGTATATATTTGATTAATTATGCTAAATTTAATAACAAATATGGTACCTGTTATATAGAATCTCTGGTATATTTAAGGACCAATAAAAATCAGAAACACTCGGTAAAAGTCTTTTCAATTTGAAATGGCAAGATCAACCGAAATAGATCTATTTCGTAGAAAATTCGGGTAAACTGTGAAGTATGTCTCTCAGTTATTCAGATTTTAGCGATAGGGCCTATTTTGAATATCAAAAACAAAAGAAAAGGTATGTGGTATGGTAAGAATTTATTACATATTTCAAGTAATCTTAGTTAACCCTTTCCCATATATAGACTCATTTTGATGCACTCAATAGGTACCACATAAAGCCTGATCTGCAGAAAACCACAGTTAAACCTTACCAAATTTAATTATAAAATCCTCATTTCCAGACCACTGAGGAGCAGTTACTTGCAGGCTGATCAGGTTTTATGCTGTTCGCATAAGTCTTTTCATGGTTTCCTCTATGAGGAAAAGGTTTTTTTTTATCGATTTTATCGAAAAATAGCCTAGAAAATTGTATGGCCAAGCCAGCTGGGGGGGGGGGGGGGGGGGGGGGGGGGGGGGGCACAGCCCCCTGTGCCACCCTGGTAAATCTGGGCCTGCACAATGTTAAATCATGTAAAGCTGGAGAAAAGAATCATCAGACTGAAAGCAATTATTTATATGATCTGCTTGTAAGTTACTGAAAGCTGATCTGGTTTTATACTGGTGACACAAGTATTCTTCTGAACACTTAAATGCAGTATAGGTTAATAGTTTCAGTTGCATTGCTGCATACATGTATTTTTAGCTCAACTATTCGAAGAAGAAATAGGATGAGCTATTGGAGTCACCCTGGCGTCAAGAAATGTCCAAGTTTTGTTTAACATTCCATTATCTCCATTATTACTCAATGGATGTCCCTCAAACTTCACACATGTGTTTATCATCATCAGACAAACCAGTAGAAACAGGACAGTAACTTTTCAATATTTTTGCATATTTATGGCCCTTTTTGGACTAAGAAAAAATGTTACACACAAACAAAAGTCATGTATTTAACATAAATAACTCTTCCAATTATTTTTGCAAATTTATAGGCCTAATGGACCTAATGTTAAACTTGCTATTATCTTCAGTTTCTTTCCATAGATGTCCCTCATAATTCACACATGATATTGCATACCTGTGTTGAGGGTCAGGCTCTGTCATGAATTTTAAAATAGTTATGCCCATTTTTATTTAGAATCTCCATAAAGGTCTTCACACCATCTCATTTTTTCACTTGGCAGTTTAGGTATTGCTTTGAAATTTTGATTACCTGTTTATGACCATCACCTCTGCTTGTACATGGCAAGAGTTCATAACTCTTTCTTAGATTTTTGACATAATTATTCCCCTTTTCTGACTTGGTTGATCTTTTTGTACTAACTCACCTCACTTTTTCATTGCACTCTTTGAGATATTGCTTCAAAAATTGGAGCACATATTTATTGCTCTTATGTATATTTTGATAATACATAAAATTTCATTCTGCCTTCAATTGCAATATTTATTTTGATTGACAAGCATTCGAATAGTTGAGCATGCTGTCTTATGGACAGCTCTTGTTTTGCATTGTTCTACCAAAATCTATTGTCGAGATCTATCCATAGGTATAGAAAACTTATAAACTGTTTTAGAAATACCAACCAAATATCATGGACCCAAAAGTAAGGTAATATATCTGCTCCAATTTCAGTCCATTAATAAATACAGTCTACAGTGGCTGAGTGGTCTGAGTGTCTGCTTCTGGAGTGGTTGTGATGGTATAGCTCCCTTGCTTGACTCTCAGCATAATTATAATGTTCCAGGACTGGTCGGCCCATTCTCAGGATAATGTGACTGGGTATGGTACCATGCCACATGCTTACAGCATGATACTGCAGTGTGACAGCACAATATCTGTCCCAAGAAGACATAATCTTCAAAAATATGGCTGGCATTAACCCAAACATAAATAAGAAAGAATAAAATAAATGGGATAATATAATTTTGTCTTTAAATTTATTTATAATTACATGACTTTTGTGAGAGTCTTTCTCCAGGAAAACAACAACAAATTAAAAAGCTCAAGTTCACATGGTTGTCATCCTGTTTATGATTAAGACATCAAGTAATTGCTAATCTTGCCAACAGTCACATGCAACATCCAGCCTGGCAGCATCAGTGGTTATTTATAGAACTTTTTACAGAGGGCTATTAATAGCAGCTCATGCCAGTTTGTTTATTAAACTCCGTTGTGTGGTGCTAGTGTATTCAACCAATGACTGGAACACACATAATCACGTTATACTCCTTAGTGGTTATAAGTGGTCATGAGACTCATTTAAAGTGAACAATCAACTATATACATTTCACATGCATCATGGTCTAGTTGTAAAACTTTATTTGTATATTTACTGTTGTATTTTTGTTACGCTTCATGGAGTACTGAGAACAACTACAAAAAAAACCACACCAAAAAAAAACAAATTGACTGAACATCAGTTAAGACTAGATAAACATGGTAACTGAAAAATAACTGCAGTGGATGTTTGTGAGCAAATGTCAGGTAACACACCTGTATTGTGTCAATAAAAGGGAGAAGCACACATCTGTGTGTAGTATTTTAACTGTTTTCATGGTCAGCTGAGGAAACCCATGTGCTTTCACTAGTTGTTTTGATAGAAGTACACATGTGTATAAAGGGGATACAGGCTATTGCTCAGTAATTGACTCAGGAAATATTGTCAGTGAACGAAGGTGATAAAACTGAAAAATAACAAATCATGGGAGCAGCACAGGGAAAGTTTGCGACTTTGGACTATGAAAAGCAGTCTTTTGATGTAGAAGTAAGTTTAACATAAGCTTGTTGTACACACCTTTTTACCTTTAATATTTTGTCCTTGTAGACATACTATTGCAAATATAGTGGTAGATTCATAATAAGTGAAGTATTTGAAGATTACTGATGTATATTTGAAAGTACTGAGGAGATGTACATGTCAGTAGGTCACCATGAATCTTTAGTTTGGATCACTATGTTCTACACATGTTTTTTAAGACATCCAGCAAAGCATTTTTTTTTTCCAGTTTATTTGTTAAAGATAATTATGAACAAAAATTGTCATGATTAGACATAATTATCTGTATTTTGAAACCTTTATTTGAGCAAGTTTTAGAACACTTTTATAATGACTGTATAGCTTTCTATTGTTATCAGTCAGTAATACTTGCTGTATTGACATTACTAAGTGCATTCACTCTTAATCCTGTATTATTTTTACCGGTAATCTACAAGTTAGAATCTGTGGAAGTAATTAATAAGATTATGAAATATATAAATGTACAAAAGTATCTCAACAAAAAGTTGTCTCCAGCAATTATTACAAGTTTACTATTGGTTTGTATATTTTTTATGGTAAATGAATTTGCTCATCCCTTTTCTTCATTTTCAAGTCCTTAAAAAAACATGACTGTCTATATATATATATATATATATATATATTTTTTTTTTTTGTGTGTGTGTGTGTGTATGTGTGTGTGTAGGACGTAAATAGGACGTATGCTACAGTTTTCCTGTATGAAATCATCAGTGAATGTCAATCTGTATATCAATCTACCGAGTTTCTAAAAGTTTGCACTCAGGTTTTCGATAAATTTTATGTTTCTTTCTTTGCAATAATATGTTAGGTATAAAAATAAAGTCATATATCTGAGTATTGTATGACCAGTCATGAGCATTTAAGCATATTGTATAGGATACTTCAGTGAATTTTATTTCAGCCAAACAAGATGATTTTTTATTTTAACAAATAATCATTTAAAGTAACGAAAACTTAAGTGCACACATCTTTTTATTACTGAGTATATAATTTGACTATTCAACATTTGTGCATATGGATGGAGATGAAGCAATGTGTCAATGTGGGAGTCATCTTGAATTTCTTAACCACAAAGGTAGGGGCAAATCTTAGGAGGTGTAATTAATAATTCACCACCACTGATGCTGGGTAGTGAACTGAAAAGATTTGTCCCTTGTTGGATACACATGGTTAATCTTTAGCTATTTGCATTGTGAAATTTGTTCATAAATGATTTTGCTGTGTACAGCTTTACAAACAGTCCCCATTTGCCAAGTGGTTAGAGAATTTGGTTCGATCCCTTGTTTCAACATATAAATATTGTCAAATTATGGTTATCATATATTTCTATTCTTTTGTGTTCAGTGTATAAGGATAGTTATAGGACTGGTTGGCCCATTGTCTTGATAATGTGACTAGGTGTGGTATCATGTCACTTATCTATGGTGTCATACTGCAATGAGACAACACTTTGTCTCGTGTAGGCAATGCCTCCATTTGACAAAAACAGTTGGTGAACTCTCCAAACATCACTACATTACTGAATATTATTGCTCTTTATTTCAATATTTCATTACAGCTCCCTCTACATAAATTTACTATACTTATGTTGTATAGCTAAGGCATAGTCCCTTGGTGATGAAATACTTGATAAATATTGAAAGCTGCCAATAGAGAAAATCAATGATCATTGATTTTCCAAGATACCAGCAGTATCCTACGAAGTGGTCACTAATATAGACCCATCCTACTTAACCCTTTCCATGCTAAATTTCTTTATTGGACTTGTCCTTTCATCATTTCCGACTGAACCATTATTGGTTTATTGGGGTGCTTGCTGAAAATCCGTTGAATAGTGATCAGCTTGGTCTGCACTGTTCCCAAAGCTAATAGCATTGTAAGGGTTAAACAAGACTTTCTGTGATATGTAATGGTCAGTTTTCCTCCAAGGCATTCAGCATTAGGATTCACTTTGAAGATGTGTTTTGTAAAGAAACTGTAAAATTATCCATTTACTTCCTTAACCACATCCTGCTTCTTTTGAACATGGCTCTGTTGAAAATATGTGAAATTAACAGTGTCCGGACTCCTATTCAGAGAGTTTTGTTTTGATCCTCTTCAAACTTGCTGACAGTTTGTATGGGCATTATATCTCAGACAAGTTCGGTTTCCAGCTAAATCGTCCAGGCTCTCCTGGATTATGGCCCTTGATTTGTTGAAAATATGTGAAATTAACAGTGTCCGGACTCCTACCCAAATAGTTTTAATCCGATCCTCTTCAAACTTGCTGACAGTGTGTATGGGCATAATATCTTGGGCAAGTTAGATTTCCAGTATTGCCGTTACAGTGTCCTGACTCCTATTCAAATAGTTTTGATCCTTGCTGACAGTGTGTATGGGCATAATATCTCAGCCAAGTTTGATTTCTAGTTGAATTGCTCCAAGCACTCCTAGATTATGGCCCTTGCTTTGTTGAAAATATATTTAATTACCAGTGTCTGGACTACTATTTAAAGTGTTTTAATTTGATCCTCTTCAAACTTGCTGACAATGTGTATGGGCATGTTTGATTACCAGCCAAATCACCCCAAGAACACCAGGATTATGGCCCTTGATTTGTTTGAACATGGTGCATTTTAGGACAGCACATATTACGGGTGTATTATGCTTCGACTCTCGGAGCTTTTTTTTTTTTTTTTTTTTTCATTTGACATCAAAAGTAGAAAATATTGAATGATAATTGAACAGTATCCATCATGTTAAAAATCATGCACATTTGTAACACAGAACAGATAAAACCAGGTGTTAATCTATGGAAGCTTTCCTGAAGCATTTATGTCAAATTTATACCAGTATAAATCAAAATTTCATAGTTTTATAATTATAATTGCTGTCAATGGCTTCTGCTTAATTGGTTGGCTTTTAATTTTTGACCTAGCAAGCTAAGTTTGAGAAATGGTGAACAAGAAGTGAGTATCAATTATGTTCTGTAAAATTCAGTAAATATGATACAATGTTTAACAGTTTTTCATTAACATAATACATATTTCTTCCTGAATTAGATATTCTCCACATAAGATATCATGTAAGACCTTGAAATGATTTTATTTTATCATCCTGTTTTGAAGGACATTTAAATCAACCATTGACCTTGAACAAACCTATAGACTATTATCAGTTAAATGTGACTGTGAATGAATTTTGTTAAGTACATCCCTGACTTATTGTTAGTTTGCATCTCTCAGTATGAGGTATATGGGGGCTATATATAAGTCCATCCATCCTCAGCCAGTATGTTGGTTGGTTTGTCCACCATCTTGTAGTCAAAAATTGTTGGTACTATTTATTGGCTACCCTTGGCTGGATTTCAGTGAAACTTTAAGGCTTATTATTTCCATGCATTCTTGTGCATATGATTATCATCACACCCTAGATAACTTTTCACCAAGTTAATGCTCTTTGTTATTTTTTTGTTAATATTTTTTGTGTTTTGTGCTTTAAGCAGAGGTGACACGCAGGGATCACTTTCCGTTGTCAGTCTGTCTGTCTTAACATTTGTCCTTCTGTCTGTCCATTACACTTTTCACATCATGCTTCAGCAGGTGACACACATGTTCCAAAGAACACTCTTGTTATAACTGGGTTGATCATCAAGCCTATGATGGTCATTTGAAATGTTTCATGCATTTTGGAGCTTTGCATATCATTTTGATAAAGTGTTTCTATTTCTACTTTATCACTGACGTTCTAAAGCTTTTCTTGTCAGAATTTCAAAGCAGTACCTGTGTTTTCCATGCATCAACTGTGTTAAGACTATCATTTACATTGTTATGGAAACTTTCAAGGTGGTATCTGGGGGTATTTATCAGATTTAGCAGTAGATCTTGATCTGTTTTTGTATCAGCTTTGATGTTAATGTCTTCATAGCTTCCAGTTTTGAACAATATCAATACTTTGTTATTATATCCGCACTTCATAAAATGATGTACGGGTTATTGAGGAATTGGGCACATTTGTCACACTCTGTCTGTTGAATCTTTTTTTAATTATTTTCATATTGTTAAGTCATGGTGGTTTTGTAGGGGTATTTATCACCTTCAGCGATAGCTTTAGAGTATTCTTCCATACCCAAAGCTGTGAGAATGTTGCAGCAGAAGAAAACAATGTGATCTGTCAGGTACTGTTTATTTCTGGGAGTGGTGAGACTGTTGATGGAGCCAGTAAAGCCACCTGGGTTTGCTTACATCTCACTGAGCTCCTCCACCATAACATAATGAACACTTGGGTTGTGTCTTCTTAGTTCTTGGTCAGCAAAGTTATTTTAGCTTCATCAATAGCCTTTGAAGTTGTAAGTAATGTTATTTTCTGTGTTGTAAGAGCTTTTGAATTTACTTTCTTGAAGGGTTTGCAACTGTGTGGTTGTCCATTTTCTATGATCTTCAGAACCATTCTGGCTTTTAAAACTTTTGCTTTTTTATTGACATGAGAAGGCTGTCAGTTGCTTGTAACTGCTTTGTCTCCAGTTTTGGTTCACTAAAGAAGGGAAGTTCAAGGTGAGATACTGCCATAAAATGACAATAGATGTTGAAAATCAGCAGTAAACAAGAAACAAAATCATAAACATATATCAGTCACTACTGTGAATGAATCATCAAAAGAAATATTGCTTGGTCACCTATCCTTTTTTCCCATATATATTAGATAAACACTTCATGAAACTTGCATGAGAAGCTGTATGGTATACATGTAGCCATTATGTCATCTGCATTTATCTGCATTTAGAAGGTAGCTTACATTATGTGGTGATATTTCATGTAGATATTCCTCTAAATAATACTTGCAGTATGTGTGTATTGACAGGTATTAGCTGGAGGCAGTATGGTTGCCTATAAATGTCATATAGATGATCCATTGGTGAACTAGTGTTGGTGAATCTAAAAGTATATGAAAAGGATTGGTTTGATAATGATGTCATCTTCGTTCTACATGAAAAATATGTTTCCCACATAATCTTACCCTCCATATCTAGTATGGTATTCCTTTCTTTGAATAATACATATTGGTAAAACCTTCTTTTTTTTTCCTTTTTTAGCTCACCTGAGCACGTGTGCTCAGGATGAGCTTTTAGGATCGATGAATGTCCGTCCGTCCGTCCGTCGTCCGTCGTCCACAATTTGTTCGTTTGCACTCTAGCATCTTCATTTTATGAGCAATTATCTTCAAACTTTAAAACAATGTTTATAACCATAAAATCTCGGCCAAGTTCGATTATGGCTGATATCGGAACATTAGGTCAGGAGTTATGCCCCTTTTAAAATTCAAAAAATGCCATATTTTATGTTGTTTACACTCTAGCATCTTCATCTTTTGAGCAATCCTCTTCAAACTTTATGGCAATGCTTATGACCATAAGGTCTCGATTGAGTTCGATTATGTCTGAGATTCATCAATTAGGTCAGGAGTTATGCCCCTTTTAATATTCAAAAAATGCCATATTTCACTTTGTTTACACTCTAGCATCTTCATCTTTTGAGCAATCATCTTCAAACTTTATGGCAATGCTTATGACCATAATGTCTCGATTGAGTTTGATTATGACTGAGATCAGTTGATTAGGTCAGGAGTTAAGCCCCTTTTAATATAAAAAAAATGCCATATTTCACGTTGTTTACACTCTAGCATCTTCATCTTTTGAGCAATCATCTTCAAACTTTATTACAATGTTTATGACCATAAGGTCTCGATTGAGTTTGATTAATGCTGAGATCCGTCAATTAGTTCAGAAGTTATGCCCCTTTTAATATTCAAAAAATGCCAGAAATCACTTTGTTTACACTCTAGCATCTTTATTTTTTGAGCAATCATCTTCAAACTTTATGACAATGCTTATGACCATAACGTCTCGATTGAGTTCGATTATGGCTGAGATCCGTCAATTAGGTCAGGAGTTATGCCCCTTTTTAATACAAAAAATGCAAGATTTCACTTTGTTTATTCAGTTAGTTCAGAAGTAATGCCCCTTTTAATATTAAAAAAATGTCAGAAATCACTTTGTTTACACTCTAGCATCTTCATTTTTTTAACAATCATTTTTAAACTTTAAGACAATGTTTATGCCCATAATCTCACAATCGGGTTCAATTATAACTGATATTGACTTGTAAATTTAGGAGTTATGCCCATTTCACCATAAAAAAACAACCAGATTTCACTTTTACACTCAAGCATCTTTATTTCTTAAGCAATCATCTTTCTCAGGTGAGCGACCAAGGGCCATCTTGGCCCTCTTGTTTTTTTTGTCCAACCAGAAAAGTATGTTATCATTGTCATCAATTAGGTAGAATGGAACACAGTACATGTGTGTACTTATAATTTGTTGAAGTAACAATTTTGTGCAGTAGGATGGGGAGGTGGTGGGGTTGGAGGTTTGCTTTACAACCTTAGTTTAGTGAGGGACAAATTGCAAACTGCCCTTGGGTCATTTAAACATGGTTATATGGTACATTTGTGATTTCTTTTGCTGTAACTGATTAAATAGTGACCAAGCTTGACCTCCTCCATCAAAGATCCAGTGTTATTATGTTGTTGACTAATGCATGCATGACATGTATTGTTTGTACTGCATGTCCCCCCTCCCCCCACACTTTGTATTGATCACTGAACTAAACTCTGGCTATTTGTAAAACAAAGAAACATTATAGCAGGGTTCCATGTGCTATTTTACTTAAATATCCTGAAAAAGCACCAGGGTTCCCACCTGAGTTTTGAAACTGGGGTTTGCTGTGTTTCATTGAGTTTGTACCCCTGTATAATGAGTCCCTACAATTTTTGGGGTACATGGCCAATTTCGGAGGTAAAAAAATCCTTACACAGGGTGAATGGAAAGGCTTGTATTTTGAAGGTTTTAAAATTTTCGCTTCTTGATAATAGGGATATAGAATAAAATGAACCAGTCATGTGTTAAACATAATTTTGAACTGATTTGCACATTTGATAACTTAATTTGCGTGTTTTCATTTTAATCAAAATAATCTGATCTTAGAAATTTGGTAAATAATCTTAAATAATTTAGTTTAGAGAATGTGTTGAAAAATGTATGAGTTACTTAATTGAATACATGTTAACGGTTTTGCCTGTGAGAGCTGCAATTTTATGCTTTTCATGATGGTTGCTTTTTTTAATCCATTACCTCATGAATATTCATGTACAAATTTATTACTTCAATACTTTTAATGATATATTAACCCTTTCCTTCATATAGACTCATTTTGACGCACTCAATAGGTACCACATAAAGCCTGATCTGCAGAAAACCACAGTTAAACCTTACCAAATTTAATTACAAAATCCTCATTTCCAGACCACTAAGGAGCAGCGAACAGCATAAAACCAGATCAGCCTGCGAGTTACTCGCAGGCTGATCTGGATTTATGTTGTTTGCATAGGTCTTTACATGATTTCCTCTATGAGGGAAAGGGTTAATCAATGGGTTATTCTTTGCCATGTAGACTGTGTAGAATCTGAGCCACAGAATTATATGAGTAAGAGGAGACCCTGATCAGACAGTTCTTGAAAGGGGCTCTCCGATCTGCACCAGCTCTTTTTGCTATTTGCTAAGGCATTAATTAAAACATGTCTGTTTGAGGTAAATGGTTAAATGTAATGCTATGCAGTGTTCAGACGAATTAAACTCTATAAAATCAGCCATGTATAAGTCAGAAATAAAGGTAACTGTGTGTAAGAAATGGCCAAATGATAGCAAGGGTCATTGAACCCTTATAGTATGGACATTGAAAACTCCTCTTTGTGTTTAACATATTCAGCTATGCCGTGATATTAGCTCTATGGACTTAACAGTTTTATGAGTCAGAAGTGTATCATGGTCCCTGTGTATGTGGTTGACCACTATTAACCCTTAACCTGCTGAATTTCTCATGGACTAAGCTGGCTTCTTTTTTGGAACTGTCCATTATCAATTTTAGGGCTGACAAGATGAAAACTTGTAGTTGGTCAGCCAACAGTAAAGAGCCAGGCCAGCCTGCAGCCTGGTGGCAAAGGTTAGCACTTATGGTTCCAGCTGGGTAAGGGTTTAAAGGGTGGGGTGAATGATATTATCGTCTTTGCACTTTGTTCAGACATTGGTCTCCACTGCTCTTTAACCTATTCTTTTTTGGTCATGCACTACTGATCGGTACTTGATTTTGATAATACGGAGCAGATTTTGTCACTCAGATGTTCTATTTAACGATTTTGTTTTTGTATCAGATTTTGTTTCATGTCAAAACTAGATTTTATTGACTTTATTGTAACCTCATATGGACACCATTTGATGCATTGGCAAAAGAGCAGACCCAGATCAGATTACTCCTTCCAGGAGATGTCTGATCTGGGTTTCCTCAGTTTGCTCATACAATTTTGTAGCGAAGATTCTACATAGTCTGTAAGATAAATAAAAACCCATTGTTTCATACACCTTTTAAAGTTCAGTAAATCGATATTTATGATGTCATGTATGAGGTAAAGGGTTTATTCTCAACGCTCAGTCAATTATCAGTTTTGGTTGTTTAAAAGAACAGTGCTAAAATCAACAAAATATATTAATAATACAAGATGCCATCCTTTTTCCAACAGCCTGTGTTCAGCAGGGTTTTGTTTGAACTAGGGATTAGGTCTCTGTGCTTGTTCATGACACCTGTCTGTTTTATGATGAGGCAGATTTGCAGACCTGCTGGTGAAAATGACTGGATTATTGTAAGTGGGATGTAAAACACATGAGCGGATCTGAGACCTATGTTCAAGTAGTCTTGAACTATTACCTGCTGCCCCTTTGAACTTTGTGTTAGAGATCAAAATTACGGTACATACAAAGTTTAATGGTGTGTATTAGTTACCAAGATGTTGGTGCACTTTACCGCAGCTGTTAAAAATAACTTGAGACTGCACAGACTGATTAATTGCTACAAGTGTAAGGTCAAGTTGTGAAAGTGAAAGCTGATCTTGGTTTTCTTTTCTAGGTTAATTGGCAATGAAATTTTTAAACATTTCTCTTTTCATGGTTTCTAGGTTACAACCCTTGTTTTAGCCCTTGAAGATCACAAGGTCATAGTCATACTGAGAGGTCAAAGTTGAGGTGGATCTCTGGAAGCATGAATTGATCAAATTTTGATGAAACTGTACACATGCATAAACCTTGTTCAGAAACTTCAGTCTTGTGATGTCAGTGTCACACTAGGAAGACAAAGGTAGCAGTGGTGGAATTTTGTGTCAGCTGTCTGATCAAGGTCTCCTCTGATTGCTCATACAACATTGTATCTCAGATTCTACACAGTCCTCATGGTAATAAAAAAATCATTGTTTCATATACCATTTGAAGTTAAGGAAATTAAGTAATAGATTTGTAGTTTAGATTTTCCTATTTTATGTTGATTGAGAAAGAAGTTCTTACATCTTATACTAATCACTCTCAACAGCTCCGGGTTGGAACTGGGAAGGTCATGAAAAATCCTGAAAAATCCTAGTCCCCAATTGGATTTGAACACATAACCCTTGGAGCCCTAGTCAGGTACATTACCACTGGACCATAAGGCCCTTTTCTCATAGATTTGTACATGGTTATTCATAAGGTGACTGGTTAGAGTGCATCATTTTTCATGGTAGAGATAAATTGGTTTGTAGTCTATCTTTGGACTTGTATATTTGTGTAGTATTAATATACAGCAATCTGTTCAAAGTAATGTTATGCCTCACTAAGTGCATATTAGGCAATGTCGTGTTGCATTAGGTTATGTGAAGATATTCATTCAGTGAGAAACTATGGACAAGGTTCTATGGGAAGAACAAGTTTCAAACACCAAGGACCTCAATATATATATATTTAAGTTTCGAATCTTCCAGATTAAGATGAAACCTGAAATTTGGAGAGCATATTCGCACTGAAGTCTATTTATATTTTGTGACAGCAGACATCATTTGACTTTATGATTCTTTATATGAAGTAAATATAATTTATTCCAAAAACACATTCCTCTGAAAGAGAATAATTATTGATGTTTGATGTTGTTTGATGTTGTATATATAGTGATAGAGAAAGAGGTTTAGAGAGAGGACAGATTTTACCATGACATCAAGAATTTCTACATATTTCATT
>CM037778.1:60059203-60109203 GCA_021229015.1 Solen grandis
AGTGATCTGGAAATGAGAACTTTTTAATTAAATTTGGTAAGGTTTAACTGTGGTTTTCTGCAGATCAGGCTTTATGTGGTACCTATTGAGTGAGTCAAAATGAGTCTATATGAGGGAAAGGGTCAAAATGAGTCTATATGAGGGAAAGGGTTAAAATGAGTCTATATGAGGGAAAGGGTTAAAATGAGTCTATATGAGGGAAAGGGTTAAAATGAGTCTATATGAGGGAAAGGGTTAAAATGAGTCTATATGAGGGAAAGGGTGAAATGAGTCTATATGAGGGAAAGGGTTAAATGAGTCTATATGAGGGAAAGGGTTAAAATGAGTCTATATGAGGGAAAGGGTTAAATGAGTCTATATGAGGGAAAGGGTTAAAATGAGTCTATATGAGGGAAAGGGTTAAATGAGTCTATATGAGGGAAAGGGTTAAAATGAGTCTATATGAGGGAAAGGGTTAAAATGAGTCTATATGAGGGAAAGGGTTAAATGAGTCTATATGAGGGAAAGGGTTAAAATGAGTCTATATGAGGGAAAGGGTTAAAATGAGTCTATATGAGGGAAAGGGTTAAATGAGTCTATATGAGGGAAAGGGTTAAAATGAGTCTATATGAGGGAAAGGGTTAAAATGAGTCTATATGAGGGAAAGGGTTAAAATGAGTCTATATGAGGGAAAGGGTTAAAATGAGTCTATATGAGGGAAAGGGTTAAATGAGTCTATATGAGGGAAAGGGTTAAATGAGTCTATATGAGGGAAAGGGTTAAAATGAGTCTATATGAGGGAAAGGGTTAAATGAGTCTATATGAGGGAAAGGGTTAAAATGAGTCTATATGAGGGAAAGGGTTAAAATGAGTCTATATGAGGGAAAGGGTTAAAATGAGTCTATATGAGGGAAAGGGTTAAAATGAGTCTATATGAGGGAAAGGGTTAAAATGAGTCTATATGAGGGAAAGGGTTAAAATGAGTCTATATGAGGGAAAGGGTTAAAATGAGTCTATATGAGGGAAAGGGTTAAAATGAGTCTATATGAGGGAAGGGGTCAAAATGAGTCTATATGAGGGAAAGGGTTAAAATGAGTCTATATGAGGGAAAGGGTCAAAATGAGTCTATATGAGGGAAAGGGTCAAAATGAGTCTATATGAGGGAAAGGGTCAAAATGAGTCTATATGAGGGAAAGGGTTAAATGAGTCTATATGAGGGAAAGGGTCAAAATGAGTCTATATGAGGGAAAGGGTCAAAATGAGTCTATATGAGGGAAAGGGTCAAAATGAGTCTATATGAGGGAAAGGGTCAAAATGAGTCTATATGAGGGAAAGGGTTAAAATGAGTCTATATGAGGGAAAGGGTTAAAATGAGTCTATATGAGGGAAAGGGTCAAAATGAGTCTATATGAGGGAAAGGGTTAAAATGAGTCTATATGAGGGAAAGGGTTAAATGAGTCTATATGAGGGAAAGGGTCAAAATGAGTCTATATGAGGGAAAGGGTCAAAATGAGTCTATATGAGGGAAAGGGTCAAAATGAGTCTATATGAGGGAAAGGGTCAAAATGAGTCTATATGAGGGAAAGGGTCAAAATGAGTCTATATGAGGGAAAGGGTCAAAATGAGTCTATATGAGAGAAAGGGTCAAAATGAGTCTATATGAGGGAAAGGGTCAAAATGAGTCTATATGAGAGAAAGGGTCAAAATGAGTCTATATGAGAGAAAGGGTCAAAATGAGTCTATATGAGGGAAAGGGTCAAAATGAGTCTATATGAGGGAAAGGGTTAATTACATTAAGGTTATCCATCCATCATTCTATAATAATCATGGTCCCTTACATGCTTATAAAGACAAGTTTAGATGCAAGCATCCAATGAATTGGCACTTTTGTTCAAAGCATTTTCTATAAAATTCCCACAATCACTTCACAGACCATTTTAACGATTTAATGATGGATGAATTACCTTAAGTCTTAGACTTGTACTAACTTCAACAACTGTTGTCTCTGAAATAAAAAGTTTACATACTTCCTTTACAAAGTCCATTTTATCAGCACATGCACTGAATGGAAATATGCTCTTCTTCAACCTTGGGGGAGGGAATGACCTCAGCATATCTTGAGGTAAATGATCTCTCCTCAGGACCCTCAGGACATAACTTAATCACTGGATATGAATAATTCATATTTCAGGATATAAAAGCCTGGACAAAGATTTCCATTTCATGACAACCTGGTAAGGACTGACAATGGAGTCTCTGATGATATTATATACGTGTACATCATGGAAGCTTTTGTCAGTGTACATGTATTTATAAAATACATTTGTACATGTTTGTGGTTAACAAGTTTTAAATTTGATACTCACTAACAAGGTCATTCCTTTAGATACATTTTTGGACTTAGGCCGTCTTTTACTATTTCAGTTAGCATAAGTATACTAATAGGAAAGAGCCTATCAGAACATTTCTACGGACAATAGAAGATCAAAGCAAGCGTATGCTTCTGTTGTCTGGAGAAATGTCTTAATAGAATTAACCTGATTTATAAGTCACTTTAAGTATGTAAAACACTGGATTCTGTCAAATAGATTGATCTGCATGTATTTTGTACATGGTGAAAAAGCGAGGTGTTTCATTGAAATAATCTGCTGATAAATTTGAATTTTTCTAACCTAATTGGCAACAAATTTTGCATGACTTCTTATTTCAGTAAGCAATCAATATTTTATCATTTTATACACAATTGATTTATCTGAGACACTGGTTTCCAGCATAAAATTTGTGTTGAAGTCGGTCTTACACTGAGGTTTAACTTTGATAGATATTCATCTATTATCCAATCAATGAGCAGTATAAGGTATTCCAATGAGGAGGTTTTTACCATAGCCAACAAACCCAAGAGGCATCGTTGTTCATCGTTCAAAACAATGTCTGGAAAGCATTTGGGTGTGTCTATTGCTAATAAAATGTTACAATAATTTAATTTTAGATGGTGAAAGATGTATCAGCAG
This sequence comes from Solen grandis, assembly GCA_021229015.1. Lineage (NCBI taxonomy): Eukaryota > Metazoa > Mollusca > Bivalvia > Adapedonta > Solenidae > Solen > Solen grandis. The sequence goes on from CM037778.1 coordinate 60,062,194, forward strand.
ATTCATTTTTATCCAATTACTCAAGTAGCTTATCACAATATCTGACAATTTAGTACTTTGGTACTTGAGTACTCAGCTCTCCTAACCTCAGGAGAAGGACATTGGTTTGTATTAACCCTCACCACTGGTAAATTAAGGTAGATGACTAATTTTAGCTTGACTTTTGGAAGAATATGAGAGCTATTTGCATTGGTGTTGACATTGCAGTTGGTTAAAGTTTTGCATGCAAAATTGGTTAAAGTTTAAAACTTTATTGATTTCATACTTCCTATAAAATAATATTATATATTTCACTGAAAAAAACATTTGTATGTCTCTTGATAGCATTTTTTTGTTTCTAACCTTTGATTCTCTCATTTAAAACATTGAATTATGTTTACAATTCCACTACATTTGGTGCATGAATATTTCTTCATCATTTGTACATGGATATGAATATGTGGTATCTTATGCCAAAAAAAGGTTGAAGTTGAAACATTCACTCCGTAACCACATCATTCTTGTGTTCTTTGAGCGGTCATTCAGTTGTGTGTAAAGCTGAGATTTCTTGGATTGCATTATTTTTTCTGGAGTTATTGCCCATTGTGGATTTTCCTAAGCAAATGCTTGTGAAGATAACATGTATGGAATTTCCTTATACTTGTGTAGAGGATTAATAGTGATGTGCAGTTGTGGATAAAAGTAAACATATCTTGGACTGCATTATTTTTTCTGGAGTTATTGCCCTTTGGTACCACAGTATTCTGCAATTTGATCTCTGAAGCTTTTTAGCTCACATGAGCACAACGTGCTCAAGGTGAGCTTTTCTGATCGCCTTTTGTCCGGCGTCCGTCGTCCGTGCGTCCGTGCGTCTGGCGTCAACAATTGCTTCAAACAACATCTCCTCCTAAACGGCTTGGCCAATTTGAAAAATATTTTGCAGGAATGTTCCTTGGATGAAGCTCTACTAAAGTTGTATAAATGGTTCTGGTCCATTGCATAATTAGGTCACAGGAGCTAAAAATAGATTTTAAAAATGAACATTTAAAAAATCTTCTTCTCTGAAACCACAAGGCCTAGCCTTTTGATTTTTGGTATGTAGCATGATCTTATGGGCCACTACCAAGATTGTACAAATCATAGCCCTATGGTGATAAATGACCCCGCACCAGGGGTCACTTGTTTTACATAGAGTTATATAGGAAAATCTTAAAAAATCTTCTTCTATGAATCCATAAGGCCTAGAGCTTAGATATTTGGTATGTAGCATCATCTTATGGGCCACTACCAAGATTGTACAAATCATAGCCCAATGGTGATAAATGACCCCACACCAGGGGTCACTTGTTTTACATAGAGTTATATAGGAAAATCTTAAAAAATCTTCTTCTATGAATCCATAAGGCCTAGAGCTTAGATATTTGGTATGTAGCATCATCTTATGGGCCACTACCAAGATTTTCAAAGTCTTGGCCCTACGGTGATAAATGACCCTGCGCCCAAGTCTTCTCTGAAACCATATGGCCCATTGCTTAGATATTTGGTGTGTAGTATTGTCAGGGGTAAAATGTTTTAGATTAAGTTATATCAGAATCCTTGTCTGTTTAAAAACCTTGACATCAGTTGAAGCAATGGTACTCAGGTGAGCGATTCAGGGCCATCATGGCCCTCTTGTTTGAAGATTGGGCTTAAAATGCTTCAACTTGCTGTGTGCCTGTTATTATCAATATGTTTTACAGTTGGTCCTTTTGCCGACTGACCATTCCAAGGCGGTAACTATTGGAATTTCTCTATTTGATATAATGCCATGTTGCTGTGTTGTTGTTGTTTTTTTATTTCTTTTTTTTTTTTTTTTTAATTTTTTTTTTTTTTTATTTTGCTATCTTTATTATTAACTGTCCAATTGCCTCAGTCAGCTGTGGGATGTGATTTGATTACAGAGAAGGGATTTATGTCACTGACATGGAAACCTGATGCAATCCAATATAGTTGACATCAGAATTCAGTTAACTATCTACAGTGATCTTGTCTCCAAGCATGTACATGTATGTTTTTATGGTATTCATTGTACAAGCCAATGACCTATATAACAGAAACCGATAGTTGTATTTCTCTTCCAATAGGAGATTGTTGTTTATTGTAGTCTTTTTTTTTTCTCCAAAGCAAAACTGTTGAATAAACCACCATATTAATTGTTATAATGAGTTATGACTCCAGATATGAAAGTAACCATTTACCTTAGGAATTCTTGTGTTAATTAATGTCTTTATGAATATATGTACTAATTTACTGACTTTATATTCATGTATAAAGCAATGAAGATTGTTGTTGTTTTTTCTCCAAAGGAAATATGTTGTAGTTTGTTGTTATGTTTGGTTACGACACTTATTGACACTAAAACATTTACTTCATGAATAATTGTGCACAAATTTATGATTTCATGAGTATCAATTTACTGATCTTTAAATTCTTTTATAAAACAACAGAGATTATTTTTCTGCCATGCAGACCAAAAAAATCTGAACTACAATATTTTATGAGCAGAGAAGTATGTATACAACTGGTGATTGAACTCACAATCTCCAAGGGAGCCATTAGTTCTGATGATCTCTCAAAATTACTGTTGGACTCAACAATATATTCTGTTTTTCTTGAATCATGGGTAAATTTGTCTTGTAAATTGCCGTTTTTAGACTGGCGGTAGCCGCCAATTGTATGTAGCAGTAAATCAAAAGCAGCCGTTTTCACTGCACTGTTTCACTCCACGTCTATTTATAATAGTGTATGAATGTAATGTGATAGTGTTCATCAGGTTCACTAATACTGAAGTAAGGTTATGATCTTCCTATGTATGTCATGTATTAATGGAATCTCACTCCTCACCATTTTGAAACAAGGCACTGCATGAGAGACTAGTAACCAGAGTTGCAAGAAAAAGGTGTAGAGTTTTTGGTGACATACGACTTTTACCTCTACCGAGTTGAACCAAACATAAATGCTGGAATTAGAATTATATGTATTGCTATTTCATCATGTAAATGGAAATAAATGTTTGTACCGTCAGGTGTAGATCTAAGTAATTTAATGACATTATCATGGCGACTTACGGGGCAGTTGGGTTGGCTATTTATATTATATTCAAGTATGTTGATTTCTTAAGTAAATTATTTTTTGTAACAGGAGTCACTTATGTTATCTTATGTGTGATGACAACTGATAAAAGTGTGTATAACAAAAAATCATGACAACTAAATCAACACCTTTAATTATTTAAACAAATAAAAAAAAACAATGGGGAAACACTTTATAATTCCACACCATGAATGTAAACTAGATTGCCAAATCGAAAAAAAAGCATGCCATTAAAACCAAATCTTGAATAGACTTGAATAGATACCACTCAACTAGAGAGAGGAGTATTTCCAGCAACTGTTTGAATATTGGCATTTATTACCTAAAAATACCCCATTTATCATAAAAAAAATATTTGGCATCCATTATAAGTTTCGCCTGCTTCTATTTTTGTTTTCCTTCATACACGTGTGCTAGTGTAATGTGTAATGTCATAAATGAGGGTGTGTAGGTGAAGTTGTTACACAGAACTGCGTTGTTTTGGTCCGCTTTTATCTACGCCCCCCCCCCCCCAAAGATTTACACAAGTAATAATGTCTCTAGATAAACGTACCCTTTTAAGAATACATACCTTTATAGTTGACTGATCACTGTCGAAACAAATTTGATAAGTTTAGAAGTTTAGTGTATGCCTGTACTAAACAATATCATTTATAGTTAATTGTTGGTTTCAGGTAGTCAACATTTCTTCCTGGTATTTCTTTCAATGTAGAAATCAATATTGAAATGTCTTGGAAAAAATACAATATTGTCTTTTAGTAGTCCTATTACAAAACAGTGAAAATTATAAAATTGGTAATATTCACTGTTTGAAACATTGAAATTACCATGTTTAATACACTGATATAATCCCCGGAAAATTTTTTTTTTTTTTTTTTAAAGATCGACGTCGTTAGGAATTAAAGTAAACTAAGGGATACGATAACATATATATATGACTTGAAGAATTGGATATTATCGGTGAAGCGTTTTATATTGGCTAGTAAAAAGCATCCACTCCAGTAAAGGTTATTATAATGAAGCGAACTATAACTGTCTTTTACTCATACGGGACAGATAACTTTATGATTGTGCAGATATTGAAACTGTCCGGATTCGAAACTTTTAAGTAAATTGTTTTGATAAAACAAATATACATGGTTATTTATCAAAGAAACTGTATACATAATTAAGTCGTGATACATCATTAAAATGAAGCATACAATTAAGCTAGTTATCACTTAAAAAACATTTGTGCGAAGATTTTTTCCTTCCCTTAAAGTGTAGGCATTTACTACCCATGAAATGTGTCTGGTCTTCTCCTGCGTCTTCGTCCGTGAGACAGCTACACCGAAAAGCCGCAAGTAATAGTCTATATTGTAATCCAATCTGCCCGTAAACAAGTCATGTACACTGTATTTGTAATATTACAAGTCATGTACACTGTATTTGTAATATTATCAGAGTGTTTTCTTTTATGTGTTTTATATATTCTTTTATCACCAGCGTCCGATTTTAATTCAGTTCTACAAGAAGTTCTACTCGTTTTATTGAATTTATGAATATCTTTAATCATTTAGGAATTTGTTGAGAAATTTAACAAGGTAATGAAAATGCAGATAACACCGTGTCTGCCTCAAATGCAATTGCAGTATGATAACTGAAATATGTAAATGATAATTGTTCGTTTCAGTGGAAGATGTAATTTTATTTTATCGAATGAACTTAGCCACGAACAGTAATTTGCAGACACAGTGATACCACCCCATCGAAAAAATGGCATGATCACATTATCTTCTCATTTGGCAAATCAGTCCATAGCAAGAGAGACTGCTTGAAATTCCGCGAAAACAAAATAATATAAAAAAAATACCAATTTGCTAAACTACATTCATGTGTTTAAAATATTTGATTTAGTTTCATCACTATTTATCAAATATTAGTATATGTAATTTATTTACATTTAACCTACAAATTATATTATGGAAGAATGGCATTACCAATTCAGTGTTATTTACATCCCCTAAAATTATTATTACTATTATTATTATACCGGTGCTATTTTTAGGGAATTTGGTATGTCGAGTACGGGAATCAAACTCATGTGGAACACTCTAATCACACGGCCACCCGGACCGGTATATCATACTTTATAAAGATTTTAAAATATCTTGATGATTTTTTTCTTCTTTTTGATTAAAAAGTGTTTTAAAAGAAAATGAATTAGTTAACATGATATCCGCTGGTCAATTGTTTGAAAGAGAATGAAATATATGTATTACTGGTATGATATATTCATTTTATCTCACACAAAGGTACCCGGTACGTTGCTGCTAATTTAAAAATAAAAATAAAAAAGTGACCTTATATATAAGGTCATAATTTTTAATTTTATTTTTAGGTCATTGTTGTTGTTTTTTAGGTCACTGAATGTTTTTTTTTGTTTTTTTTTGATGGGCAGCAACGTACCGAGTACCTTTGATCTCACACTTCTACACTGACGACAATGCATGATGACTGTTCTATACAGTTGGCTGTTCAATGCATGATGACTGTTCTATACAGTTGGCTGTTCAATGCATGATGACTGTTCTATACAGTTGGCTGTTCAATGCATGGTTACTATTCTATACAGTTGGCTGTTCAATGCATGATGACTGTTCTATACAGTTGGCTGTTCAATGCGTGATGACTGTTCTATACAGTTGGCTGTTCAATGCGTGATGACTGTTCTATACAGTTGGCGGTTCAATGCGTGATGACTGTTCTATACAGTTGGCTGTTCAATGCATGGTTACTGTTCTATACAGTTGGCTGTTCAATGCATGGTGACTGTTCTATACAGTTGGCTGTTCAATGCATGGTTACTGTTCTATACAGTTGGCTGTTCAATGCATGGTTACTGTTCTATACAGTTGGCTGTTCAATGCATGGTGACTGTTCTATACAGCTGGCTGTTCAATGCATGGTTACTGTTCTATACAGTTGTCTGTTCAATGCATGATTACTGTTCTATACAGCTGGCTGTTCAATGCATGGTGACTGTTCTATACAGTTGGCTGTCATGGTGACTGTTCTATACAGTTGGCTGTTCAATGCATGGTGACTGTTCTATACAGTTGGCTGTTCAATGCATGGTGACTGTTCTATACAGTTGGCTGTTCAATGCATGGTTACTGTTCTATACAGTTGGCTGTTCAATGCATGGTGACTGTTCTATACAGTTGGCTGTTCAATGCATGGTGACTGTTCTATACAGTTGGCTGTTCAATGCATGGTGACTGTTCTATACAGTTGCTGTTCAATGCATGGTGACTGTTCTATACAGTTGGCTGTTCAATGCATGGTGACTGTTCTATACAGTTGGCAGTTCAATGCATAGTGACTGTTCTATACAGCTGGCTGTTCAATGCATGGTGACTGTTCTATACAGTTGGCTGTTCAATGCATGGTTACTGTTCTATACAGTTGGCTGTTCAATGCATGGTGACTGTTCTATACAGGTGACTGTTCAATGCATGGTGACTGTTCTATACAGGTGCTGTTCAATGCATGATGTCTGTTCAACAACTGGCTGTTCAATGCATGGTGACTGTTCTATACAGTTGGCTGTTCAATGCAGGTACTTTCATACAGGTGGCTGTTCAATGCAGGTGACTTTTCCATACAGTGTGGTTGTTCAATACAGGGTGAGTTCATAAGTGGCTGTTAATGCAGTGACTGTTCATACAGTTGGCGCAATACGGGTGAAAGTTCAATACAAGGTGGCTGTTTAATGCAGGTGACTGTTCAATACAGGTTGGCAGGTGGCTCGTAAATGGAGGTCAAATTCATACTTTTTCCAGAATATTACAGCTGACATTGACGCCTAGGATATAACCATAAATAACACATACAATATACGTCAGTATGGTGTCTGATATCCCTCAAGAAAATGCATGGAAATGAGGATGTATTTAACATGCTATTTCAATGTAGCCATCGCAAATTTTAAGGTTATTAATTGGTAAAATGATATCAGTGTGTGCGTAATTGATACAAAACATGACGTAAGCGAGTGCGTTATGGTGCCGAAAACCTGTCAGACCTATTTTCAAAGAAAGAAATAAAACGGTCCATAACCTTTATACTTAGAATGAATGATAGCCATGAACTCTTAACCCTTTCCCTCACAGAGGAAACCATAAAAAGACCTATGCGAACAACATAAAACCAGATCAGCCTGCGAGTAACTCGCAGGCTGATCAGGATTTATGCTGTTCGCTGCTCCTCAGTGGTCTGGAAATGAGGATTTTGTAATTAAATTTGGTAAGGTTTAACTGTGGTTTTCTGCAGATCAGGCTTTATGTGATACCTATTGAGTGCGTCAAAATAAGTCTATATGAGGGAAAGGGTTAACTTGGTACTCGATATACTATACGCAGTCATATTACCCTGACACGGGACCAATCGGTCCTAGAAATACCCTGTACATATTCTGATTGTGAAGTAGGAGGTAACAGTACCATATTAAGGACTTGACGGGGATCAAGTTCACGGCCTGCGAACACACTTCTTTCTTGGCTAGTGACTCTAATGTACAAGAATCATCTAAAACATATTTAGTGAAAACAAGAGGGCCATGGATGCTCCGGAACGCCCAGGAGAGTACCATCAATCTAATAAAAACCATTCAGCTGGTTATCTTAAGCAGAAACCAGGTTCAGAATTCATTAATAATTCTTAAGTTTCTATACGGATTGTACAAGACAAAAATTTCAGCAATTAAATTGTATTAAATCGAAATTATCTATAGAAGCTGTATACGAAAATTGATTTGATAAAACAATGACACATGCATATTTATCAAAGAAATTGCCATGGTATCCCCCAAACAACAACACCACAACAGGGTGACCTCAGTTTTCATAGCAACCAGAGTGCTGCGTGGATCAAATTTATTTTAACAACTTCTGTGAATGCCCACCAAAGGATCACTCGTGCCTTCTACCGAATGGTTTCAGAGGAAGCAAATTGTTGACGACGGACGACGACGGACACCTGGTGATCCGACTAGCTCACCTTGAGAATGTTGTCCTAGTGACCTTAAAACAAAGCGTGAAATGAATTTGAGGACATTTTAAGGGAAAGATTCGAATTTTGCAATAAAAGAAATACCAATCATGAGCAGGAAATGTACGATTTTCAAAATCATATATATATATAATTTATAATTAATATAAAGTTGACATTTACATGTGCTCAAATCAAATCTTGAACATGGGATCGAAATGTTGTAAAGGTTATAATGACTTTTTTTTAAACCTTTTCTCTCGATAGCATCTTGTAAAATCGACGAAATTTTTCGTGTGCAGAATTGATAATAAACCTTGTGTTGTGAAAAATAAAAACAATAATACAAAAATAAATAAATAAATTAAAGAATCATGAATACATTAACCATCCAATATCGGAGAGCATTTACAGATACGAAAGTAACATAAACACCATACACATATAATACAACTGTGACAGGTGTGACATTCATTTACATCAAACAATTACATCTTAATAATAATTACGATTAATAATGTAATAAAATCCTGGTTAAAAATTGCTATACAAGTGCTATATACTGCAATACTTTTGTGCCAGACCCTCTCGGAAAGTATATAATTCCACGGTTGGTTGATGAGTAAAACTATTGAAGTTAATTTTCTAAAATAAATAAGCAAGGTAAGATTAAAATTTCTCTCGAAGAAATGATAAAACTTGCATTTAAAATTTCATATCCTGTTAAGAGGCTTAGTTTTAACATATGTAGTTGCTTTAACAATATATATATTACAAGTTTCTGGTGTAAAGGCACATAAATATGAAGCCATAAAACTTAACTGGGTAGGCTAGTAGCCATTGTGATTCTTTAACTGTTATAGTCTAGATGATAATTAATAAGAGAATATTTTACTCTCTAACCCGTGTGTCTTTATCTCTTTGCAAATGCCAGATGCAAAATTAAATAAATACGACTTGACAAAGATGAAACTTAAACCTTTTTTCGACTAAATGATCTCGAAAGAAAATAATTATTTACCTCTTATTACGTCATTATAGAATATTATCTTTTTTCTACGTACATAAAAGCGGGTCGTCCTCGGAAAGTTACTGCGTATTAATTGAAAGCAATTGCAATAGGTATAACGGGATCTATTTCTGCATACATATGACGTCATACTGCTCTAGATCTAGTGCTTATCGACCGTGAAGGCTGAAGCAACTTTGCAGCATTTTGTATTGTACTTATTGTTTGCACTTGATATTTGTACTGTTATTGTGATTTGTTATACTGCTTTTCGTTTTCAAACGTTTTCCCTTTCATTAATTTCATCTTTTATTTGAGTTAACACCTTTTCCATTACGATTTTTATTCTATTGCATACGCTCTTCTATTTGATTTCATGCGTTCATATAATTTCTAATTTGATTTCATATGCTTTCCCAAATACCAGGGGTCGACAGTGTCCCGGATATGGACATGCAATGTGTTCAGTTGGGACAGTTACTTTTCTGATTAAATGTAATTTGAACAGTCCCATTTGTTGAAACCTATGTAATAATCTTAATAAAACTTTCTTATTTACTATTTAGTAACCCTCTTTGATGAATAATCACTTTTTAACCATTTGTCATGTGAATAAAGCCATCATATGTATGAATGACATGACAGGGACTCCCAATTTTCAGAAAAGACTCCTGAATTTCAAAGCAAGTGCTCCATCGGGATACCTGGCTAAAACGTTAGTGTCAAACGCGGCAGATACGCTTTCCTGTACAGACGAATTCATATTCGATTTTATGTGTTTCGCCACAAATGCGAGTTTATATGCTTTCCCATATAATTGCAAACGTTCAAACGATTTCCTTTTCGATTTAATGCGTTTTTCCTAATACGATTTTACATGCTCTCCTTAAACGATTTCTTTCGTACGTTCACATGCGTTTCTTTACAATTTCCTCAATACGATTGCTTAAGCTTTTCTGTTTCATGCAAATTTTCTATTTCATACGTGCTTATAATTAAATAATCGATTTCATGCGCTTTTCCAAGTGCAGTTCAATCATGTTTTTCTTTATAATTTCATACGCTTCTCTAAATGTTTTCCCAATGCGACCTCATTTGTTTTCCTTTACGATAACATAGGTTCCTTGAAATAAATCAGAAAACACATAAGCTGAAAAAAAACACAAAAAAAAACAAAAAAAAAAACAAACTTATGTCTGTTCGGTAACATGGAATTTTACAAATTTACAAATTGATAAGTTTTGTCTTCTGTGAGTAAGTAAAGTGGCAAAATAAAGAGTATTAATAATTCAGTTATCCATTTCTCTGACGTGCAGACAATTTATTTCTTTTCGACTCGAGACGAACAATACAGACGGATGATATATAGATGGATAATGCTGACGTAGTTTTTTTCTAACATGAAAAATGAATGGAGAAATAAATACGTATCTGAAAAAAAAGGTCGACAAACAAGTAACCCAGAGACAATTATAGTTGTTAAGGGCGTATGTGACAGTTTGCTACATTTTCTATATAGACAAAAAAAAAAAAAAAAAACAACAACTGTTCAATAGATTTTTTTTTAAAACTCTGCATGCTTATAGAGAATCATAAAGAAACATTTTTATGAAAAAATGGGGGTCACCGTCCTACTTTTGTGTTATCCAAGGCCAGATAACTCAAAATAAATCCTATTGATTCCTTATATTATTTCTTATTAAAATTTGTGATTTCATTTCAAGTCATTATGCAAACTTGAAATCAATTGATCTTATTGAAGTTCTGGTAAATATATTGCATTTATTTAAAGAATGGGAAAATTGAAAATATATCTGCATGAGTGATTATAGTCTGTCTAAATTTTGTACAGAGACAGGAATAAAGTACTGAACATTGCTTTTTAAACCTTATGATTTGTTGTTCACCATTATTTGAGTATCTGTCCTTGAATATGGCATAAAAGTGCTAAAATATGACATTCAGGGGCAGATAACTCAAAAAGTAGGACGATGACCCCCCCCCATTTTTTTATATAAATGTTTCTTTATGATTCTCTATAATAATGCAAAAAAAAAAAAATTCTATTGAACAGTTTAGATTTTCCTTCTTTGTCCATATAGAAAATGTAGCAACTAAACCTCTAACTAGCTGGGTTGTTGAAGTGTCAGTCCCAGGAACGGGAAGGTCGAGGGTTCGATCTCCATTAATCGTCCATTGAGAACCAGAATGACTCCTCAACATATGTAAAAAGGATGCTCCTCTGGCTTTCAATGGACGATATGTGTATATATTCTATTTTTTATCATATAATTTAACGTGTTTTTCTACTTATATAATAAGTTTTCAACCAAACGCATGAGGTAGGGAAAGCTTAATGGTGCATGTTATATCATCACAATTTTAAAAGTCTGATGAAAAATTTCTCCGGGAACACACTTCTATTTAGGAAATATACTTCCTATACACAATCCCAGCTCTCCATGCATATCATACAGGATATTATGTAAACCATACACCTTTGTTTGTCTGTTTGCTTTGGTTTAACGTCCCATCGACAATATTTCAGTCCTTTTGGGCTGCATGAGGCAGATATGGTGCAGCCTCCTGATTACGTCATATATTACGTCATAAAGAAACACCCAAGAGGTCATCATTTTTGTCACGCACATTTGGCAATTATAAATATTTAATTAAAGTACTAACAACAATGATCAGCATTTCATTTATTTATTTTTTCACCTCTAATGTCTAAGAATTGTATTATATTATTGTTAAGAGGATCATGTGGAAGAATGGGGAAAATAAACGGGGTTATCCATATAGGGACCTCAAAAATAAAAATAAAATAAATAAATAAATAAATAAATAAATAAATAAATAAATAAATAAATAAATAAATAAATAAATAAATAAAATAAAATAAAATAAAATAAAATAAAAGAATGGCATTGTCAAATATGTTATTCTCTAAAAATAAAAATATTTTTTTTTTTATTAATTTATTTTTCATATACATGTATATCAACTAGCTTTTTTCTTTTACTTTGAGATGAATAATTATCTAATGTACATCTTATTACTACAGATATCTACAAATGAGTAAAGTAGATCCATAAGCATACATATATTTATATTAATATCAAGAACATGCAATTTTAATCGGTGAAGAAAATAGATATACCGGTACATGTGTATCCTAAATGCATTTCTTGTTACCTTGATTGTCTTATCATGCAAACAGTCATATATTTTGTTGAATAAAATTACATTAAGTCTGAAGCTTAAAGTAAACATTTAAATTTTTCCCTCTGTCTTTTGTAACTTTAAACTACACATTGACAAAATTAATTGTATGAAGACCGGCTGGGCCTAAGCACTGCTGTACATTAGAATTTGTCAACAAAATTCTGGGTTACCACCTTCCAAATCTGGTACCCCCCAGTGGGGTACCTGAATTTCTGAGAGTTACGACTGTGGTATGTCGCGGCCAGGGATCGAACGCATGGCCTTTATTATATTTGTATTGTATACACTTTAAAAATGTATTGTTATAAAAGAAATTACATTACTCCCAGGCATAATTTACCTGATAACAACTTAATTTACAAGCCACCCAGTTCTGTAACTACGGTGACCTGCTTATCGTCCAGCAGACATACATGTATATTCCAGAAATATTTAACCCTTTCCCTCATATAGACTCATTTTGACGCACTCAATAGGTACCACATAAAGCCTGATCTGCAGAAAACCACAGTTAAACCTTACCAAATCTAATTATAAAGTCCTCATTTCCAGACCACTGAGGAGCAGCGAACAGTATAAAACCTATTCAGCCGGCGAGTTACTCGCAGGCTGATCTGGTTTTATGTTGTTCGCATAGGTCTTTTCATAGTTTCCTCTATGAGGGAAAGGGTTAACGACATAGAGGAAATATTCTGTTGGGAAGGACAAAAATATTGGTATGGCAAAGACCTGACCAATGTTCTCGGGAATATTTAAGTCAGACTTCAGGCTCAAATTTTAGTATCATACTCAAATCTCTAAATAAGCTATTGACTATTTGAGTTAAGCGTCGCTTCGACAGTATTTCAGTCATCTTATTACAGGTGGAGGAAGACCCCGAATGCACGGAGGCATCCGGGTAGAACCACCGACCTACCGCAAGCCAGCTGGAAGGTTTCCTCACATGTGAATGACCCTGCCGGGATTCGAACCCACGCGGTGAGGGGCTGAGTGAGTGTTAAAGTCAGCGACTTTACCCTCTCGGCCACGGAGTCTGATTATGTAAATCATGTATATAGACCTTTGGAATATAATTTTACGTAAGCATTTTATTTCATGCACTGTTCCATTTTCAATATACAACATTGATATTTCACCATCTTCCTTTTCCTTAAATAAACCAAACAATAGTGAATTGCCAAATTGCTAAGAAAGTTTGTAACTATATTTTCTGAATGAAAGACACAATGTTGGATTGTATATAATAAAATTTCATGTAGCGTAGCGTATACAGAGGAGATGACTTTAGTCAGATTGGAACGTAGTTTATTGTAACGAGGTTTACCTGCTTTAAAATTAGATAAATGATATTTTTGAAAAATACATGTACTTACAGACAATATTATGATCACGCTTAAATTTATTAGGAAAAATAAATTTTCTATTTGGAAACATACAAACACAGATAGAAAGAGATATAGATACATTACTACACAAAATACATATACACGGAAATCAGGCATTTTGTTTTTGCAATGATGAATGATAAGAGGACGGGGTCGACTTTGTACTTTCGGTTTGATAGATAAAACAAATCAGGGCCTTACTTACCAACAGCTGATAAGCCCGTTGGATGGGGAAATTGATCGGATCGAGATGAGTGCAAAAGATGGGATCTTTAGATAAGACATGGTCCTTTTCTTCAAATCTGCACGACACATGTGTTTAATTTGCGAATGCGCCACCCATGGGCCCCGCTGCACTTGGTTTTGAGTCACGTGTGCAGCAGAAGGTATATCTGTACCAGGTGGTAATGCAGAGTTTGAATGAGCGCTGCACGGGTGCCCCGTGCATGTAGGTTATTTCATGTATGGACACATGAAACAAACTATTTGCTCCGTCATTTTTTTTTTCTTCCAACGGGTACATTCATTCTACATACTTATTTCTAGCAGAAGTAGTTAAAAATCTACCAAGATCGCTGGATGATTTGTACAGTTATAGTAGACAATTTAAAAAGATGATCTCCCGCTGTCGCTGCAAATCTAACTAGACTGAATCAAATTTAAGAGAAACTTTCTCGTCGTAAAACTTTGTCGATTCACTAACCGTATAAAAACTTAAACAAGCACGCATTTCATCAACCATATTTTAACGCTAAGTAATCAGCTTAAAAAAAGTAGGAACGCAGTCCGCTGTTATTGTTTCACAAAAATTCAAGAACATTACTAATTTTGCATACATACTTGTCTTACTAACTAATAATAGGTGTTAAAAACTGAAATATTTAGGTATTTTTATTAGAGGGGAAAAATAATTATGAAATTTGCCCCTCATAACCATCACATATTTTCTTATATTTTACCCGTTACTTTTGGGCCGAATTACATCATTCCGCGTCACGCGCGTGTATTCTATATATATATATATATATATATATACAGAGTGTGTTCAACTCGAACAGCTGGATTAATTGTGTTTGATGCAGCTAACTTTAATGGTGGCATATTTTTGCCAGCCACTTATCCACTTACCTATGTCGAAACTTTTCTGAAAAATTGTCGACATAGCTAAGTGGATACGTGGCTAGCAGAAATATGCCACCATAAAGTTTGATTAAAAAAAGAGATGCATTATTCACATGATATTGAAAATGTATGAGAAAGACACACGTTGAATTGTTATTTTCAATTATTCTTTTTAAACTATTTTCTTGGTGTTAGATTACAGACCGTAACTGTTTACAGTCCGTTCGTTCATGTTTTGTTTGTTGTTTTATTGCGATTTACTATCAGTATAGGTCATGTGATAAAAGAATCTGACATGAATTGTCATTTCATATCAATTCTACTAAACCCGTTCATGAAAATGTTATTAAGCTCGCCAGAGACTCGCTAAATAACATTTTCATGCACTCGTTTAGTAAAATTTAATATGAAATAACAATTCATGTCAGATCCTATATATATATACATGTATATGCCTGTCGGTTGATCATACCATTGTGATAACACACATACACACACTGTCAAAAGTATATAATAACTATGAAAATGAAAGATAAAAATTCATCATAGCTGTTTTCAGGAACAATCTTTTTTTTTTTTTTAAAGATTTGCTTGTTATCTATTTATTTTCATATGAATGACTTCTTTCTAATACTCAAGTAACCCATACCCGAAATATTAATAGATTGACATCAGAAATGTCATTATTAAATTGTTAATAACTATATCTTTTTATATATCCTTGCAAATATTAGAAATGCCTCTGCAACACCCACTCTCTCCAACAATGCATATGTAAAGGGACTTGTGAATTTTAACATACAAATATTTTAATAGTTTACGTTTATTGGTTCAATATTTCTCAGTATGCTGAAGTAACAGAAACTATACCGTGCCATCATTATCAGATACACATACTGCATCCCGAGGTGTAAAGAAACTTTTGACATGTGGTAATATTTTTTATATTAACCGTATCAAGACCCCCTGGTAATTGGTAATCAAATGCCATTATCCAGCGCTGTGCACTACTGTGTACCCGATTGCACCAGATTATCAATGTAAGTTGGCGCAAATCTGGGCCTCGTTAGATGAACTGCTTCAGCCAATTTACTATTCCGCTGTAAATTAATAACACCAAGAATTATTTACTACCCAATCACCAACAAAAAATAACATGCAAAAAAAAATAAATAATAATAATAATAATAAAAAATAATGATAAACAAAATAAAAAATAAATGGTTAAAATATGTTTATTTTTTTTTTATTTTTTTTTTATTTTGGTTGAAGAGGTCGCAGAGAGAGAGAGAGAGAGAGAGAGAGAGAGAAAGAGAGCTGCACTACCCCGGTAAAATGCATGCAAACTACCTAATATAGACCGATACATATATGTATAAAAGTATCTGTTGAATCTATGCAGGATAACAAAATGTTTGAAATAATAGAAATGCTCCCGTGTAGCCGAAAACAACAACAAAATTGAACACATATTTTCTTAATTTAGCGTGTTCATGTAGACATGCCACGTTTTCGTATTGCGCAATCCCATTCATTGATTCTTTGATCATGTTGTAATACTTCTATTTGGAAAATAATGACACAGGAAAATTTATATTATTGTATATGGTTTCTTCAGAAAACTCGATTCTAAATAGGCGTATTATATTTGAACAGGATCTCTAAATTTATGAATCTTTGTAAACGTTATATGGAGTTGTATGAATTTCATTTTTTACATAATAATTTGTATTAAACAAAATACAACTAGTTAATTTGGAATAAGCAATCGTTTCTCAGCTTATTTTAGTTCTTGACGAACTGTCATTAATTTACCTGGCACCTGACCGTACCTGAGACGTATTTCCCCAAAGAATCTATAAATAGATTATACAGAGCAGCGATCACAGCTTTGATGACGTGGGCAAATCGGGTAAAATCCGACCAATCGTAGAACAACACATTTTCAACTGCGCCTAGCCAAGTGTCATTATTTATCTCGATTAATCATTCAGTCAATAATTTTCGGTTGAACGTGAAGCTTGTTGAAGTATTTTCAGTCTTAAACTTTGTTTGAATATAAACGTCTATTTAATCTTAATTTTCCAGAGAAAGTTGCGATTGCTCTGGATAAATTACACACGCCTCGTCCCCTATGAAATAATAGGATCGTCCCAACCATACACGGTAATAGTACTGTTGAACATCGGTCTCTGCGTTCGAGAGCGTGTTGGAAAATATTGGCTCTCTTAGCCTGACTCTTCTGCCAGTATATTTCGTTTTAAACACTGGAATATCTGTCCAAGTGATCTGGGCAGTTAATAAGGGTCCAAACACTGTGAATATATGATTCGTAGGGGATTTTAATTTGGATTAATTTTATTCTCCATTCAAAATGGAGCAAGCCTTTACGAAGACGGTAGAAGAGGTTTCTGCCTATTTTGGTGGTGTTGAAGAAGATACTGGTCTCACAGATGAACAAATCAAGAAGCATAGAGAAAAATGGGGACCCAACGGTAAGAATTTCATTTAATTCTGTTCATAAATGTGACGGAAATAGTACGCGATTTCACAACATGCTTTTTCTCGATTTGACATGCCACATGACAGCCGAATGTAAACCATAAAATTAATATCACATTCATGCCGCTACACACATAATAGGATCAATAATTCTGACTTTATCATGTGTAAATCAGTATATTAATTGAGTTATTATTCTTCTATTTTCAGAATTACCGGCAGAAGAGGGTGAGTACATTTTAATTTCTTGTATTTACAAATTGAACTTTGTGATATTTTGTAATTTCATCATGGATGAAAGCAACTTCCGGTTTGTTTTGTCTCACTATGCAATACGTTTACTTTCGGTTTCTCAATCATATTTTCAGGTAAACCATTATGGGAACTTATCTTAGAGCAGTTTGACGATTTATTAGTGAAGATTTTATTATTAGCAGCCTGTATCTCATTCGTAAGTAGCATTTTTGTTTTCTTAATCCTATACACTTAGCATAGATTGTATATGTGGCATACTTCATCATGACTCATTTTTCTTATGATACTGCAAACTACATTCAAATTGCTCAAAAATATCAAATATGTATTCAAATCATGAGTTTATTCTGGCATTCTAAACTATCCCAGCTCTTGTTCTCCTTTATCTGTGGCCATTTACAGGCAAAGTGCATAGGCGTCTTCTCTTTTTCTTGATTAATGTATTTCCCCCCCAAATTGCCACTTAACCAAGGGTTTTTCTTTCCCCAGCCTTGAGAAAATTGTGCATTCTTGACCAAGATAAAGGTAACAAAGTCCCTTTCTGATTGTCATTAAAAAGGCTTGAGTAAAACTGTATCTTAAACAGAATGCCAGAAAGTTCTCATGTTTTGAAGTATACTTTAAAATCAATCAGAAAATTGTTGACAAATATGATTTCAAGCTAGATTCTTTCAGTTTTATTTGTAACATTACTCTGAAGTAAATATATGTCAAAATAGGATTTGCAGAAAGTTCTACACATGATTTTATATTTATGGAAATTACTGTATGGATATGTGCATTTGTGATGTGTTGTCGCAAAATGGATATGTTTCAACAGTGTGATCGTATGGATTGATTTGTGTTTACCATTATGGAGGATATATTGGAGAGATGAGTTAATGTCTAGTGTTATAATCATGATATGGTATAGATTGAAAGGTAAGCATCTTATTTTTGCTAGGTAGATTGGTTTGCATTGTGTTTTGTTTCTAATTTATATGCTTATTTAAGTTATTAAGTTATGAATGAGAGAAAGAGAGATAAAGAACAGAGCAAGGGTTTAATTTTCAATATATTCTTCATAATATATAAAATCCAAAGGGGTCTGGCATGAAAGGTGAGTCGTATATCACTATATATAATACAAGGGATACTACTCCTGATTGACCAAGATTCATACTCTCCTTGAAAAAATTGCCAATATCTCAGTCATTTATGATGGTATCTTCAAATACTTTGCACCTAGTGCAAGCATATACATTTATGTAACAGAAAACCACAACTTTTTCACCCATGCAAACGCAATTATCATGCAGTGAAAGCCGCTTAGCCATTCTGCAAATCAAGAGCCAGGCCCCTTTGATAAAATCATAAATAGGGTTCTCATTAGCCTCTAATTTGGAGTCCTATGACAATATAGGAGGACTCTCTCAATGCAAATCTTCCTACAGGATTCCAGTGTTACGAAACCTAGTGAAAACCCTGAATCAATACACTAATAGTAAATTATTTCACAAAATGAAGTGGAGGTCGTATTGGTATCCTGAACATTGTCTTATGTCCCATCATGATTTACAAAATCAATGAATTTCTTGTTTCTGGGATATGAATCACCTTTGTTGATAGTTATAGTTTTATATGATGTAAAGATATTATTGATGGCATCTTTTGTATGGCTAATTAAATATTTGTATATTTCGTTCAAGGATTTTCTTTACTTTGAAAAATGACTCTTATCTTAACTGAATATGCCTCCACAATTTCTCTTGAGTAAAGCATGCTGATTTCTCTATCAATCAGGTAGCTTTTTATCCAACATTATTTTTACATAGCAATAATTTTTAGACAAAACAGAAATCTTAATGAGGTGTATGACCTCTAATGAATTTGACCTCTGAATTAGTATGACCTCTGGTTTTTAGGTAAGCAAGTTGTTTAACAGGATGATGGAGTAACAACAATTATTGTTGATTATTAGTATTTATATACTGTTTAATGGGTTAGGCATATTTGGTTAAAAAAAACAATCCCAAAACAATTGTTATATTTGCTGTTGTATGTTGTAGTCTTGAAAATTACTCATGGCTGTAGAATGATATAAAAATGTGATAGGTATACTGGCTCTATATGACCAGCCTCCAACTTGATGGTAGATATATTTTGCATCAATTTGCATAACTGGCTTAACTTGTTTCTCCATGCCTGACCCTACAATTAAGGTTTATGTAAGGCATTGCCCTTGTGTATGGAAAAGTTAAATAAGCATACCTGATGAAAACAGAAATTGTTGTTAATGTGAAATAATGTGATCAGAAATTTGTTCTTTGTGGTGCCTTTTCCATCACATATCTTTGTGCATTGTATTGATGATCTTTAGTTAATTGTTCAGGTTTCATTTGTACTTGATTTCAGTTTTTATTACACTTTTAAAAGCAGCCTGTATAACAAATGGTTTGGTAAATGCCTATGGTAAATGGTTTTACACCAGTGGTTGATATATGCTTTTGTTTCATAGATTCATCATAAAGAAAGCTAGGTTTATGTATCTTCAGCTGATGCTGAGCTGATAAAAGGGTGACATGTTGATCCCATAATGTTTTCCAGTCTTTGTGATGGTAAATAATACACATGAATATGTGATAATGTCATATTGATGGATATTGTAATAGGTGTTGCCATGTAAAACATCTGATTATTGCAGTATAATAGATTTCATGTTGGCTAAAATAATACCATGGCTCAGTCTCCCAGGGGTCTATAGAGATTAATGTATTGATAAGTATTTTTTTTCATAAGAGTTTATACAACAGGATGTGTACATGGGATGCTCTCCATCTTCTGTTTCCAAAGGTTAACACATGAAGAACAGACTTCCTTCTTGTGTTATATTCAGTTAGCTATAGTAAAGTATATCAAGTAGCTATAGAGAATATCAAGCGTGCTGGTTTTGTGATTTCTCTTCTCCTCCAGGAAGGTGCCTTGGTTAGCAGACAATCATTGTTCACTATGTTAGACCTCGCATATAAAAAACCTGATCAGAATGAAAGATCTTCTATGTCTCTCTTTAACTAATGAATATGCATGTATAAATTTATGACTTGATGAATATTAATTTACTGAACTTTCAATGGTATCTAAAACTATGGATTTTTATTTGTCATTCAGACTCTGTGTAGAATCTGAGCTTTATTACTGCATGAGTAACAGGGGTTTCCTTAAGGATTTGACTTTCACTTGCCCAGGGGGCAAGTTACTTTGAACATCTACTTGCCCCCAGTGAAATCAGCTTGTCTGATCTTTAAGTTAGTGTTTGTCAGTGATTAAAACCAGATATGAGTAGTATTAAGATGAATTTTAGTTAACATGACTGTATCAAACACAATTTGAAAGCAACTCACCCCTATATAATGTAGTAAATAAAAGAAAATATAAAAAAAATGAAGGTTTTCATTTGCGAAAACAGACTTGTCCGACAGGCTATCTCCTTGGAAAAATCACTTGTCCATGGTGATTTTAACCCGGCACGGGCAAGAGGGCGTCCACTTAAGAAAACCCCTGTGAGTATTGAGCAAACAGAGGATACCCTGATCAAACATCTACAGTAACTGTCTGATTGGAGTCTGCTATGTTTGCCAGTGCATCAAAATAAGTCTTATATAAAGAGGATTATATCTCAGTATCAGTGAGAGGTGAATATTTAAATTCCTGCTCAGCCTACAAACTTTGGTTTTTTGATTTCTTGCAAATTTAAACTCCTTTTTTCTTTTAAGATTTTAATCGGAATCAAGTTTTTTCAAACATTTGCAATGCTACGCATATTGAATCAGTACTTAGTGTCTGGGAAGGTTATAAACTATTCTTGACCCCAATGCGTTTCGAACCCTCAGCCTCCAGATGTAAAGTCCTGGAAATCTCTACGGTTGCATATATACTACGATGCCCAAGTGATGCAGGGTCAGTGCAGATTGATCAGGTTTTATACTTATTTATATTTTGAAAATGATTTTGGTCTCTCCTTGAATATTCGAGTCCTTGAAAAAGATTTGCCAAGCAATTAGGAATATTTCCATATAGATACAGAGGAACTGTTTTAGAAAAGGGGTTCTGTTTGCAAAAATTGCAGCCCAGGATTCCAGATAAGAGGTTTGTGAGAATTAAGATATGAGAGAAACTAAGTAAAACCTGTTTAGTCTAAACAATTGCTTAATTTCTGACATTAGTAACATGCTTTTAGTGGTCTTGTAAAATTCCAAATCTGCCTTGGAATTTGGAAAATTACTGGTGGTACAGGTCCAAATGACAGGGTGGTTACATTTGCCTCGTAACCGGACAGTCAAGGATTTGATTCCAGTCACATCATTAGGATAGTACTGGTTTATTGTGTAAGCAGGGATCACTTTTCCATCATCTGTCTGTCTGTCACACTTTTTCCATCACGCTTCAGCAGGTGACACACTTGTTCCAAAAACGCCCTTGTTTACATGGTATTGCATTCAGCATAAGGATAGTTGTAGTTGGAGGATTTGTCAGCCTAGTAGAGCTTGTTTTATACAACATTGTGATGTCTGTCATGGTTTAACTGTTGAAGAGGTGTTACAGTTACAGGGGGTGTAAATCTTACTGACCCACTCACCCTAGCCAGTGAAATTTAGTGCAGGGCGAGTGAAAAATAAGAAATTTTCCTTGCAATTTTTTTAAAGGGTGTGAATCTGAAATTTTGGAAGGGTAAGTGATGTTTTTACACTCGTGCTGAATTAGCCAGTAGGGGTCAGTCTGTAGTCTTGGTTTATTTAGAATCCCAATGAATAATTCTAGTCCCAGTTTTATTATATAACTCTGTTGTGTATCATAGAAGTCAGATCAGGCTGAAGAGATTAAGCAGAATTGACGTGACAAACAGCTTTATTATCCTTCTTTATCAGGGGCCATTCCTAGGCGTCTTTCTGTACCTTCGAAAATATCTTTAACCCTTTCCCTCATAGAGGAAACCAGGAAAAGACCTATGCGAACAGCATAAAACCAGATCAGCCTGCGAGTAACTCGCTGATCAGGTTTTATGCTGTTCGCTGCTCCTCAGTGGTCTGGAAATGAGGATTTTGTAATTAAATTTGGTATGGTTTAACTGTGGTTTTCTGCAGATCAGGCTTTATGTGGTACCTATTGAGTGTGTCAAAATGAGTCTATATGAGGGAAAGGGTTAAATTCATGCAGTCCCCAAAATTGCTATGTGCCTGATGCCCTAGGGCTTTTTATCTCTTGTAACTAGAGAAAATGGTGCTTTAACTTCTGAGAAGCCTCTTCCTTTCATCAGAGGAAAAGACCTTTTTATGAAAATGTCAGTCATTAAAGACCATGCGGTTTTGGTAGAATTCAGATTTCCTGACATTTTTGGTATTATTTGAAAAGGATAAATAGGTTTTCAAAGCTTTTTTATCATGATATTTGTTGGATTGGCCAATGAGATGAATTATTGAACAAAATGGGAGTGACTCTGGAACAGGAATGAAAGAATGTTTTATGTTGTTGGGCCCCATCAAGCAGAGTTCAGATTCCTTACTTTAAGTCTTGAATTGCATTCCAATGAACTGTCATCCAAACCACTGGTAGGACTCTGACAGCCTTTTGTAAATATTTGTCAAGGATTTAAGCTTTCCCCTCACCGCTCTGGGTTTGAATCCTGGTAGGGACTTCGGATTTTTCATGTGAGGAAGCCTTCCAGCTGGCTTGCGGTAGGTCTGTGGTTCTACCCGGGTACCTCTGTGTACTCGGGGTCTTCCTCCACCTGTAATTAGCTGGACGTCGCTATATGATTGAAATACTATTGCAGCGACGGTAAACCCCAATACAACTACAACTTAAGCTTTCAGAATCCTTGTGAGTTTCCTGAATCCTGTATAAATGTAAGTCAACTTAAAAATTGTGCAATATATGGAATATACAGACTCCTTTCTTTCTCTCCGGACCACCAAGTTTTTCTGGTGTCAGAGTTTGAATGTATTTGAAGTATAAAAAAAAATTCCCAATTGCAGGCAGTTGAGGCATTTTCAGGATTCCCTTTTCTCTGTCTCTCTTTAAGGTTTTTTGTGGCTAGCTTTTAGTTGTGAGATTAAAGGAGCTAGTCTTAAAAAATGGTTTCAGTAGAATAGATACATTAATTTTCTATTGATTACATTAATGAATGCATAACTGATATCTGAGACTCACAGATATGATGCAGAAGTATAGCTCATGATATCTGATATTTTCACTGTTGTATATATTGAAAATATCTCTTGTTACAGACATGGTTATCCTTATTTCTCATACCTTGATGTGTTTAACCTCATACCTACAGTATTTTCCACTTTTCTGCTTACATAGTACTGTTTATACCAGTAGCGTGTGTATGTGTGTGTTTTTCAAGATAAAGATAAAGGTATAAACAGCAGCTTCTTTATAATGCTATATTTAGGGTCCAAGTCCAAATAACCAATTATATCGCCCAAAATTAGTACTGAAAATGCACTTTCTGTTAAATAAAAAATTATGATTATAGGGTCAACGTTTTTGACTATATTAGATTCCATTATAGTGGATATCCACCATACATTGTGATCAGATCCATCCAGTATAAATATTTCCAAGGTTTATTATCATGGCATGGCAACACAGCTACATTTTATTCTGTGGATCTGGAGAACTCAATATATCTGAATTTTAGTTGAAGTTATTTGTTGTCTGGAACTGAGAAATCAATCTGCCTCTAATGCTCTTCAGTATTGACTGTGGATCCCGTCAGCTTCCAGAGGGGAGTCTTAAAGATTATTCAACAGAAAATGTTGATGCTTGTTCTTTTAAAGACCTATTCTCTCATACAATGGACTGAAAATATGGAAAAAAGGAGTTTTACATGTGTTTTTGAGCTGTTTGTCATATGGCTTTTGCATTAATACAGACTATCACTAATAAACTCTGCTAGAAAAACACTATGTAATGCAAGGATGGTATCTTGATGGTTTAATCATCTCTCTCATTTGACCCAAGGATGCTACTGCAAAGTTTGATATTACTCTGTCCTTTATTTAAAATAATTTAGAAAATCTATGAATTACTGCCACATTTTGTGATGCATTTTTTGGAGAGAGATTTAGTTCTGTTCATTTTAAGGATTATTACTAAAATCTAAAATGTATTCGACATAAGGTGTTGAGACATTCACCCTCTAGCAATGGTGTTATCTAGAAACTATTTGATGAGTACATAACAAGATATTTTGATTCTGGTGCCAGTGTGGTATCCTTGAGATCATCAGCCAGAAGGTTGTTGGTTTGATTCCTGTTAGCAGTATATCAATGTTAAAATGATGCTCGTATATCCTCCGAAGTTGGGGCTCAGCATGTAAGGGTAGTTCAGGACTGGTTGAATGGGTGGCATGATAATGTGACTGAGTGTGGTAAATGGTATCATCCCATGAGTCAGAGTGTGGTAAATGGTATCATTTGATGAGTAATTAAAAGTGGTAAATGGTATCATCCCATGAGTCAGAGAGTGTGGTAAATGGTATCATCCCATGAGTCAGAGTGTGATAAATGGTATCATTCCATGAGTATTAAAAAAGAGAGAGAGAGAGTGAGTGGTAAATGGTATCATCCCATGAGCCAGAGAGTGTGGTAAATGGTATCATCCCACGAGTCAGAGTGTGGAAAGGATATCATCCCATGAGTCAGAGTGTGGTAAATGGTACCATCCCATGAATCAACACTGCAGTCAGGTGGCGCAAAGAACTGTCACAGCCAAGCAAGTCAAGATCAATCTACTGGTTTAGATAAAATTTCCATAGCTGACAAATCAGGTATGATTCAGACAGAATTGCTTTTCTGGATTTTATCATGGTGAAAGATGGGGCCCTATAAAACCACTTCATTTCATGGATATTAGAATCTGTAATAAAGTCTATTTCATGGGCACATACATTCGTAAAATAACATAAAATGGCAGATTTGAAACATTGAAATGATCAGTTTTTTTGTGAGATAAATGTATGTGGATAAAACCAACCATGAAAATTTGACACCATTAAAGATGAATGAATGTATGTTTGATTGTTAAATGGTTAATTTATAAGATATTAAATTTTACAGTAAGACATTCAGTAATACATACATGATTCTTTAAGTCAAAATCAAAAGGCATTATTCTATCAACATGTTTTTTTTTGGGGGGGGGGGTGTGTGTGTGTGTGTGTGTTTTTGTTGTTTTTTTCAAATGGGAGACAAGTGACCCCTAGATGAAGAGGCATATTTTTAAATATTTTGAAAATGGACCAAATTGTATGTCATGGAAAACCCAGGTTTTAGTTCATAGTTTTTAGCCTGGATAGACCATAAGTAAGTAGCATAAAAGTGACCAGTATCTTACTGAGTCTTGGCAGTTCTGAAATGGTGTTTGTTAGATGGTTCCTGGGTAGCACCTTTATATTGCACCTTAGAAAGTGTTTGAAGATTCTTGTCCCATGCTGGGACCAAACAAACAATGCAGGAGACGGACTTTGTGACCCTGATAGTATTAATGCTATATGAACAAAAAAACAAAACAAAAAAAAAACAGTTTAAAATGCTGTGAAAAATAATTCCTTACAATTACTAATAATTGAAACAAATGTCTGGTTGTTTAAATTCTAGACAAAATTTATGCAGCATATCAGTAACTCTCCTGCTGTGCCAGTACTCTCCTGCTGTGCCAGTACTCTTCTGCTGATTTTTTTAGCCTCAGGATGTGGACTCTATTATACAGCAATGTCTTGGCAATGATCAAATGATGGAATGATTATGACAGTTCCTTGAAAGCTCTCTGTAAACACAATGTATTCATTTCACCTTGGGGTGTCCTTCAGAGAGCTTCTAGTCTCTGGGTCTTGTGCTCTCGCTTTCTCCCACACCAAGTTTTTATTCTCATCATCATCTTCATCATCATCAGCTATGCACTGGGGGTATATACAGGTATTAAGTGGAGGAAAGGAACGTGCTGTATCAGGTAAGTGTGGAGGAAACCTCGGTAGAATGAAAATCGGTGGTAGAATAGTGGAGGGGAATGACTGGTCTCACTATGTGTATAGTCAGCAGATATTGCTAGGCTGTCGTGTTCTCTTGCACCACTATGCATACAGGTTCTAGCGTTTACTGCCTGCCAATATGTCTTTAAAAGCAATATGTCGGCAGATGGGGCTGTTTTATAACCTAGCAATAAGTTATGTGACCAAGGTTTCCCTGTACATCTTCTCATTTGTACAAAGTATTGAAGTTCACAAGTTTACTAGGTATATGGGATAAGGTTTATGAGATTTCCCCTTATACCCTACGAAACATGTTCACAATGAAGATTTACCTAGGGCTCCTTAAAATCAAAATGCCAAGTTTCAGTCAGAAGGATTAGGTCTTTTGCTTTACATTGGTTACCTGTATGTTGGAAGTTTTCCTGTGTAAATTTTTGGTTTACATAATTATGTAAATACATTAAGTAATTTTTTTGACAAAATATTGAAAGGTATTTACATAGTAGTATTCTAAAAATTGAAATACAGAAAATCTTATGTTGATTAAACATGTCCATTTCAAACTGTCTCTTCAACTCAAAATATGCATCTGTGGCAGTAAAAAATAATCAGATAAAATGCTTAAATAATTTTCCAGAAAGTCTATCATAAAACCTTATGTAACCTCATGTAACATTTTTAAGTTACGATTTTCTCAAAGAACCTTATCAGAAGTAAGAGATTCTAAAGCTTATACATTCTCCTGTAATCTCTGACAGTTAAAACAATAGGGCACTGTAAATAGATTGGTATGGACCACCTGCACAAGGTTTCCAGAATAAACATATAAAAGACTAGTTTGAATCAGGAGGAATCTACAGTCACTTCTATCTTGGTTTCCTAATCCTTTAACTCTTCATCTTCAAAGTGAATGTCTTTATTTTAGGCAACATATTAACCAGAAACTGTTTGATTGCGTTGGCTTACATAAGTTTTCCCCTCCTTTGTAGTTGCTTTTGTGGGGTATTGATTGTGGAGACAATAAACATTTTTATTGAAACCTTGTATCTCACTAGGGCATTTCAGAATTTCTCCGAGATATCAGTGTACTGATGGCTTGTTGAAGACTTCACTTTTTATATTAACCCATTCAATGCTGTATTTCTTAATTGGACTAATCCTACCTTCTATTTTGTACTGTACAAGTTGTTTTTTGGTGGTACTTGGCAAAAATTAACTGACTGAATAGCAGAGAGTAGACCATGATCAGACTGCACGGATGTGGCAGTCACAAGTGCCCACTGCATTGTAAGGGTTAATTTCATTGTCAGATTAGTAGTTCAATAAATTATTTGAGTGTTTTTGTGTCACCTGCTGTAAGCAGAGGTGACAGATAGGGATCACTATTCTGTCATCTGTCTGTCCATCCGTCTGCCTGTACGCAACACTTTTTCATTACGCTTCAGCAGGTGACTCACATGTTCCAAAGAACACTCTTGTCTTTGTTAAAGTTTTGCATCTCTTGTATCTCCATATGCTTTTTTGCAGGTAAGCTTGATGAATTATACTCGCTAGATTGATACCTGTTGCCTGGCAAGCTGTCAGTAACCTTTTCAGTCCCTGTATTGCAGGTGTCTGACAGTTGTAAAATAAATAATGCTGAAAAATGATACCCATATGTACAAATACTGGTAAACAGACTCTGCTTTCTACTAAACAATCCGGTCTTATCTTCAGCATCATATTTTTTTCTTCAAACATATTGTTTGTTCCTCTAATATCAGCACTTTGTTTACCCTTATCTATATCCATAAAATTGATTCAAACAAATCTGTCTGTCTCCAAACTTTGTTTGTAGAACTTGAGCAATTTTTCAGGAAATATTGTCAGTCAAGCAAGGCCCTGGAACGTCAGCATGGCCATATTATATTGACCTCTGTCTGTATTATAAAAGTAGATCAGCAAGCAAGACACAGGCTGATCAGGTTAAATTACTGCTCATAGTATACCTCTGATCATTGTCCAGACAGAGAAATGATTTCAGTCTGATAGGGATTTTCAGAGGTCTCCAGTGTTTAAAATAGCATTGTTTTGTAGTGAAGGTGAATTTGATATCACACATATTTGGCTGTGCTTCATCTAAAGCAATAGCTCAGTACCCACGCTTGTTCCATCTGCTGGCATACAGTCAGCCTCCCTGAACATTAAGGCATTATACTTTTTATGATGCTCAATCAGTTTATTTTTCCTGCTGGTTCTTTTGACAGGTTGATTGATTCCCACTCAGGCCCTGAATTACATTATGTACCCTTCTGAAAAAGAAATTGATTCCAAGTGTTATTTTCAATGAATTTCTTGATAAAATAAACTGCATTTTATTTGCACAGATTCTTTTTGAAGCATGATCAGAACATCATTGCCAGAATTTGGCTTCCCTGTCTTTGTTTTTGGAAAGAATCAGATGATGATTCTGAAGTCACTGTCCTATATCAGTTTTATTATTTTTATCTACATTTTGAACAGTTCAAGTTTGTTTTATCAGCACCATACATTTTCTTGTTTTAATCAGAATGTGTCCCTTGAAGCTTGCTATACCTTGTTTAAAAGGATGTGCGGCAACAGGTTTTTGTTTGTTGTTGCAACAGATAGTGTTATAAAACATGTGAATGTTATTATTTTATATTTCTTTGTGCATGCACCGTAACATTTATGGCTTTGATGCTTGTCAAAATGGTGGTTTATGCTAATGGGAATCAACATGATAATCAGGAAAGTTTGCCATGATCAAGTGCATTTCTAGAAAAAGCTGGCAAGACCCTGCCAGGGGTTATAAGCCTGGTAGACTAGAAGCACCGGAAACATTTGGAAATGAGGATATAGATGTAACAGTTATATGTTTTATATTTGGCTGTCTTCTTTATATGAATATGCCTTTAGACATGTATGATGGTATCAAAGGAGACTGCTCTGAAAAAGATCCAAGAGGTAATTTTATAAGTAAAGGTGAATAGAGAGAAAATTCTGCCAACTGGTGGTTTTGTTTTCTGACGAATATAACGGGGCTTGAATTTAACTTTTCTTGCCACTCGCAAATTTTGCGAGGAGCTGAAATTTCAACTCACAAAATTTATCGTTCACTTTCAATTTCATGAATGGTATATATTTTACAAAGGCAAACTCTTCTCAGTGTGAGAAGCCCAAGTTTAATTATTAACAAATACTTTAACCCTTTCCCTCATATCGACTCATTTTGACGCACTCAATAGGTACCACATAAAGCCTGATCTGCAGAAAACCACAGTTAAACCTTACCAAATTTAATTACAAAATCCTCATTTCCAGACCACTGAGGAGCAGCGAACAGCATAAAACCTTATCTGGTTTTATGCTGTTCGCATAGGTCTTTTCATAGTTTCCTCTATGAGGGAAAGGGTTAAAAAAATAATACAAGAATTGTAAGTATATCAATAATGTCTGGTAATTTGATTATTACTGTTATTCTTTTTTTTCTAAAGAATAAAAAAATGTGTTGTGAATAATGCCTTAATATTTAGTTTGTTACAAATTGGCTGCATAAAGTGAAGAAAGTAAACAGTCAGACTGTGCATCATATGTAGTTATAGGGTAATGATGACTATACGAAAACATTGGGTGCCAGTCTAGCAGTTGCATGTAGGTTAAAATTATGCCTCATTGCAATAGATTTTACTTTTTACTTGTCCTGATAAAGAAAACACGATGCTGATCTTGATTAGATTCAAAACTTTGTACTCGCAAAAAATGTGAGTAGCTACAAAATGAACTTCCAAAATTCATTTCCCACTCGCATTTTGCGAGTTTGGGAGTGCTAGATTCAAGCCCTGATATAAGGAGAGACGTGCAGTTTAATTGCAGAAATGAATAGAAAGATAGCACTTTTACAGAAGAAGAGACAATCATTTACATAATCTGGTTTTATAGAGAGTACAGATTAGTAGAATGGTTTTCAACAAAATGTCATCTTGGAGTGAAGCTTTAATTCACAGATCTAAATGTTAAGTAAATCCTCACTAATGCACCGTGAAAGTAATGTTCTTTGTGGGCATTAAATCAGGAATCAGAAACAATTAAACTCAGAATTCTGTAGAGCATTTGCTTAACGGTACATTTGAATATTACATGTATGTACTTGAAATAAGGCGTCTTCAGGTCTGTTCTTCAGTTGTTTGTTTAAAGACATTTAGATGGCTGCATCTGATTTTGAAATCATTGTGTATTTGAAAGAAGAAGGTCTGAAGGAAACATATTGCAATAAAAAGCACAGTTCAGTTGAATATTTGTTAAAAGTTTTTCTTTAGCTGTCATTTATAGATTCAGTATTGTCGTGACATCTCCCAGATTTGTTTGAATACATGTATATGCTTAATTTGTAAAAAAATATTTTAGATCAAAGAGCTTTTAATGTATAAGTATATTAGTCAGTTATGAGGAAAACTTGGCTGACATCATCAGATGAGGTAAAAACTTTTGGAACACCTTCATTTAGAGATTTATAGGTAGACATGCAAATTGGCTTGATTTGTTTTGAGTAATTTGTTTGTTTCTTAAAAGCTTAAACCTTTTAATTCCAAGGGACACATACAAATAACCATGTTTTGGCCTAATGAGTTTGAATTTCATACAATGACAGATATATTGATCTTTTTTGCATTGTTGTTCATTTCCATCTAGGTTTCATACAGTTCTTGATGCACATATCTCCCTGCAATAAATGGACCCCTCCTAGTGTACCTGAATATACAGGGTAATTGGAGTAAACATTGTAAAATAACCGTTGCTGGAGTCTAAAGTGTAAATCAATGCTGATTTTGTTTGAAGTTAATGATTTTACATGGCATATGGATAAATAAGAGGGGTTCAGGGTTATTGGGCTGAAGATAACAATGTCTCAAACTGAAGAATTACTTCAGTTTGGTCGAAGTTAGTTTGACGTCATTGGAGTTCATTTTAAGATAGTGATGAGCTATAAATAAATGTCTCGGTCTAGTTCTGTCAACTGGGTAGGCTTAGAAATGGGTAGGGGTGTAATCAGAGCAGGGATACGTGGGTAGATGGGGCAGGGGAACTGGTTAACGGCTGGTGTACTTCGGAGAGATGCTCTTGATTTATTCTTTCTAGTGGGCGGTGGACTCACCTGTTTAAAAGTCAGGTTCTGTTTGCATACATATGGGGCAGTTGATAAGCGTTTAATGCCCTGACATGACTAGAAAGTGCACTAGCCTGGAGGCATGGTCATAATGTATTCCATAAGTAATTGGTCTCAAACAGCTGATGGACTGCTCTATAGGGGTTTTTGTAGTTTGAAGTAGAATAATCAAAGGATCAAATTAGTTTTAAATAAATCCTGGTACATGTTTATATTTCTCTGAGATTTGAAGTTGTTGTTAGGCATTTTATGGTCAGGGCTTCTTTCATCTAGGGTTACATGGGGACTATACAGTTAGTTAGTATGTATATCCTCAATCTGCTAAGTGCAGTTGTGAGAGCAAAGTTGCTTATAGTTTTAGAGAGTGACCTGTCTTTCAGGTAATTTCTGCTCAGGTTCAGTTGTCCAAAATGTTGGAAGACCTGGTCAAAGAGTTTCCTGAGAGGATATGGTTCAGAGGTTGTTGGATCAGTCAGCTATGGTCCTTTTGAAGATTTCCACAGGAGGAGGTTTATAGTCTTTGAAGCCTGTTTGTTTTTATGTATCATCTGGTTCCCACACAATATTGTGTGATAGGTAGAGGAAGAAAAGGTCATGATTGGGACCAGCTGGATGTTAGGTCGAGATGAACATTGATGATTATCTAAATATTTGATCATATCGTCATGAGTCATTAAGACGGACAAAGATGGTGTGTTTTGAGATGAAACTGAAGAGGTGGTGTATCCATAAGTTTAAATACAAGGAACTACCTACTGAGGTGGAGGGAACACTTAAGGAGGATGAGTTCAGTTGATGGTGGCATGGTTTTATGTTGAATATGATAGGACTGTTCAGTAAAAATTCTGGAAAATCATAAAAGTTTATATTGATATTGTTCAGGGTTGTCTTTAAAAATGAGAAATATTAGTTTTACCCTCAGTCTGACATTGTTTAGGAATCATATAAAACGTGACATGACTACCTTTTCATGCTACAGATGCTTTTACGACATACATTACCTGTGATATCTTTTGTTTGCTTGCATGGGTTTTTCTCTCCCATTCCTCCTCAAAGGAATTGTTTTTGGCGTACACGGTTGTTTTAAGTCAGAGAAAAAGGTAAATCTGCATTCAGACATAAAAGGTAAATCTGCATTCAGACATAAAAGGTAAATCTGCATATATATGTAGATTTCAAGGTATGGATGAAAATCAAAGGTAGGAACTGAGACTTCCCACAGCTGCATTATGAGTTAATGGCAGCATCTGATGGTCTTGAAAGATTTGGAACATCTGGAAGTGTAATAATTACCTGCATCTGTCTCTCTGGGAAAGTCATGGGGTTAACCCTGTAATCCAGAGCTCTTGTGACGTAGATAGATGTACTTGGATACAGACCTACTGGTGTGAAGATGGTCAGGCTAGGTTGTCTGGGTTCGGTTCTGTGAATAAAAGAAGTAGGAGTGTATGTGTGTAAGTGCATTGACCCTTAGAATGCTTTGGGCTTTTGTCACTTACTGTCTTTGCGACCAGTGCAGACCAAGATCCGCCTGCACATTCGTTCATTCTGATCATGGTCTGCACTGTTTGGCACTCAATCAATACATTGTCAACAAGCACCCCTATAAACAATTAATGGTACAGTCCAAAATGGAGAAAGGACAAGTCCATTTAAGAAATTTAGAATGGTAAGGGTTTATTTTATGGAGTAGTGAGGAGGAGAGTTTTGTCCAGTTAATTTCTCAGAAAAGTTACTGATTATGAAATAATGGCTGCTGGTTTAGAACTTATAATTAAGTGGATATTTAACTATGAAGAACTCCTCGTATAGTGTTAATAAATCATTGCAGTGTTTAATCTACAAATATCATAGTGAGTTATTCACTACTAAGTTTCCAGAACTAAGTGAGATATTTTGAGCCTGTCAGAAAAAAATCTATTCTAGTAAGTCAAAATCTGATGTTACAAGTAAGCATAATTGTCATGACTTACAAATCAATAAACCCTTACTTCTAGATGTATATAATTATGTACTTTAGGTCTTTTAAAAACTTGATGATTTAAGCTTTAACATTATTGATCATGACACCAAAATAAATTATAGCTGATAATTTTTTTTTCAAAGCCTTTTAGCTATTTTGATCAGTTTAATCAGAAGCATTATTTGACAAGTATCCACAGGAAGTTCTGGGGTCAATTACTGCCCAAGGCATTATGGGAGATAATGGAGACCAGGAGGGAGAAATTATTTATGCAAGGATGAAAATGTTATGAGCTGCACCTGTATGGCTGTTTTCATTGCAATATGTTGAAATGGTTTGCGTTCCTAGACACTTGGGAGAAGTAGGAGGTCGCGAATTATTGGCCATTGAGCCACCTAGCCTGGTGAACGACCATTTGTTTTAGTGCATTAGATTTATTTATTGTAACTTCGTGTCTGGGAAGTAATTCATTTTTTATGTTCAGTAAGAAAGCATCATCTGTTTTCCATATAGTCTTTATTGGATAGGCTTAACATACCTCTGCATGCAGACTGGTTGCAAATAATTGGAAATTTTTTACTCAGTGTTGACCAAAACACTCCTCTTTGATATCACTCTTCGTTATAGAAGGGAACTCTTCTGCTGGAATTAGTGCTTCCTTTAAGAAATATTCTGCGACTTTTATTGACTGCAGTGATTAAAGATGCAATATCAGGATAAGGCTATTAATTAATTCTGGTATTTTGCTGGCAGCACTTTTAAGACATGCTCAACTACACAGAATCTTCATATTAATGACTAGAATACAATCTATGGAACATAAAACCGACAAATAAACAAAACAAATATTTGAGGTAGATCCAATTGTTTCGAATCATTGCATAAAAAAAGGATACAAAATCTCAAAGATTAATGGTAACACCAGAGGTCTCAAATTAAGAGATCATTTGATAGCATTGTGTGTGTTTCGAAATACATATTTTCGCTCCCTTTTGATTTGCTCTTTATTTGATGTCTTTGTGATATAGTAAATGGATTTTCAATCAATACTTTTTTTCATACCACTTGATTTGTTCATCATTCTTAGCTTCCATACATTGTTGAATTACAGAAAAAAAGTATTTACTCCCCACCCTCTTCCTACTGCAATATCTGGCATTCCAGAAATTACTACCTTTCTTACCTATGGATAAAAACTGCACAGGTAACAATATGTATTTGTATGTTTGCCCAAAACCAGTTTCCCTCATAGAAGTGAAATCTTATACCTCTGGCTTGAGGCATTTCTGGCAGAGCTTCCTGAGGAGGAGACTTTCTAAGTATGGATAGTTCATGGTTTCTGGAGGTCATTGCCCTGGCAACTTGGATATGACCAGGTAGTTGTTAGTGTAACCTTGTATTGAAGTTTGAACTAGTAGTAAGAAAAAATATTTAATTTAGTGAGGAATTTCTGTTGATTCATAAGCAGAGAAAAATAATGGTCCTAGGGGAATTGTGCTGTTAAAAGGATCAAACCTGGCACCACAAGGGTCTGTCAGTGATTGCAGGTCCTATTGATTTTAGGGTGTGAAAAAAAAAAAATTAAGCAGAGGGAAAACATTTTGAAATGAAAAAAAAAGAAAAAAAAAGGCAAAAAAAGCAGTAATTAATATTTTTTTCTTCCATTAATCAAAAGCTAAATGATTGATAATCAGTACTCATTTGAATAAATTTCTCATTTGGAGTTAATGACTTAGAGAATCAATACTCTAATTTATCAACCAGTGTCAGTAGGTCAGAATGTCCGTACTGTAATTGAAAGGTCATTGGTTTGATTCCTGGACGCAACATACTAAAATTAATTAAAATGGCACTGGTAAATAAAATTGGTCCCCTGATTTGTGCTCAGCATAACATATGGGTTAGTTTCAGCACTGTTTGGCCAAGTGTCAGGATAATGTCATTGAATGTGGTATCATGTCTCTAGTCAATGGCATGGTATCACGGTGGGGATACCACGGTGAAATATAACCCTTTCCCTCATATATACTCATTTTGACGCCCTCAATAGGTATCACATAAAGCCTGATCTGCAGAAAACCACCGTTAAACCTTACCAAATTTAAAAACTGCCATATAATGAGTGACTGATCAGCCTGTGAGCTAAGCCTGAATATGATCTGGCTTAACCCTTTCCCTCATATAGACTCATTTTGACGCAATCAATAGGTACCACATAAAGCCTGATCTGCAGAAAACCACAGTTAAACCTTACCAAATTTAATTACAAAATCCTCATTTCCAGACCACTGAGGAGCAGCGAACAGCATAAAACCTGATCAGCCTGCGAGTTACTCGCAGGCTGATCTGGTTTTATGCTGTTCGCATAGGTCTTTTCATGGTGTCCTCTATGAGGGAAAGGGTTAACTGGGGTGATACAGAACTCAAGCAATCTTACTCCTATTTAGCCTTTTTCAGAGTTGCTCTGCTTCCCTTAACAAGTAAGCGTATAATTCATTGAAAGATTTCTAAGATATTGATTAATGTTTATTTTACTCATAGATCTGTCACCTCAGGAAGAGCCAGATAAAGTCGTGGTTGGATTACACCATCACTTTCTAAATCTTGCAAAGTATAGGCTGTACTCCATTGGAAAATGCATTACCAAGAATGACTTTTAAAATTATTTTTGTGATTGTGGAAGAGAATTCCCTGGTGGTTATCTCTGTCATTTGCCATTTTTATCATTTGTGTTTTAGCATAGTTAATGACAATTGCCAGTTAATTGACACTCTGTTGATTTGAGTGAAATACTGTTTGTGTATCACAAAGCATATTGAAGATGCAAAGATAAATGGAATTTTTCATTATTAATTGTTGCTGCCAGTAATTCTGGCGCAGATTAGGTGTATGATACTTGTTCAATAGAGGAGATTGGAACTTTTGATTAAATACGAGGCTCTTTCATAATGTGAACAATGGTATTGGGCGGTGGGTACAAATTAGTCTGTTAATGTCGGATTTCAAATCAACAGATGGGTGTCATTTTACGATGATGGCATGTGAAGAAAGGAAAAGACTGTAACAGGGATTTACACAGACATACATGAAGATATTACTACATAGTGAATTAAATGTTACATGGCAAAAAACAGCAACAACAGAAATAAACATGAGTGTAATTTTGATATATGAAAGGTCATGCTAAATACCGTCTCTGATATTTTGTTATTGAACAAGTACCATCAAGCCCTTCATGAGCAGTCGTTTAATCTGTGTACAAGAAAAAAAATGGCTGGTTAGTGCAGGTAGCTGTTAAATAGGGAATAAGTAATCAAAAGGCAGCACTGATAAGCCCTTTAGGCTGAGAATTGCCAATCAAAAGGCAGAACTGATAAGCCCTTTAGGCTGAGAATTGCCAATCAAAAGGCAGCACTGATAAGCCTTTTAGGCTGAGAATTGATAATCAAAAGGCAACACTGATAAGCCCTTTAGGCTGAAAATTGCTTTCAGTCTGATTAGGCCTTTAAGTGATCCATCATGATTTGGGATGCCTCTCTGTAAAGTCTCTGATATTTGGACATAAGATTCAAGGTAATTTTGTTGGTATATAATATATTCCTGTTCTAGAGAATCTGGTGTTAAATAAATGGATGTGTTTGAGGTAGATTATAGTTCTAAATAAAACCATCCTCAAAATCAATGAAAACCAGTAGTTACAATGAGAGAGATGTAGAGAGGATAACTGTTGGTTTATCATGCTGGTTGACCATACTTAATGGGAGGGATTCACACTAGAAACACATTTCCCTTTACACTGGGTAAAGACTGAAACTGTCATTGATTTCTTGATCAAATAAGGATACTTGCTGATGTATGGCCTACTTTCTAACATCAGTGGACTAAATCTGTTGCTCTGTAAAATGTATACCTATTTGTTTGCCTTGTGAATATAATATCTGAAACAGAAAATTGCCGTCAAGGCCTGATTAGTTTTTTTTTTGCTTTAGGCAGTTTTATTTTTTCTAATGGTGAGATTGATAGAATATGATATGAAATTTCACATGTATACAGTGTAAGGTTATGAGTAATTTGTATGTTGATAAATCCCATATGTTACAGTACTTGTGTATGGTCTGTGTATCAGTTGGTGTTTTTCCATTCACAATCTGTTGTATGATAATCAGGGCAAACAGATGATGAAATAGCTAAACTTGGCTTAGGGGACCAGTCCTTGAAATAAGGCTTAGGGGACCAGTCCTTGAAATAAGAGAAGCTAAACTGGGCTTAGGGGGTCCTTGAAATAAGAGAATGTGGTGGTTGCTTAGCAAAGGTAGGTGATGAATGGCGGTCTTATGAATATATCTTTAAACTGACTGCTTAAAACAGGTTGGATTTTTAGGACAGGTTGCAACAAGGAAAGGTATAACAGCAGTTAAGCCACAGTAGTAAAATCACCTTTAAAACTCTAGTCTTGATAATGACTTGAATTCATGATCGAGTTGAATATGGGATAGAGGGCCTGAAAATAATTGTCTTGGTTGTATTGTGGTTTGATGATCAAGTTGGATAACATTAGATATGGGAAAAGGGTCCAGATAGTGAGGTAGTCCACATATCAAGGTGGTCTTTATTTTAGGATGATGATGATGATGATGATGAATCTCTAGGCTTCATAATAACGGATAATCATGCAATGTTTTATGCCCTACAAACAGGGTGTGATTTCATTCAGCCCAGTTTTATTGTGCTTTAATTATTACTGAAGCCATGAAAGGTTAATGTTGGAATCATTTTGATTATGGAATCATAGTCTATTTATGAATTTTGCGATAATATCACACAGGGAAATGCATCCCGCCCTATGAAAAGTAATTAAATGCAATTAAAAACCAGCCAGCACTGCTGTTACTAACACTACGAAAGGTATTTGATATTTAGATATATTCATTCACCCTGCCCTAAGCCAGTAGGTGGCAGGGATGGTTAGATAATGTTGAAGTTCAGTAATGTTCTTATTGCCTACAGATAGTTCTATTAGTTCAGAATATCCGCAAACCATGTGGATTACATAATTTGGCCTTATAAATGTTAGATTACGGATAGTAGTCCTTGTTGTTTTTTTCCCCACAAAAATGCTGACACAGTTGTGTAGTTGCTATCTGGATACTGGATGGCATATTAAACTAGCAGTGTTTACATCATCAATAACTTTCTGCAGTAGTAAATCTGGGTTGGTTCCCGAAGTGAGGCGGCACTATATTTGCCTCTTGTAGATATTTTGAATCCCCAAATGACTGGTATATTGGTGGTGGGACTTTAACCCTTTCCCTCATAGAGGACACCATGAAAAGACCTATGCGAACAGCATAAAACCAGATCAGCCTGCGAGTAACTCGCAGGCTGATCGGGTTTTATGCTGTTCGCTGCTCCTCAGTGGTCTGGAAATGAGGACTTTATAGTTAAATTTGGTAAGGTTTAACTGTGGTTTTCTGCAGATCAGGCTCTATGTGGTACCTATTGAGGGCGTCAAAATGAGTCTATATGAGGGAAAGGGTTAAACCCATACTAATGAACACACTGTATATCTAAAAGACCAGTCAACTGCAATCCAAATAGTTGTTCTCCAGGGATTTCTAATTCTCTGTTGTTGTTTTTTTCTTTGGAAGAAATATTTCTGAATGATGGGACAGTTTTTGTTTCAAATTAAAACAAATGGTGAGACATTGTATCTAAATGATAAATGAGAGGTTAATACCAGACTCAATAATCCTGAACAGGGAGAGTGTGAACAATTGGTAACTTTCAATGATTTAATATTACACTGTAGATCTCAAAATTAGAAACTATGTTTATTAGGCTAGCTTGAGTAGTGGGAATAAATTTCTATTATGTATAAAATCGGAAATCCCTTGAAGATCTTGAAATCAATCATTTTTAATTGTATGCCATTTTAAGGTATAGATTTGTTATATTGTTAATAGTAAGAAATCAAAGCTTAGTCTCTGATGGAACAAAATTATGTTTTCACAGCATCATGGCTTGCACACTGAGAAAGTTAACTCCTTCTTAACATTTCTCTCACCACATCCTGTTTTGGTAAATAAGATATGGCAGTATCGATTTGAAGATGAGCATAAGTGATTCAATGTAAAGTTGCGATTGATTATCCGTATACAAGTCACGAAAGGAAGGGCTGATTGGCCACGGAGGGGGTGTCTAGTAGTCAAAGCTTAGAATCAGTCAACCGTATCCTTTTTTTCTCATGAATATTCATGTATGAAGTCCAGACTTGATGAATATTAAT
Organism: Solen grandis; assembly: GCA_021229015.1. NCBI lineage: Eukaryota > Metazoa > Mollusca > Bivalvia > Adapedonta > Solenidae > Solen > Solen grandis. The sequence continues at coordinate 60,102,263 of CM037778.1, forward strand.
TTCCTGAACTTAAGATGGTATATTAAATGAAGAACCTTCTTTTGCCATGCAGACTGTGTAGAATCTGAACTACAATTTTGTATGAGCAAACAGAGGAAACCCTGATCAGACAGCTTCTGGAAGGAGCTGTCCAATCTGGGTTTGTTCTGTTTGCCAATGAGTAGGGTTTTGCCTCATGAAAACCAGTGAGAAATTGACTAATTCAACCAGACATAAACTTGACATGCATTTTATTTAAAACTCTGTTCAGTCTTATCTGGTTTCATTGGTCATACATTATGTAAAATGGTTTAATTGATTTGGAAGTATGTGAGAACAGGGCAGGATCCAGGTGTAGGGTGCATCTTGATGGCATAAGTTTTAGACGACAAGTTTGAGTGTGACCCTTCTGACGTGAGTCACAATTTTGAACAAATTGCCAACTTTGTAATCAAGTGAATGAAACTTTTTTTGTTCTAGTGACTTGGAATGAAGATTTCTATCGTGTTGAGTAAATTATATGAAATTGAATAGCTGAGTCCTTGGGATGAGTTGTAGGTTTTAATACAAGTGAATATAGGCGATATAAAATATGATTATGTAATGGGTAAAATTGGATTGGGTAGGCTTTTTGACTCTGGAGGCAAGGGCTGAGGGTGGTCAATTCAATGATGGATTGGGTAGGCTTTTTGACTCTGGAGGCAAGGGCTGAGGGTGGTCAATTCAATGATAGATTGATTATTCCAAAGAAGCGGCTAATTTGAACAAGGCTTTTAAAAATTCAGGAGGAAGGTTGTCACGCAGTCAGCCTAACCCTGCAAGCCTTGTGTTTGGAAGATGCTGAGTTAATGGCAGATACAGCAACCTAATGTCCAATATTGTCTGCATGTTTACATGGAAACTAATCATGTAACAGGTCTGAGGTTACAGGCCAGCCAGACTGATCGAAAATTGATTAAAGATATTTTACCACACTGAATGAAGAGAGAGAGGGAGAGAGAGGTGAAATGATAAAGGTCACCAAATTAACCTTTTCCCTCATAGAGGACACCATGAAAAGACCCATGCGAACAGCATTAAACCAGATCAGCCTGCGAGTTACTCGCAGGCTGATCAGGTTTTATGCTGTTCGCTGCTCCTCAGTGGTCTGGAAATGAGGATTTTACAATTAAATTTGGTGAGGTTTAACTGTGGTTTTCTGCAGATCAGGCTTTATGTGGTACCTATTGAGTGCGTCAAAACGAGTCAATATGAGGGGAAGGGTTAAGCCAGATCATATTCAGGCTTAGCTCACAGGCTGATCAGTCACTCATTATATGGCAGTTTTTTTCCCCTTGAATTGCGAATGGGTTGGGTACCCCTTCGCTTGTGAAAAATTAGCGCTTTTGTGAAAATAAAGTAGTGGCGTTTCTGTTGATATTGTGAGGAGAAAATGTGGGCTATGACAGAATATCTTGCAGTTGTTCAGATAAATGGTAGGGAATATTTTATATAAATTCAAGAAACTGAGATATTGTGGAAGAGAAGCACATTTGAAATTTAATTCAGCTTAGTAAGAAGGATTTAAACCATGCCTCTATCAAAAATACACTTTTGAATTGTGAATCAATTTGAGTCCCTTCTAAATTGTGAATGGGTCCTTTTATGGGTACCAGTTGTAGACTACAGACTTTAACCCTTTCCCTCATAGAGGAAACCATGAAAAGACCTATGCGAACAGCATAAAACCAGATCAACCTGCGAGATCGGTTTTTATGCTGTTCGCTGCTCCTCAGTGGTCTGGAAATAAGGATTTTGTAACTAAATTTGGTAAGGTTTAACTGTGGTTTTCTGCAGGTCAGTCTTTATGTGATACCTATTGAGTGCGTCAAAATGAGTCTATATGAGGGAAAGGGTTAATTCACAGGCTGATTGGGTCTTATACTGTTGGCTACTCATCATTTTCTTGGCATTTAGCTCTGTTGAATCTTTTTCTGAGTGGTGAAATGTTTCACTTTGACAGGGGTTTCCTTAAGGATTTGACTTTCACTTGCCCAGGGGGCAAGTTACTTTGAACATCTACTTGCCCCCAGTGAAAACAGCTTGTCCGATCTTTAAGTTACTTAGTGTTTGTTAATGTTTAAAACTAAATATGTGTAGTATTAAGATGAATTTCAGTTAACACAATTTGTAAGCAACTTCCCCCCTATATAATGTAGAAAAAAAAAATAAAAAAACACAAAAAAACCCGAAAAATTTCATTTACGAAAAGAAACTTGCCCGACGGGCTACCTCCTTGGAAAAATCACTTGCCCATGGTGATTTTAACCCGGCACGGGCAAGCGGGCGTCCACTTAAGAAAACCCCTGCTTTGATTTGTATTTTGATGGTAAATTACGGTGTTGAATGACAAAGCTGAGAGGTGAAACATCCTGTATCTGTATGATTGTTGAGCAGATGTTCTGGCGATTTAAGCTGAAATTGATTAGAAAATCTGTCTTCTTTGTTTTATTTTTTTTTATTCAGTTTGTGCTAATTGATTTTAATTTCAAGTTAAGCGTTTTTATATTGGAATCAAGGAGAAAGTATGACATGGTGTTAAGTGCTGGTGTTACGAAGTTGTCACTCTCAGAAAGCAAAAATAATTACTTGCATCATGCTGAGACGTTTAAGATTTTTTTTATTCCAAACTTCACTAATGCAATTTGAAACTGATATTGATATTAATGGGTGTTGAAGTCCTGTTGAAATATTCTTTGATTATGAGTCTGAAGTTTGATCACTGCCTACGGGCAAAACCTTCTGGGTGCAAAGTACTGGTTCACTCAGACCCACAGAAAGTGATTAAGTTGTGAAAAAAATTGTTACCCAGTCAACATTAAATAAATAAAGAAATACTAGATTCAGTGTTACAGGAATGCTGCAGGAAAATTTGTGATTTCCAGTGTAAAATAGACAGATGCATGTTCTCTCCAGTCATTCCTACAGGTCATTGCCTTTTCACAGGTATGGTTATATGATGTAAGTTGAGTAGTTTAAAGAATGCAGAATTGGTTTTGCAATGTATATCTGTTAAAGGAAACGGGCCATTCTACACTCAGAAGTATCCAGCAAATGTGCGTTATTAATGATCAAAGCAAGGAAGAGATACATTTATTGCTGGTTGAATGATGCACTCCATGCATTCAGATTTAATGAGGATGCATGTGCTCAGTATTGGAACCAATTTACAGGTTTATGATGTGTTTTGGAGGAGGATCCAATTGTGTTTGAGTGTCAAGGAAAAGTTGTTAAGGCACTTTCATTTTTCACAGCCTGTTTGAGAGGGAGGAATTAGATCTCAAAAACAAGATTGATTCATATAACAGACAGTTGAAGACTCGGAACGGCCTTTGAAGTATGCAAAATTTTAATCATGTAAATGATCTTTCAATGCATTGACTGGTATAATTATACATTAACAATAAATGAACATTATAGGATTAAAAATTGCAGAAAACAGCCCCGGATAGAGATCAGAGCTTCTTAACCTCATTTACCTCATTTAGTCTCATTTGACACGTAGGTGAACAGAGCTGACCCAGATCAGACAGCTCCTATAGGACCCAGATCAGACAGCTCCTATAGGACCCAGATCAGACTGCTCCTATAGGACCCAGATCAGACTGCTCCTATAGGAGCTGTCTGATCTGGGTCTCATCTGAATATTGTAGCTAGGTTTCTTCAGAGTCATCAATGGCATGGAAAAATAGATCTTTTTCATAAACCATTTTAACCCTTTCCCTCATATAGACTCATTTTGATGCACTCAATAGGTACCACATAAAGCCTGACTTGCAGAAAACCACAGTTAAACCTTACCAAATTTAATTATGAACTCCTCATTTCCAGACCACTGAGGAGCAGCGAACAGCATAAAACCTGATCAGCCTGCAAGTTACTCGCAGGCTGATCTGGTTTTATGTTGTTCGCATAGGTCTTTTCATGGTTTCCTCTATGAGGGAAAGGGTTAAATATAAGTCATTTAATATTCATGAGGTCATCAATTTGTACATGAATATTCATGAGGTAAAGGGTTTAAAACAGTTAAGTTACTTGTCATTTTTTGAACCAATTTGTAAATAATAAAAAAAAATTTTTTAAATAGTTCAAAATAAAAATAATTAGGAATCAGACCTTACATAGAAAACAGTTTAAAGGAAATTGGTTTAATTTAATGACATCTAAAAATATTTTCATTTGTTTTGAGTTTTCCTCTGTAAATGACGCAGATCTGTCTAGATAATAATGTAAAATTATTTTCCCATTTTACTTTTGCATTGATTGACGTCATGGTTTTCAATAAATGAGTACAAGTATTTTATCTGTGCGCATATCATAATCACCTTTGCATAAATTTGTAGGTACATTAAGAGCTTAAAATAGAACTGAATGATGAAATAGTATACAAAATTAAACTCATTTCTTACGTCATGAATGTTAAGCTTTTAAGATTTTTTTTTTATCATTTTATGTAATGATAAAAATCAACATCCTTTTGGGATATCTAGTGTGTGTTTGAGTGTGTGTGTGTGTGTGTGTGTGAGAGAGAGAGAGAGAGAGAGGGTGTAAAATAATAAAATGCAATTTGTAAAGTTTGTTTTTATTATCATGTGAATGCATCACATACAAATTGATATGATTTTGATGTGTAGATAAATGAAATGTCAAATGATCTGTTTCCAGGTGTTATATTGACATGGCTGTATTCTTAATATAATTCCTTTCCATTTCAGGTATTAGCGTGGTTTGAGGAATCTGAAGAACAAGTAACAGCTTTTGTAGAGCCATTTGTGATATTAGTTATTTTAATATGCAACGCTGTAGTAGGAGTGTGGCAGGTAAGTGTTCATGTTTTCTATACCCCACCCACCTACCTCTATGTTCCTTCCCTCTATAGACTGTGTTACACTCGGGTAAATCAAATTGCACGAATTCTCAATCAGATCAGGCTGCAATACTACTAACCTTATTTTGTGCTAAGTGAGTCTTAAATACTTAGGAATATATTTCATCATTATTGTCTCGTTTATAAAGATAGCTAATCATCTATCATCTTAGAATTTAAATAAAAAAATTACTGGTAGAAATATATAAATTGTCCCCTTCATCTATAAATCAGTTGTTTTGTTAAAGAATTCAATATAGTTTTACATCAGAAAATATGGAATGTGTAAATTTTGCCAAAGTTAAGAAATATCAAATAATCTAATTTAATATGTTTGGTATTTGGCTTTTTAGCTCACATGAGCACAACGTGCTCAAGGTGAGCTTTTCTGATCGCCTTTTGTCCGGCGTCCGTCGTCCGTCGTCCGTGCGTCCGTGCGTGCGTGCGTCCGGCGTCAACAATTGCTTCAAACAACATCTCCTCCCAAACGGCTTGGCCAATTTGAAAAATATTTTGCAGGAATGTTCCTTGGATGAAGCTCTACTAAAGTTGTATAAATGGTTCTGGTCCATTGCATAATTAGGTCACAGGAGCTAAAAATAGATTTTAAAAATGCAAACTTTGAAAATCTTCTTCTGCAAAACTGCAAGGCCTAGAGCTTAGATATTTGGTATGTAGCATCATCTTATGGGCCACTACCAAGATTGTATAAATCATAGCCCTATGGTGATAAATGACCCCGCACCAGGGGTCACTTGTTTTACATAGAGTTATATAGAAAAATCTTAAAAAATCTTCTTCTATGAATCCATAAGGCCTAGAGCTTAGATATTTGGTATGTAGCATCATCTTATGGGCCACTACCAAGATTGTACAAATCATAGCCCAATGGTGATAAATGACCCCGCACCAGGGGTCACTTGTTTTACATAGAGTTATATAGGAAAATCTTAAAAAATCTTCTTCCATTAATGCATAAGGCCTAGAGCTTAGATATTTGGTATGAAGCATCATCTTATGGGCCACTACCAAGATTGTACAAATCATAGCCCTATGGTGATAAATGACCCCGCACCAGGGGTCACTTGTTTTACACAGAGTTATATAGGAAAATCTTAAAAAATCTTCTTCTATGAATCCATAAGGCCTAGAGCTTAGATATTTGGTATGTAGCATCATCTTATGGGCCACTACCAAGATTGTACAAATCATAGCCCAATGGTGATAAATGACCCCAAACCAGGGGTCACTTGTTTTACATAGAGTTAAATAGGAAAATCATAAAAAATCTTCTTCTATGAATCAATAAGGCCTAGAGCTAAGATTTTTGGTATGTAGTAGCATCTAATGGTTCATTACAAAGATTTTCAAAGTCTTGGCCCTACGGTGATAAATGACCCTGCGCCCAAGTCTTCTCTGAAACCATATGGCCCATTGCTTAGATATTTGGTGTGTAGTATTGTCAGGGGTAAAATGTTTTAGATTAAGTTATATCAGAATCCTTGTCTGTTTAAAAACCTTGACATCAGTTGAAGCAATGGTACTCAGGTGAGCGATTCAGGGCCATCATGGCCCTCTTGTTTTTTTTTAAATCTTAAAATATTTCTTGATATGCTTTATGGAAGCCTTAATATTTTTTTTTTTCTTAAAAGAAATCCCAACAAAACTGCTTTTTAAAGAAACACAGGAAAAAAAAATTAGTCTGATGTGATTGGATTGCAATAATGTTTGTGGGAAATTTTTATCAGCCGGGTGAGGAGAAGTCCACAAAATGTTGTTAAGAGCACAAAGACACAGTTGTCCATTTCAAGATTTGTAGTTAAATACACCTTCTGACGCACAATGAAATATTGCCCTCGTATCAAAGAGCAAGGGCAGGTAATAAAATGGAGCAGTCAGACTGATATCGCGGTGGACAGGTCAAATTCATAAACCAGAAAATTACCAGAGTATCTCAAGTGGACTAATATTTATACAGGTCTCCAAGGCTAGCCGTAATTTATTGAGGCAGATTGATTTTGTTCTATATATAGCAACATGTTGCCAGGTGTCTATA
>CM037778.1:60109303-60134738 GCA_021229015.1 Solen grandis
ACACCTACGTCCGTCGTCACTGTTATCGTCATAACCATGGGCAGATAATGATGAAATTGGCATGTGATCCCTGCAGTGTCTTTCATATTGTTGATAAAGTGAATCAAAGGACTAAAAGTCCTAATGTTGCGTTAAGATAAACAAGAACAGTTAAGAAGAAAGTGTGGCTTTGTAATTTGGAACCGCTTTATTGATTTCCCTCATTAAATGGGTCGTGAAGTTGGGAGGGCCGAAACGACATCCTTATAATTGCCATATTCGTATTAGGTTCATTAACCAATGACACATTACATACCAGAGGTGCGTGAACTGCTGACTCACTGGTTTACGACATACATTTTCATTCTTTGTATTTTAATTAAAAATTTGGTCCGCCTACACGAACAGGTGCACGTATATTTGGCCCGCTAAAGGGCATTGAATTTGGATATCCGGTATTTTCATTTTCGCAATCGATAACTTTTTGCGTTGTAAACAACATGGACATGTATAAACAAAGCAACATTAAAGGAGGAATAAAAAGGCAGAAGAAATATTTCAGACAAAATATTGTTTCAAATATACCGAGTCATGTAAAATCACAAATTACCATTGGAATAAACATAAAAAATCTGTTTTTTCGGACATTGCTATTTTCTATTGACTCACTAGTTATAATATGGATAGATAAATTTGATTAATAAGGGACAATAGTTGCCCTGGCAACCAACAGAGTTTTATCCAGAAAAAAATATTTTCTTTTGAACCAGAAATCAAATTTAGTTTTTATTTTGAACAAACGATCACCTCATGACCTTCTACCATAATTGCTTGAACAAAAAAAAATATGTAACAATAGCCCCTTAAAGCAGCGTCCACATCGGGGAAATCGGTTAAATATAGAATACGGTATCCCCGAAGGAGGTGCTTACGGTACCAAGTGACATGTTCCGCAACCACATCCGGGTAGCAAATTCCTAAGTTCAGCATGTAAAGTGAGCGCATACTTGAAGAGTGAATGTAATCAGACAAATGACGGCATTTCTAAATGTAGATTCAATTCCGTTCGTAACGTTATTGCCTGTGATGGTGAAACCAGCCATTGCTTTACGATCACGGATGGTGGTATTGGGTGACTATGCCTCTTTAGATGGATATTGATATATTGATAAACGTAATACACACATATAGTTTGATATCAGATTTTTAGTCAATGGACATGTGAGAACATTCTGCTTTAAAACGTGACCACACACACACACACACACACACACACACACATGACCAACCTAATTGTTAATATGCAAAGTTTGATGCTCCCGGTGTGTTTTCCTTTACAAACTATTCATATTTATACTAAATATTAAACAGTGAATCTTTGACTGTAAAGTATCATATATCTAATAAAAAAAATATCGAAAACATGAGTAATTGACAGAGCGCGGGAGAGTAGGAGACAATAAGAAATACCTAGCAGCATAGTCGGTAATATTTGAGCCCCTCTGTTGTTTACGTCCATCAGTAAGTATCTTGGCAACCAGGGCATCTAGACTTCAACATGGTGCACAGATTAAGGTGAACCAGTAGAGAGGCGATATATGGAGGACATTTACTGACAAAATTATACTGGTGTGAATAAACTTACGCTGCATGATTTAAACCATTTAATATTTGTAATCTCTGTTTAATCTCTGAGCTGATCCCAAATGAAATTACCAAATGCAGTGATTAGCTGTTATAATTATTACGTATAAGTAAAAAGGATGCCCATAACAAATAACGTTATACACGTGTTAGTATTTACAGCAACTATATTCAATCAAAGACAGCATATAAACACAGTAGATCTATGATCAACAAACAAATTGTATACAATTTATCAAGCAGTAGCCTACGATACCGTATAATGATAATAATATAGTATCATTTTAGAACTACATGTATATAGTGCGCACCGGTTCTGCGATTGAAAAAAAATATTGAGGAAAATTATTAATTTTTCAACACTGCTTCATTTTGACTTTTAACTGTTTCTGATATTTTAATCATATGTGGGTATATTTCATATTTATCTACATAAAAATGGCATATATGCATTATTAAATTAATTATTTGTACAGATCGCAATACAAATTAAAAAGATATTCATCTTAAAACAAAAACTTTATAGCAGTAAGCACATTTACTTTCTGTTATTGGAATGGGGTTTGGAATGAATGGATCCGAAATTTTTCAGTTTCATTGCGTAATATATATGAAAATACGTAAACATTTGATTTTGTCAAGCTTTATATGAACTTCGCGATATTTAACATTCTTAAATATGGCAGGAATGTAAATGATGCGATATTTTTGTCAAAAAATGTAGAATCCGGTTTAACAATTTGTATCCTTTGTTTATCTAATGAAAAAAATAATTGATTGTGGCCTAAAATGACATTAGTTTGTTATTGCCCCCCCCCCCCCCCCCCCCCGACACACACACACACAGGCCCGGATCCAGAAATTTTCTGCTGGGGGGGCCAAAATCCGAATGTGATAGAGTGGTAGGGGGTTTCGGGGGCATGCTCCCCCGGAAAAAAAAAAGTTTTTAGTGTGATGGAGATGCATTCTGAAGGGTATCTGGGGATGATAGTGAAGGTTTTTGTTGTTGTTGTTTTTGTTTTTAAATCCGATATATTTGAAACTTGAAGGCCTAGGTCCCACGGGGGAAAACAATCGGTGATGTGGAAATAAACATTTTTTTTCTACCGATGGCTCCCGATGTTTGAGCCAAAAAAAGACTGAGCAGTCCGTTGAAAATGACAATTATTAGGCTTCGGGATTGGTCCGTTGAACATTCACTGTTGTTTCGGCTATGACACAATAGCCTTGAGTCCCGATGTTCGGAAAAGCACAGGGGGACCTCTTCCGATGATCGGCGAAGGTGCCCCGGAGTTTCACTGAGTTTGTAACATCATCGGGGAAATATCGCCGTAGATTAGGGGATCTTGCGAACCATCCTACGTGTCTCGGGGAAGATTATTGAGAGTATGAAAATTTGATGGTGGAATTAAGCGACAAAGTCAAGAGAAGACTTTTGGGGGGTTTAAGGGGATGCCCTAAGCAATGTCCAATGGCCTTTTTGACCGTCTCAGTCTGGCCAAAACAGAAACTAATTTCTGGGTGCGCTTTTCAACCCTTGCCATTGTTTTTTTTTGTTGTTTTTTTTGTTTTGTTTTTAAGATCGGGAATGTCTCACAGAAAGGCCGCCTAATATCCCCGAATGCCCCCCTGATACTTCGGCGAGACATCACAGACGCATCGGGGATTCATCGGAGGAAAAAAAATCGCGGAAGCTCCGTGAATGCTGACCGGAGCTTCTCTGCGGATATTTCCCCGGCTTGTTTTCCCGATAAAACATCGTGAACACATCGGGAAAATTTCAATGGGATTCTTTTTGCAGTACACCCGAGGCCTCCCGTTGACTCCACATGGCTCGCGACACTATTTCCATCGGGAGTGCGTATGCATCCCATCCCCGAGGCAAAAAAAAAGCCAAGTGGGACCGAGCCTTAAGATTTGAGCGATATAATGTTATCTTTTACTGGCGCAAAGTCATGTTATTGAATAACTGCTGTGCAATCGTATAAATTTGATTACAATTGCATTTACAGGCCCCGATCAAAAATAAATAAACTAAAAATTACGGTGGGGGAGATGGAAGCGCTGGGGGGGGGGGGGGGGGGGGGGGCACTGATATTACTGAAAGGGCATTACTTCTTCCGAGTAAGAAATACGGGCTTATCTTGTATTTTCATTCACAAACTGGCATAAAATATTTAATAAGGGTTTCCTGAACCCCCACAAAAAGTGACTTGTGATCATTAGTTTTTGACTCAACAGTGTAAAAGACAGTTTTGTCAAAGACTGAGAAAAAAAATCAATTTTCACGTTAAACATAATCATTTTGTCAAAATTGTGGAAGGGAATAGGTTGGCTGTCAAATTGTCGATCTGGAAGCAGTCTTCACACAGAAATTCTCAGAAAAAAAATCAGGCGCACGTTATAGGGTAGGTGTGGGCCCCTTTTGAGTGTCATTTTTTTGTGTGTACATTTTTAGTTTTAGTTGAAACATTTTGGTTTTTCTAAATGTTTAATCAGTGACAAAACAAACAATAGATGTTGATATTTAATATAAAATCTTTAATATCCGTTTTATTTTGCACATAAATTGTGTATTCTGTGCATTAGTATTCATTGACTTATCAGTAACATTGATCAATAACTGATTACCTGGGTTTGATTTGAATTAGTAATCATAACCCAAATATGGCAGTTAACAATTTTCAAATTCTTTCATTTCTTAATTATATTCATAAATCTAAAAAACACATATTTTATAATAATTATTATTATTTTATTCGTAAATAATAAGAAAAGTGAATATGATGATGTATACAGTATAGACCTACTTTTTGTATTTATATATTGTTCCCCAATTTTTAATTTTTTTTCCAAAACAAAATCGGCAATTTTTCATACCTGAAAGTTCATCAACCTGGCAGTTAAATTGCCCACTTTTAATTCAAGATTTAAAATTTTATAGATGTAGAGAAAAGTGAATTTAAAATTTCGTTGATTAGATTTAGTCAAATTTATTTGTTAAATCAATAATTTCTTTGGGCTCTAGTGAAAATATTTCGATAGCAATTACATTTTAATGTCCAACTTAGTTGTTGTTTTTAGTGGCTAATTTTATACTAATCGATTTTTATGTTATTTCCTAAACATCACTTGTCTAGATTAGTTTTACTGATATAAAGTTTTTGTAATTGCCTATTTTTCTTCAATCATTAGATCGCTCGGCAGACGAGATGTCCTTAGGTATCACTCGACAATAGCCTGTGAATCAGTGAAGGTGTCAATCAATTTGCATACACAGTACCCTAAACACATGCTTATCACTAAGTCATGGATGACTGCCGATTCGGATTACCTACACATTAACAACAGGGGGCCATAAGACAATAGGAGTCTGGCTGGTCAGGTGGTTATGCGGTTGGTTCAGTATGGGGGCCAACGAAGGGGATTTCCTCTAGACAGCTCAGACATTATGTAATCAATGGATTTTATAGCCTAGAAAAAATGTATAACCAGGGCAACTGGGGGGGCCAAGGCCCCCTCGGCCCCCCCGGTGAATCCGGGCCTGCACACACACACAAATGGAGATCGACAGGTCGGCAGGTCAGACAGACCAGGGACTTTATATACTTTATATGTTATGTTATACAGGGGTCATTGGTCAGACTTTATGTCGCATCAGTAAGATACTTATATGGGGAGAGACGGTAAAACCGAGTTATACATAATTAACCAACTGCATTCTAAATCGCATTTTTATTTTTATTTTTCTTAAATATTTGTTGTTTCTGGGTATTAGTTCGTATTTTAATCCAGTATTTTACTAACATTATGCTAACGTTATAATATCACAAAAGCTATTTTGATTACACATTTTGACGGCTGTTTGTTATGAAATTGAAGAAAGAATAAGGAAACGAACTGTATGAGATTTTTAATCTCTCTCTCTCTCTCTCTCTCTCTCTCTCTCTTTCACACATGTTGACTCATTTGGGTGCAGCTTGTTACGAGTGTCACGCAGAGAGAATCACGATGAGTATATTTCACGACTAACACCGTATTATGATAGGTGGCGCTGTGAGCTAATTTCGACAACTCGCTGAATTTGGAAATGTCAAAACACTGAAATTTGGTGCATATTGCGTGTTTTTGTGGATTATAGTCACCATGTCATCTAGGCATCTTCCTAGAGTTATTGGTCAACGGGGTAAATCGGCAGCAGAGTTGGAGCGAGAGAACTTTGAGAAAAGCCAGGTGAGTAAAATTGCTTTGCGTTGAGTCAGGCTTGCTAAATGTAAACAACTGAACACACCCGGTAAATTCCTGTATTACAGATAATTGTTTAATTTGCAAATTAAAAAATAAGATAAAATGTATTTAAACTACTTGAGAAACTTTGGTTGCATTTTCAAATACGATTTAAATTATTTGAAAATTGAGATTGAAATTAGAATGCTGCAATGAGTTTCATCTGTAAAGTTGGGCCGGTAAAGTTTTACATTGCATTCTGGTTGGTTACTGTGGCATTTAGCTTCGAGAAATAAGTTACAAAAAGAAGCACTCACATGAAATACTGATCTTTCAGTTATCTTTAACGTTTCATTAATAAAATAGGTAATTGTCACTTCTCTAGAACAGTTTCTTCTTGATTAAGATATTGACAATGTGAACACTACATAGTCAGGGCTCTCCATAGTCTTTGAAACCCAAGAGTCATTGACTCTTGGGGCCAAATTTTCAAGAGTCAAAAACAAATTCTTAAGGGTCAAATAAAATTTACAGTATTTCGCTTACATCGTAATATGTCACAAATTTTACATGTAGCGATATACATGTTTAGTTTAACAAAGTTTGTATGTAATATATACTTGTTTATTGTATGTACATATTATTTGCAATAAGTGTTCTGATTAAAAGTAATCCTGTTTTAAATCAAAACAAAATGAAAATTCCAATTTATTTCTATAATACTGCATACAAAACACAAGAATATAATAAATATCTGGACAATGGCATATGCTGATGATTTGTTCTCTAGAAAGGTAGCCCCCTTTCTCCTGCTGAGTGGTGATGAGTTCATTCTGGGCCATCAATGACAGATTATTTCACAATGAAACACAAAGCATGTGACTGGAACTCCTGAAAAATAGTCAACCAAAAAATAAATGAAAATAAAAATTATAATCTGTTCCATTACATAGAAGTGTAGTCACATTGGGAAGCTGCATTTTTATCATGGAATAGTCCAAGACATCATAATAAACTGTTGTCAATTTCAAATGTAAACAGGATAATTTAATTTATAAATTCTAGAAAATCTAGGTTTTATTTTTAAAAAAATGGTGAAAAAGTTATTCCCTTAATGTGGAAAGAAAATGACTGCTGCAATATTTTTTTATTTAAAGTAGAAAACAAAAGATGATATTTGGTAATGGCAAATTTTCAAGATAAAAAAAAAAATAATCTGACCAATTAAAATTAATAGATAAATATCCAGGCATATTAAAAATAATTGTTATTTTTTTTTTTTTTTTTTTTTTTAAACCTTGTTTGATTCTGTAAGAGTCGATCTACTTTCGGTTTTGGTCCAATATTTTCAGTTGACAGACTAATCATACCTATTTGTTACAATCATCACACCTTTCATTTAAACCAGCATGGTTAAAGTACTGCCATTAAACTATTTGTTATTATCAAACAATAAAAATTCCAGCCGATTCCGATTGGTAATTAACCTGAGTAATATCCATAGGAAGTAAACACATTTTGTCATGGTTCCTTGCCTTTAATCTTTCTCACGTCGTAAAAACGGGATCCAGCAACCTCGTGTACAGAAGCTAACAGAGTTCACGAAGATTGCCGACGCAATACTTATGTAGTGGTGATACGAAGATTGCCGAAGCAATCGAGAATTTATTAGGCTAATTAGAGTAACTGACAGTGATAACGAGTCAATGGGGGGTCAGTTGCACTTACTGATCACGTAATCTGTTTGAGGCGGTACTTTTATGATCGACTGATCTGTTGGTATTGACGCACCAGCTGTTATTGCCCCGGGTCAAAATGACGCTTGGTACAATTTTACCCCGGGTCAAATAAGCATCATTGAGAAATCTCCCGGGTCAAAACCCGGGAGCTCGGGTCAAAGGAGAGCCCTGATAGTATATTCAGCTTGTTACCAGTGCATGTATTAACTTCACCCCTAATGATTTTTAAGATCAAATATCATCATAAGAAAATTTTTGTGAAGTTTATTAAGCTAACCTGCTACATTTAGAGTGTTTTTTTAATATATTGTGTATATTTATTTTTTTAATTAGTGTATTGAAATAAGTCGGGTATAAAATATGTTCCATAGAGTTTAAGTTGTTGAAAGGGTATTTTAGAAGAAATGCAAAATCTTACTTGGAAATAGCTCATACCTAAGGTTTAAAGTTTTGACAGATAGCAATATTTGTGTTTACTTTTAGTATACCAATGAAATTTGCAC
Organism: Solen grandis; assembly: GCA_021229015.1. Classification (NCBI taxonomy): domain Eukaryota; kingdom Metazoa; phylum Mollusca; class Bivalvia; order Adapedonta; family Solenidae; genus Solen; species Solen grandis. The sequence continues at coordinate 60,117,396 of CM037778.1, forward strand.
ACACAATGTAAAATGCTATTATATTTATAAAGCTACTGGTGAAATATTATACCTATACAACCTGTAATAAAGCAGGTGGCACTATACAGGGCTCACGCTGTCGGGCACCAAATGGCTTATATTTATTAAAAGTGGCCCTTAAATTTTGAATTTGGTCCATTGCTCTATTGCATAATTTTTATTTTTTCAATAAATACTCAATTACCTAAGCAATCAGTCTGGTTATCAGTTTTACTCAAGTGAGCATCGCTAGGTCAAGAAAAATCGATAACTAGTCTAGCACACGCATCCTTCACCTTGTGTATCTGTGTATTTCTCAGTTATCACAGTTGACACATATGTTTTGATGAATTTAGCAGTTTATCATCAATTAAGCAAATGTACCAACGGATTATGGATACGATGATTGGCTTATTGACTGTCATAACAAAGGCACACTTCTAAGATTGTTTGTTACGGTCCAGTCTTACGATATTCAGACTTCAGCAAGCGATCATCAAAACATGTGGTCAGTATAATTCAGGTAAAATTAAAGATCACAAGCAAATTAAATAACTGACAATGAAAGGGTATATAATTTTGTCTAAATCATCAAATCATCCCAATTCCCCTTTTTTTTTCTTTGAATGTTTCTCTTTTTTCATCTCTTTGTCGATGACTGGGTGTTGAGAGAATGGTGTACACAGACCTGATTAAGCCCATACTTCACCTCTCTCTGTACTCAAGACTATCTTCCACCTATAATACATTACAAGCCTCCCTCAAAGAACAGACCACTTGTGCTGTTGGGGGATCCCACTGGTCTACAAAATAAAGTACAAAACAGAACCTGTCCAATAATAATATGAGCCCTGTTGGAAATAAAATTCCAGCAGGGACAAATATAAGTGTACACCCAGACAACTCTTTCAGTATTTTTCGGCTCTTCAAAGGATTTCCTACTTACTAGCTCTTAAAGCTATCAAAATTAGAAACACTCCAAGATCTTTTTATAATTACTCAACTTTGGCATACTTTTGGCAGATAGGGGAGTTTTTTTTTTTTTATATAAAAGTTCACAGTAGGTCTTCAAAATTTGACTCAAAATTGACTCAGTCAATCTGCAAATGCCTCCTTCAAAGTTGGAAAAGTTAGCTTCATTGCCTTTCAGAAGTTTAAGGAGGCATAGAAAATTTATCACACTAAGACACCTGAACACAAAATATATTTACTCTTAACCCTTTCCCTCATAGAGGAAACCATGAAAAGACCTATGCGAACAACATAAAACCAGATCAGCCTGCGAGTAACTCGCAGGCTGATCAGATTTTATGCTGTTCGCTGCTCCTCAGTGGTCTGGAAATGAGGGCTTTATAATTAAATTTGGTAAGGTTTAACTGTGGTTTTCTGCAGATCAGGCTTTATGTGGTACCTATTGAGTGCGTCAAAATGAGTCTATATGAGGGAAAGGGTTAAAGGAGAAGCAACAGTAGAAAGAATGTATTTATAATGTGTTTACATCTATATTTGTCTTAAAATTGATGGTTTCATTGGTTTGGGTCAAAGTCAAAATATCAGAATTTCAGATCAACATTTACAATATGTAGGCATATTGATACACAAGTTAAAAAGTAGAAAGAAAGTACTCTGCAGATACATGTATATAGTTAAAACTTTGAACACAATTTAGAAGTCAAGTGGGGATACAATACTTTAAGATGAATCAAAATTTATAAATACAATAAATGTAATGATATTCCCTTTTATAAATACATGAATTGGGAAACAATTAACTAGTATATGAATTTCTCTAGACACTTCCTGGGTTGTTAAAATTCTTATTTTAAGTGGGGGTTTGAGCTCCAAGCCCCAGATCAGCAGTTAGTTCACTGCTAGTAAATTGACATATTGCAATTGTAATGTCACATCTACATGGCAATCCCTGGCTTATCCCACTTGTTATTTCTAAGTAATCAGTTAGTTAATTTAAATTTAGTGGAATACAAACAAGATAAATATGTTCGCATCTGTTATCATAATGTTTATTTTCATTAACACCCTTTTTAGCTTGACTATTCGAAGAATAGTGAGAGCTGTCCTACTCACCCTGGCATCAGCAATGAGTAAAGAAGAGCAGACACTATCATGTATTTTGACTTGAAAGATTCAGCATGGCTTTTTTTTATACTATAAAGCATTGAGAATAGTCGAGCACTGTCTCCCTGATAGCTCTTGTTTTATATCCTCTTTTGAATTAGTCCCAATCTAAGTAAGGAATCTAAGGAATAAAAATGTGATTTTTCTTCTGTTTCTTTTTCTCTCTGTAAAACTTTGCTTTTCTTTTCTTTTCTTTTTTCTATTGAGGAGAGGGTAATAGTTATGTAGAAAATGAAGTAATTGTGTGCTGTAGTTGCTTTTTTGCGTTTTCAGATTATGATGTTCTAATCTTACTGTGTTTATGAAATGATTACTTAATCAACGCTTTATTCAACATTTATTTCCTTGTCCATTATATGATAATGATTGAATAATCGGTTATATATGATCTATCCATTTTCATGTTGAACTCTTCAGTTCTGAAAACATGTTTAGGTCTGTTTGCTTGAGAGCGATGTGAGAGTGATGTAAGTGAGCCAGATGGTGACACACCAGTATCACTATGACACCAGAGTGTCATGATACCACACCCAGCCACGTTGTCCAGTTTGGGACAAAAACAGAGTGGGTGATAATGACTCAGATGTTTGAAAAGTTTATATTACTTCATAACCGTGGGTCAAACCCTTGACCAGTCACCTTGTGTCACCATGACAGACTCTCATACAACTTGACCTTGAAGTGAAAGTGACTTGTCACTGACTCACTGTACCATATATTTGATTTCTTATGATGGGACAGGGTTGTTGTTTTTTTTACCCTATATTTCAGATATTGTTGTGTTCTTACACTTTTGCAGACGGTGTAGAACTTCTTGAAGGTGCTTTTTTAGTACTCTTAGTCTGCATGCATGCAAGGCTGTGAAAAATCAATTAAGTCATATGCCACTTGAAATTTCCTAAGTAAGCATTTATTATGTCATAAAATTTGTATATGATATAATCAAATTCATGAGATAAAACATTCATAAGGTAAAAATAAGGTTAAGGTCAGACATTTGGTCAAACATTTGGGGCTGGGCCACAACAATGCAGGATGTCAGTCCATATCTTCTCAAGTGGAACTTTTGAATAATCTTGTCAGGGATGTAAAATTCCTAAATTTTAGATTGTTAAATCAAGAAGAATAAAAGGAAATGTTCTTATTTTTCATTTCCCTGCACTAATAACGGGCAAGTAGAATTTTACACCTGTGATTGTCCATGTTCGTAAATTTAATTATTGAGCAAAACTTTTTCATTTTTTTCATTTTGGGGTTGGAGAGTATTGATTTTATTAGGATATATACTGAGAAAGAAGAAGGTCTTGGTTGTGATCATTAACCATTATGTTAAAGATTGATTTCTGCCCCTGTGATGTTGGCTTATTTAGGAACCTAATTTGTCCCGTTGTACAAAAAACTATATCATGTTGTGGAGTAAAGACGGAACAGCAAGGCTATTCATCACCCTCAGTCATAGCTTAGTTATTCATAACATGAATTGAATTGTGTTTATTTAGGTAAGGGTTCAGACAGGAAAAGCATAAGGAAAACATGCATTGGCTAGTTACTGTACCTTGGCCTCATTGACAGTGACCTGCACGAGTTGCACACACAATCATGACTGTGTTCCTCTGGTTCTTGGCTGGGGTACCATCCCCTTACACACTGAAACTATTTGTGTAAGCAACTTGCCTCAGTTCTTGTGATATACATGTATATTATCATTGATTGATCACAGGAGTGATAGGCAAAACTGGATTGTATGTGTGTGTTTAATCAGGCAGGGGTGAGCACAATATATAAGTAAACAAACAAGGCTTGATCCAGGTGTGATAGAACCAAGGTCAATACTGGAATTGTTTATTAGGACAGAGGACAAAAGTCCTGTTCATTTCAGGGAAAGTTTAGGTTTTCTGAATAGCATAGTGGTAACACACTTCTCTTCTTTCCAATGAGTACAGGGTTGGATTCCTGGTCACATACGGTGGTTGTGTGTCCATCATTTATGCAGACATTCTTTGGACTCAGGTTTCCCCCCACAACAATGACCATGTACATGTACACAACCACTCAAGCTTTTATATCTATAAGTTGTTGGAACTTGTTTCCTTATCATTTGGAATAAAAACTGATTCATTAATATTTGTGAATATTGATCAAAGAAAGTTTTGTAAAGAAGTGGAGTAGTAATAACAATAACAGTGACAGCAATGGCGAAAGAGAAGAAGATAACAGCGATAAGAGCTCTAAAACAACAACAATATTATTTTTCCTTGGCATCAAAATTTATAGAGAATTGCAAGGTTCTGTAACAAAATATTCTGGTCTCTACAAATGTATACATCCTAAAAAAAGGCATACTGCTGTTAATTTACATCAATAGCCCATCCACAGATTGTTGTTGTTCTAGTTTTCATTTCATCTAACTCTTATTGTCTATGATAATGATTTTTTTATTCATTTCAGACGGTTGCCATTAACAAAGCTATCAACACACAAGAGACACCTGTGAAGGAAAAACACCTTAGGAGTATCCTTTGTTGACAGTGAACATCAGATCTAACAAAACATGTAAGGTAAAAAATTGGGGAGATCATGTAGTGCAGCCCCAACACTTCCCCACTGAGGCACTCCATTATACCACAAATAAGAGTTTGACTTAAAACCTGTTGATCAGTGTAACCCGGTATCAAAGTTTGAACACCTATTAGATGCATGATAAATGACATTGAAACAGGTCTGAAAACTAGTTAGTGGCCCTGGAATGAAAGCTGAATCCGTATTCATCAGCTGCATATTCTCTCAAGTGTTTTAAGTGTTTTATTCTATCTAGGCATCACATCTCAAAGGTGACAAATATCATTTGATTGTTTGCTTAGATTTAAAATAACATCATATTGACAGTAATTCAGACATTTAGAAACTTTGATTCATATGGATTGTTTGTTTGTTGGGTGTAACGTCCCACCGACAGTATTTCAGTCATTTGAAAAAGATGTCTATTTGAGACAGATATAGTGCTGCCACACTGCAGTATTACGCCGTAGACATGTGGTATGATACCACTTCCAGTCAAATTATCCTGACACCGGGCCAACCAGTCTTGCAACTAGCATGATACAGATTGACTGGATCAGACATTTACTTAAAGGAATAATGTACCAATGCCCATGTTTACATCTATAAACTATCCATTCACTGCTTCAGTAACTGTTTCACATACAAATTTTGTTTTTTATTCCCAACAGATGAATTGCATTGTAAAAGTTTCTGTAAAGTGTTAAATTCCATTTGTTTCACTACTTTATTGAAGATTGATATAGATGGTAGGACTCCATGTAAGCTGTAAAACACTGTGCTTTCCATTAATAGAGCCACATTTGGCAGAAATCTCAAGTATTTAAAAGGTTTTATTGGTTATTTTCTCCAGTTCTCAAAATTGATTCTCTAGGTGTGTGCATGCACATTCAACATTGATGTAGTTTCCTATTCTAAATAACAATTGCTTATAATATGTAATTCTGATAGAAAACAGTGAGGGACCCCCCTCCCCCCAATATTTATATGGGAAAGACATATTGTATTTGTTGTCTGTCAGTTCGTCTGCCTGTCACACATTTTATCCGGAAGATAACACCTCTTCTAATATTGCTATTGAAGTGAAATTCCATTTATGGAAATAATTTGATGAGAGTAAGTGTCTTACACAAGGTCCATAACTCAGACATTAGTCTTTTTGGAGTAATCCCCCTAAATCACATTTTCTTATCTGGAAGACAAATCCTCTTCTACTTATGCTGTTGAAGTAAAATTTGATTTATGGTAAGAACATGATGAGAGGAAGTTCATGCACATGATCCATAGCTCTGGCATCAGAAATTATATCAGAGTTATTTCCCCTTTGTACAATTTAACTCCTGTTCTACTTAAGCTATTGAAATGAAATTTCTTTTATGGAAAGAAATTGATGGGAGGAAGTATCACACACAAGGTCCATAACTTTTTAGTGGGGGGGGGGGAAAAACATCTAGTTTCTTGCTGCTATATCCTTGTCAGGTTATCAAAACTTGAATTCAGGATGTGAACCTCAATTTCTATCTTTGTATATAAATCAGGAATAAATTTTGAAAGTCCTAAACAAAGATTTTCCAAGAGGTTGAAGTCCTGGCATATAGTTATATAAGAGGTGTTCAGAAGAACAGGAGCTATTTTCCTAAAAGTTTGAGACCTCAGGAGCAGTATTCATAAAGCTCCTTAGGAGCAAAATTCTCTTAGTTTCTAAGATTTTCTTTAAAACCACAGATTTCCCTTAATTATTAAGGATTTCCTTTAGTCTTATACAGTTGATTGACTTGGTCCAGATTTTCCCCTTTTTTGTCTATATGTATATTAACTTCGTGTGTCTCAAATTTTTTTTATTTCAAATTACTGCTATTTCAAAGTGAAAATTGGGACCCTCGCCCTACAGTACAATGCATATTTGTTTGTTTATCTCAAATTCCAGATGCTAATTAGCCCGTCAATATTGTTCACACCTATCAGTCAGCTAGTGACACTAGCTTGGCACGGGGCTATCTGTACGACAAACTGTGATTTTAGGCTTTCAATAATTACCAGATTATGATTTGACGAAATATTTGCATGGTAATTATATGGCCAAACACAAGGCGTACTTGGCAATCTTTGCTCAAAATGTGCTAGATTTTTTAAATACCATCGAAGAATAAACCCAGGTCATAATTAACAACGTCTCTAGAACCTACTTGTCCATCTAAGAGCGCTGAGCAATCTGGCGTTGTACAAAGTGCTTTGAATATTGTGCATGTATATAAGTGTTCTTTATTAATAGAATGCAGTTCGAATGTTTTCGGTCCATATTATTTTTGTAACCCTATTTGTTTCTTTCATTACCTTTCTGTATTTATAGAAAGAAGCGGTTGAATAAATAAAGAAAATATGCTACTTATGGATTACTATTTATTAATTATATATGCTACAAAAATGTGTCATCTTCTTCAAAATATCGACACATTATTAGTAGAATGATACAGGTAAGATTTCTTGTTCACAAGCCGAAATGCCTCACTTCTGATTGGTCAAATTACAGACATCTCGAAGTCTTATTTTTGGTCCCATGAAATTCGAGATAACAAGAGCCGACTGTATATAAAACACCTCAGGAGATTTATTCCAGTTAAGGAATTATTTTCCTTTATAACTAAGGAGCTTTATGATTGCAGCCAAAGGACTCCAAAGTAGGAGATGATGATAGGTTTATTTGGCTATTTTTACTGGAAGTAGAGGCACTGTCAGATTAACATACCTCCTCTCAATCTTAAACACTGATACTCTCCAAATTTAAAAAAAAAAGAAAAAAAAAGATCAATTAGGGCTTATAATGAATAAAGATTTAAAATATTTTTATGAAATAAGTGGAAGTGAGTAATTTAAAGGGTGATTAACTATTTAGCCATGTGCTGAAACATGGAAGTGGTCATAACATTGTGTGAGTCATGCTATGTATATACCAGCAATAAGGATGTATATTTTTGATGTTATCTAATGTCAAATAGTATGAATACTAATGAATACCGGTAGTTTTGGTTTAAAAAAACCCTAAATGGTCGGACTGTTTTCATGTTTTAAAGCGAAGGTTTTATTATGTTTTGGCTTTGCCATGCAACCCATCTTACAAAGGGTCTTTCTCCCCATGGCTTGCATCATTGCTCTGTGGTAAAGTGTTAACTTGCCCACCCACACTTTGATGTATTATTACCTGTACTTGTGTTTTGCCTGCACTCATTTCAGTGTGAGTGACATTATGACTTTTGCCCCTGGGGGAAGAGGAAGTCTGGTTTACCTGGGGTCAGAGGTTAGTAGTGGTTGGTGTGTTGAGGGGAAAGGGGGGGGGGGGGGGGGGGTAAACACGTGTAATGTGATCAATTAGAAATTAAAAAAAATGACAACATGCTGCATGTGCACTGTTACTGACATTTGTAGATTAAAGCCTACCAAAAGTTGTGCATTTCTCAACTTTAATTATTCAGGCAAAATTACATATTAAATAAGCTTGCTTCTTATTGAGGATGTGGCACAATCGTCTTATCGTAACAACATACATTGATCAGGAGTTGCTGGTTTTACATCTGTCAAGTAAAGCGCTGTTTGTATATAGATGTTATGGGATGGACAAATAAACTTATGAATATCTGTCATGGTAATTTGATTGGGGTGGGGGTGGGTGCTGAATGTCTTATATTTTCGTATACTGTTTTGTGTGAACAGCTGAATTTTACTATAGTATTTGATTTTATGTTTTATTTTGTAGATTCAAAGCAGCTGTGAATGTCAAATAGGCCAGTAAATACAAACTAATTTATAAGAATAGATTCTGATCTACACAGGTCAGTGTGTTAGATTGTCCAGTACATCTACAACATGCCAGTATTGACAGGTTCTTGTGTTTGTTTGCTTAAGGCTATATTGGGTCTATATATTAATACTCATATACATGAAGTATAAGCAATAAACACATGTGACAGGGGTAACATCTGTTGTCTACCTTGGTGACTGTGAAAACTGTATTGATGCCTGTTTCAAAGATAATGTAAAACATACTGGCTATTTAAGGCTGTCATTTAACCTTTAGCGTTATATGAGAGCTGTCAAGGGAAAGATCATTGAATAAGTATTGGTTAATATAAGATTGACCTGGTGTTCTAGGAAACATACTCAGGCTCAAACTCTACTCATTAGTTTCAGTAGTATGATAGCCATATTTGAGTCTCAGATCGTACTAGTATTTCCATAAACATGCGGCCAGATCTTGAAAATAAATACTGTTTCATTCTCAAAGTATGACCATATATTTGGGTATAATATTCAGTTTGAACTTGAAATCATACTTTTCCTGTAAGTATTTATCGAGAACATGGGAAGAGTTCTGTGTTTCTTGAAATATTTCAAATTGAGATGTCACAGTACCGTTAACTCACAATAGGGGAGAATCATATGTAAGTGGCCGGGTAGCTCAGTCGGTAGAGCATTCGCCCTGTAAGAGAAAGGCCCCTGGTTCGAGTCCCGGTCAGGCTGCATATTTTTCTCACCCTGTGACATTTGGGCGCCATATGATTCTCCCCTATTGTGAGTTAACGGTACTGTGACAAAGATTTTTCTCATCTCAGAATTTTGAAGATCTTGAACAGCCTGGTTTTTTAACCTAGACAATAAAAATCTTGCATTTAAGCATGCTATTTTTAGCATGTTCTTTCTGAAAATAGTCTTCAGGATCCAAAATTATAGTGATTGACAATTTGTTAGGAAATTATTTGACATTTATGACAATGTCAGCAATTTACAAACAAGCATTTTGATCAAATTTATTTTGAAACTAGGTCAAACTTAAGGCAAATGATGATCTTCTCTAGCTATTAGATAGTTTTGTAATCTACCTAATTTAAATATTTGATAAACAATTGAAATGTCCATTCATATAATTATGGCCTTCAGATGATTAAGATGTTTCAAGTATGCCATAATTATATTGATATCACCACACAAAAAAGGGTTGGAGAGGGAGGGCACGTTTATAGCAGAGAGCTTGTCAGTCCGTTTGGTTGGTTTTATCTGATCTATATCTCATGAATATGAATATAATGAGGTTGACAGAATTAGAGAATGATTTATATAATTTTTGTGATAGCATACAATTTAGATGATTTTTGGTCCATGTGCCTATTGAAATGAAAGCCAAGTTCAGTTTTGGGCAAAATCTGTAAATATTTGACACAGTTATGACACCTTTTTGTCTTTGCTATGGCTTCATATTTGGTGTCAAAGTGCTTTGTAGAGAACTGGGGGTATAAATCACCTTCAGTGATATTTCTTGTTTTAGTCTGAAATTGTTCATTCTTTTACACACAATAGAATTGTGTAATTTGTCATATGAAAGTTTGACTTTTAGCTAATCACATTTCTGACATAAACCCAACAGTTAAACTGGGACTAAGAGTATTTTTGTTGAAATAATATTTGGCATTTAGCTGGAAAAATAAAAACAAAAACTAAAGGATATCAACAATAGCACAGACACATATTTATTGCTCATATCTCTGAATGTTAGTAGAACAGGAAACAGCCATAGACTGGAAAGTAAGGCATTGTTTTCAGCCACCACGTAATTGACTACAATGGTTATAAGGCCATCATAGTAAATGGCCAATTATGTAGCAAACAGATGCAAAAAAGCTGTTAATTGACTGTAGACAGCAGTCCTTTACAGTGTTTGTCTCACTCATCGCTGGGGTTTCTCTTGGTCATGCTGGTAGTAAAGACTCTTGAAAACTTGAAGTGGAAGTGTAGGGCTCACTGCAAAACTGTTCTAAGAGAACAAAGATATAGAAGGAAATAGGACAGTTTTGCAGTCAGTACTCAAAGTGTTCATTGCGGTTTTTAATTAGGAAATTAATGAATTTGAAGTGTATTTAAAAGAAAGGTTTTAATATCCGTTTATATTGAGCACAGTAAATGAATTGGTCATTTTGCGGGATCAGTTTTTTATGTTGTTTTTTTAGCTCACCTGGCACGAAGTGCCAAAGTGAGCTTTTGGGACCAGACTTTGTCTGGCGTCATGAGTCGTCAGTCGTCAACAATTTACTTAAAAATCATCTTCTCTGAAACTACTGATGGGAAAGTGATCAAACTTTGCAAGGATGTTCCAAAGGTGATCCCCTATAAAAATTGGTCAAATGGTTCTGGTCTGTAGCATAATTAGGTCACAGGTGCTAAAAATAGATTTTAAAAGTGAAATCTTAAAAAATGTTCTTCTCTGAAACCACAAGGCCTAGAGCTTAGATATTTGGTGTGCACCATTGTCTAGTGGATCTATACCAAGTTTGTTCAAATCATGACCTTTGGTCACATTTGGTTCCGCCATAGGGGTCACTTGATTTAACATAAACTAATATAGAAAAAAATGGAAAAATCTTCTTCTCAGAAACTACAAGGCCTGGGGTTAAGATATTTGGTGTGTAGCACTGTCTAGTGGATCTCTACCAAGTTTATTCAAATCATTACCTTGGGTCAAAATTGGCCTCGCCGCAGGGGTCACTTGATTAAACAAAGGCTAATATAGGAAAAAACTTGAAAAATCTTCTCAGAAACCACAAGGCCTGGAGTTAAGATATTTAGTATGTAACATGGGCTAATAGACCTCTACCAACTTTGTTCAAATCATGGCCCTGGGGTCAAAATTGCCCCTGCCCCAGGGGTCACTTGATTTTACATAGCCTAATGATACCAGGTGAGCGATTCAGGGCCATTATGGCCCTCTTGTTTTATTATTATTAGTTCAGTCTTAGATATATACATGTATAAATTATATATATAATACCCTGAATGAAAAATGTTGAGGGTGCATGAAACCAGTGCAAACAAAGTTATATACAAGCACTTACTTACTTAATAGCTTATAAAACTTTGCTGTTTAAAATTTTAGTCAAGGCAGCTAGCTTTTAAAAGCCCTGTGTTTTCTGTAAATGTAACATGCACTAACATAAGCTGTTACTGAACACGCTACAGGTTTTTGAATTATTTCAGCTGATAATAAAGAGGTGCCTTAAAATGCACATTGAGGAGTTGTTTGACAGTAGATTCATTAGAGCAGTATGTAAATGTTTGCTTCATTAGCTTTTTACCTCATATAGACCTGTTTACGCTCATTGGCAAAAAGATCAAACCCAGATGTAAACAGCTTCTTTCCGGAGTTTTTTTTGACCAGGGTCTCCTCTTGAATGCTCAAACAATGCTACTCGATCTACACATCCAAGAAAAATCCATTTGTTTCCTGTACCATTTAACATTCAGGAAATTGATAATCATTAAGTCATACATTGGTACATGAATATTCATGAGGTATAGAGTTAATGTTATCCAGGAAAATAACCTGTATAACAAGTATAAAGATCTGGTCATTGTGTAACATGCAGGCTGATCAGGTTGATATGAGTTGCTTCTCAGCAACTTGTTAATTTAGATACCATTTCGCAAAACAACTCAATTGTGATTATCCTTAACTCAAAATCTAGAGCTTCTTTATTTATTGAACAAGAGAATAGAACTATAATATTAGAATCTTCTTAAGAATGGCCTTAATATTTTTTCATATTTGTTGGGAGCCAGAATGATGTTTTGTGAAACATTCACTAGGAGGAAAATTATAAAATGGAAAATTTCTCATATGTACAATGTTTGCCCTGTAGGGATAACTACAAACCCCCAAAAAGTACAGTACTCAATGTCAAACTGATATGGCCTGTCAATAGCTATTTGCATATGATGTTTGAGTCCAAATCTTTCTGTTCTTGGAGGCCAAGAATTAAATTATTGGTAAAAAAAACTCTTGTGTTCTGAGATTTTTCTATAAGAGTATAAACAGGACTCACTCCTTTTGGGAAGGCTTCATCTTATAATACAGCTCTATGAATTCTTGTGAGAACCCATTATTGTTTAAAATAGGCATGTATAGGTGCTGACAAATAAATCTCTGTTCAGATTGAATACAGAGGCTCCTTAACTCTGACCCAGACACGATATTGGGCACATTCACAGACCATGGGGGTGGACTGTTCTGGCAGGTGACCACGAAGCTCCAGCTTCAGGCCAACCCTATCATCTGCTGGAAGTTTTGTCACGTGCTGCACAAACTGCTGAGGGAGGGCCACAAACATGTGTTTTCAGATTCACAGAAATACAGGACATTCCTGGAGGAGCTGGGAAAGTTGTGGGTAAGTGGCAGAAATACGGGCATATGGGTAAGGTGAAGAAATACGGAACAGATATAAGGGATTAACCCTTTCCCTCATAGAGGACACCATGAAAAGACCCATGCGAACAGCATAAAACCAGATCAGCCTGTGAGTAACTCGCAGGCTGATCAGGTTTTATGCTGTTGGCTGCTCTTCAGTGGTCTGGAAATGAGGATTTTGTAATTAAATTTGGTAAGGTTTAACTGTGGTTTTCTGCAGATCAGGCTTTATGTGGTACCTATTGAGTGCGTCAAAATGAGTCTAATATGAGGGAAAGGGTTAAAAGAAAAATTATGGGTAAAGTGAAGAAATATTGGACAAATACAGGGGATAAGGAAAATATGGGTAAAGTGAAGAAATACGGGACATAAACAGTGGATAGAGAAAATTATGAGTAAAGTGAAGCAATATTGGACAGATATAGGGGATAGAGAAAATTATGGGTAAGGTGAAGTAATATTGGACAGTTAAGGGCGTGTTATGATTAATTCCCAGGAATACATGTAAAATAAAAGGGGGGATTCATTATAGTAAAAAAATATTGGTAAATCACAAAAATAGAGAATGGAAATTATGCAATATGGATAGGGCATAAGGGTGGAACCTGCATGAAGAAAAATGAGATAAGTTGTGGAAATTCATGTTTATTTATGTAAATGAAATCTTTTGTGTGTTTTTTTATGTTTTCTACAGTATATCAGGGGTGAAATGCTTGCAAATTATGTTTAATACATATTAACTAAATTCCACCTTAATATTGCAACTATTTAGTTTTAAACATTAACAAACACCAACTAACTTTAAGATCAGGCAACCTGTTTTCACTGGGGGACTAGTAGATGTTCAAAGTAACTTGGCCCCTGGACAAGTGAAAGTCAAATCCTTAAGTAATCCCCTGTACAGGATAAATTTAAAGGAAATAATGGAATGGGAGAGGTGGTCAAATAAACAGGATAATATGATAGGTAAAGGGAAACAAATGATTCATAGATATACAGGATACCCCTGTCTGAATTTGGATGAACATGTGTATAACAGATTTTGGATTGATTGCTTTTTTTCAAATAAAGACATTTGTTTTTAGGAAAACCTTTTTATTCTGTGTTTCATTTCAGGGCCACCTGGACGGTTTTGGAAAGCTGATAGCAGCCTATACGACCCTGCTGAATCAGAAGCTGAGTTTCCACAAGAAGGTAAGCCCATATTTCTTCCACTTGCATGCTAGTCTTCAGCATGTCATGATTTAATGATAGCTTACACAGTATTTCCTTCATATGACTTGCAATAATTCAGCTTTATTGTGTATTGACTCATAAGTTTATTGAAGCTTCCAGCTTAATTTCAAGCTTGTTTAATGCTATTAGTAGAATGATGATTGTAATGATGATAATGATGTTGATTCATTTGTGAATTTTTTAACCTTTTACCATTTGACACTTTGGCAAACAGTTATATTGTGGTTAGAGCGTCTTTCTAGAGCAGGAGGTCATAGGTTCAGTCCCCATCCATGACATACCAAAGTGCTTAAAAGTGGTACTGGTAGTTCTGTGCTTTGTGCTGAGCATATATACAGGGTATTTCCAGGATTGGTTGGCTTGTCATCAAGGTAATGTGACTGGGTGTTGCAACATTCTGCATGTCTACGAGGTGATACTGCAGTGGAGCAGCACAAATTATTGCACAGTACTGTTGGTGGAACGTTAACCCAACTAAGAAACAAACACATTGGCAAACAGAGCAGACCCAGCAGATCAGGGCCTCCTGTTTGCTTATACAGTATAATATAGGTCAGATTCTACACAGTCTGCATAACAAAAAGAAACTACTGTTTCATATACATGCTCCATTGTAAGTTAAATAAATAGATACTCATCAAGTCATAATATTGCTCATGAATATTCATAAGGTGAAGAATGAAATTCATACATATTTCTTTCTAGTTATGCATCAATTAGGAAACAAGCCATTACAACCGATTACAAATAATCACCAGTTTCTGACTTGAACCAGTGCTCTGCTTCTCATGGAAGATCTTAAAAAGGGACCAAAAAAGTGACATTTCTGTGTATTTTACAAACAAAACCACCGGACCAAAGTGCTGTTTAAGTGTTGCTTACACTGTTGATGACCTTAGTGTTAATTTGAATATGTTAAACCATTTTCTTGGAAATAATTAAACAGGAATTTATTATTGCAATTTGATATTCATATCATGACGGCACTGCACATAAATGAAGTTTGTCATGACACATTGCATGACACAGTGGTTTGTCTGACAATGGAATGTGTTACTTTGAACCTATACTGTATAAAATTATGTTTATTAACATATTATGCAGTTGTCTGATGCTTGTCAAACAGTTCACAAAATTATTAAACATTGTTATGCCCCCACCATGAAATGGCGACAGGCATACAGTGTTGCACCAGTCCATCTGTGTGTGTTTGTGCAAGAATTCGTGTCCAGGCTGTAACTTTGTTATGTATGGTCGCTTTTTAAAATAACTTGGCACAAGTGATCCTTAGGATAAGACAATGTGGCCCTTACAAAAAACAGGTTGTTAGCTTGAAAGTCAAGGTCACAGCACTCAGTTGACTTTTAAATCTTGTCCTAGATCTAACTTTGTTGTAAATGATGATGTTTTGAAATAACTTGGTAAGGGATCCTGAAAACCGGGTTTTGAAGGTCAAGGTCACAGCACTGGGTTGACAATAAAATGTTTTCCTGGCTTTAACATTATGGGGAGTGGTTGTGTTTTGAAAAAAACTTAGCACAGTTGATCCTTAAGACAAAAAAATGTGTTGCAAACATGAACAAGGTTACTAGCTTGAAGGTCAAGGTCACAGCACTAGGTTGACCTTAAAATCTTGTCCCGGCTTTAACTTTGTTGTGAAATGTAACGCAAACAAGAACCAAGTTGCTAGCTTCAAGGTCAAGGTCACAACTATAAGTTGAGTTTAAAATTTGTGTAAGCAGTACTGTCTGACCTGTATCTTTGTTGTGTATCGTTATGCTTTGAAATAACTTGATATAAGGGATCCATAGGACAAAACAATGTGTCGCAAAAGAACAGGGTTGCTAGCTTAAAGGTCAAGGTCACATCACTTGGTCAGGGTCATTTGATCTTCCAGTTTTTAGTGATGTAGTCACTACAAACTATAGTACTTACATTCTGAGGGTCCGTTTCTCTACATTTAAAACCGAATAACCTCTCAATTTTGTATGAATGTCAGAACAATTGAACAGAATTCTACAATACAGATATGCTGAGATTCAGCCAAAGTAGTGAGAACTCAATTTTTAGTAAAAAAAATAACAATAATTGTATGTAGTATGTAAGCACAAAAGAACTTTTTTCCCTAGGATGTTGTGTAACTCACTTTACCATGCAGAGGAGTATAGTTTCTTTCAAATGCAAATGTTGCTCATGCCTGGATTTGGATGGTGGGTGTGCAGGTTTAGGTTATTTAGTGGTGTTTCAATGGTCCATATAGAAAGCTTGAATTACGATAAAAACCTGTATAACCTCCTTATAATCGCATCTACTATCTCAGATACATCAGAGATATCTCCAGGGGTTATTTGTTGCTCTATAGAATGGCTAATACAGGTGAATATCTGCTATCCGCAGTTAAGACACATTAGGGAGCCACAGCATCTATAAATAGAAACTGTGCCGTCGCTCAGTAGTACAAATCAAAGCGCTGATAGTGCTAAGAGAACCGTAATGTCTCATTTCTTTTGTTTATCACAGTAAATTTAATAAGTAAATTTAATAAACGGAGGTCAAATTTTCGCACAATGCTAATAACCCTGCTTTAACGTTGTATTAACATGGTAATTAGATGAACGCACCATTTGTTTCAACAGACTGATAACAATTAGCACATTGCCACTCTTACTCCTCCTATATTTCAATAGCCTTCAATGAACAATCGTTTATTATTTTAATATAAGTTTAATATTTGGAAAAACTAAGGTACCCTGCATATTTGCAGCTTGTCAAATCCTCTTCCACTTGAGACACACACAACTTCAGTGCCTTCAGAGCTTTGATTCATCATATTCACTGACAAAAATATCTAATAAACAAAATGGCTGGGGGCATCCGTGTCCTATGGACACATTTCTAGTTATCTGAAAAACCGTCAAAAGTTGTATATTTTTCTTTCTATTTGACTACAGTATCCAGAGATCCCTGGAAACTTGCTGATGAGCGATGACAGGTACTCACGGATCTGTGGATCAGATGTCAATAACTAGTGAGTATGGATTCTCAGCTGTAGACTCTGTCCTGGCTCTTTTATACTTCAGGTCCCATTTATAAAACTTGGATATTTTGCTTCATTTTTCCCCCAAGTTGATGGGCCCTCCTTTTTAACTATAATTCTTCTGTGATAAAAAAAAGTTGACAAAATA
>CM037778.1:60134838-60184838 GCA_021229015.1 Solen grandis
CAAATCATTACTTTTCAGTGTTGAAGCAATTATAATGACAAAATCAATTATGTTATTGTTAATTAACTTTGATGATAAACTTCACTCATGTGTTTTTGTTTACACATGTATACATGTATTTCAGCTTTATTTTTGGAATAATTTAAATCTTGATGTCATAAATAGCAAATACATGGAGTATCAATTCTAAAGGTATGGTCTATAATGACTTGCTATATCCGACAACCTGTTTTATCCGACATTGTAAGTTGGTCCCAGTTGGTGTCGGATAAGACAGGTTTTACTCCCATTTCATTTCCAAGTTTTTACAGGGTTAATGATTTTTTTAGCTCTACCCACCATGACCTTGACCTTCAAATGACCTTGACCGTCAAGGTCTAAGGCCCCTTTGGGGGCATGGTGTACATTTTAACGTAGCGCTTGTTTTTCTAAAGTAATACATGTAGTTGTTTGAACTATTGGCCCAGTAAATACTGGTAATTCAAAAGACAACTTCCCTATTTATCATATGGTATTATATTTATTTCAGAGATGGTTGTGTAGAATTTGCTTTTATCTGCTCCACCCAATTTTATTCCTTCTCTTCTAAAAATGTTTGAAATAATTAGGCATAAAGACATGTCTAAGTTGTCCTGAAGTATCTTAATTTTATAACTGTCAATTCCCGAGCATTTATATGTACGGTAATGCATTCTTGCCACATATGCTACACCTGTATATATAGTAAAAGTATAAAACGGAACTTGCACAATCTTGCCATACAGCTAGCTTTTGTGGTGATGTAGTAGAATTCCAGACTTGCATACCAAAGCTGGCAAGTTTGATTCCAGCACAGGACAGTAGAATTTTTCTTTGAGTTACATTTGGCACACTATGTAAATGACTCACATTTGTAGATTAGATGGCAACCTTACAAAGTCCCACAGGCATTCATACTCTAGACTTGAAAAGAGAGGATGTATGTAGTAGAGATATAAAATGGCACGCATACTATCTTGCCCTAGAGCTGGCTTTTGTGGTGACATGATAGAGTGTCCAACTTGCATACCGAGGGTCCCGAGTTCAATTCCAGCTTGGGGCATTAGGATTTTACTTGGTTACACATGTACACCTGAACAGGTATTAACTCTCAAAGTTCTAGATTACTTGGGCAGTCTTTATGTATATCACTCATCATACAAGTAGGTCACTGCATTAGGTGGCATAATATTTGCATAACATATGCACGGTCAGGCATGGAATAAGATACACATTGTAATGAGATACATTGTTGAGGTTGAGGATGCTACCTGTTGACTTGAATATACTTTCGATGAACTTTTAAATCTATGGAAGCATTTAAATTGTTCACTGACAATAGACATTTGTCGCAGAGTTCACAGAAATTCAGTTTGCTTCAATCAGTAATGATTCTGAATGATGATACCATGTTATGTATAATATATAATATTTTTGGAGAAATGTAGTAAAAAGAGATGTGATGGTGACATAAACGAGTATAAACATATGCAGTATCTGAATTTTTGTGTCGCCTGCATAGCATGGCAGACACATAGGGATCACTTTGTCTGTCGTCGTCGTCGTCGTCGTCGGCGTCGTCGTCGGCGTCACACTTTCTTGTCCGGAGCATAACTCGAAAAGTATTTGAGGTATCACCTTGAAACTTAAAACATGGATAGATCACATTAATTTTCCCTTTGTTGATTCTGAGATTTTATTTTTGTCCGGACCATAACTCAAAAAGTATTTGAGGTATCACCTTGAAACTTAAAACATGGATAGATCACATTGAGGTGGAGTGCAGTGCACAAGAATGATAACTCTGACTTTCGTATTTTCTGAGTTATTACCCTTTGTTGATTCTGAGATTTTATTTTTGTCCGGACCATAACTCAAAAAGTATTTGAGGTATCACCTTGAAACTTAAAACATGGATAGATCACATTGAGGTGGAGTGCAGTGCACAAGAATGATAACTCTGACTTTCGTATTTTCTGAGTTATTACCCTTTGTTGATTCTGAGATTTTATTTTTGTCCAGAGCATAACTCAAAAAGTATTTGAGGTATCACCTTGAAACTTAAAACATGGATAGATCACATTGAGGCAGAGTGCAGTGAAAAAACCCTTTCATATTTCCCTTTGGTTTCTCTATTATTCCCTTTGTTGATACTCAGACTTCATTTTTGTCTGGTGCATAACTTGTAAAGTATTTGAAGTGTTGCCTTAAACATTTATAGTAGATAGATCTCATTGGTCTGAGTGCAGTACACAAGAATGATAACTCAATAATGATAATGATGACTACAAACTTGCAACATATATATAATTAACGTCATAAGTGCTTAATGACGTCATAATTTTTCTTACAGTTAATGTTTTGAATTCATAGTCATCTTTTAAATTATTTTTAAGTATGAATATTTTATTCCCCCCCCCCCCCTAAAAAAAAATAAAATATATATATATATAAATATATATATATATATATATATGTGTGTGTGTGTGTGTGTGTGTGTGATTTGGTGTTATTTTGTACCTCACAAAATAGATTATGCTTTATCAATAATTTGTCAAAAGATCGATTTTCTAGTCAATTCTTTCATCAAACATGCTTAAATGCAGGCGACACAAGTGTTCCGAGGAACACCCACATCTAGTTTTTTAAAAAAATGCTTTTGGATTCTTTGTGATATTTTCAACAAAAAAAAAACAACATAGAACTTCTCTGTATTGATGCATGTTTGCTGAAAATTATTTTTAAAAAAAGTAACGTTTTTCTGATAAATTACAAAAGGGTAAAAGGACAGCCATTTCAGCAAGTTATAGCAGAGGGTTGCTTGAATTAAACAAAACATAACAGAAATTTTATTAATATAACTTGAACATAGAAAGATCATCATTACATATACATGTACATTATAATACATATACAGTGCACAAATTAGAGTGTATAAGGTAGATTACATATCCTAATAAATTATAATTATATAGATCTTTTAAAATCATTACAAATCAGTAAAAATTAAGGATTGAAATTTAATGTACTAGTATTATGTCTCAACTTAAAAGTATGTTTACAGAATAAGGCTAATTTTTTAAGAACATTTTCACTCCTTAATTTTCAAATATGCATATCAAGTTTAACATATGAATGATAATCTAAGTTTAGCATATATATTTCTTCATTTAACACAATTTTTCAATATATATTGATATCTCAAAATTTAATTTTAATTCCCAAAATAAGACAAGTGATTCTCTATTGATGATAATTTTTTTCCAAACACAAATGATGTTATCAATAAGCCTTTGTTTAAAAACAGGTATAAATACATTAATGTTTACTGATTCCGGGAACAACCAAACATCGTTAAAGCCTGTATCTTGTAACATTTCCCTTAATTGTGAACACCAGTTTATACAGTTGCTGTCACTTTCAGCATCAATTCTCATATTAATTAGTGCATTATATAAGATGAGCTCAAAATCATATTTTATGGTTCATACTGTGAGAACAAAGAGGATTGAAGCCACACTTGCATGTTATTTACATGTTTTTCTAATGACAGGCATTATCATGGCTGTAGAGTTATTCACATTTTAAAATGGAAGACAAATGAATATTCATATTTCATGGACAAAATTACTACCATTTTGCAGCAACTGAAGGCTAAACAGGTTCATTACTTTAATAGCAAAAATGAATTTGTGGTTTTACAGTAATCTTATAATGCTTCATTTTACAGTGATTTCTTTTGAAATGTATTCTTAGGCTCATATTTGTGTTGAAATCATGTGGCAGTATTTTATTACAGGTGAGAGTGTGGAGTAGAACATTTGAAAATGCTTCAAAATGTGCTGCAGAACTGGGCGGCACAGCGTGCAAGACGGCAGAGGAGGCTGTAAAGGACGCTGATGTAATCGTGACTGTCACATCATCCAAGGTCCCCATTCTTCAGCTAGAATGGGTGAAACCTGGAGCGCATGTTAATGGTATTATGGTAGATTCTTAACATTTTATTTACGGGAGGAAAATTTAAGGCAGGTGGAATTATGGTAGAGTCTTCCTCAGTTAAATATCTTGGATTCAGTCAAAAGGTTATTTAAAATGTGTCTATGTTGTTTCATTGTTTGGTTATAACTTGTGGTAGTTTCAGGACAGGTTTACTAAGAAAAGACTTAGTGACTATAAGGCTTGCACCATGCCATTGATCTACAGCATAATAAAGCAGTTTTGCAGCATTCTGTCACAGGCAAAGAAAGTTATCAAATGAATAAAGTACTATTGTTGGAATGTAAAACATAACAAAGATATACATGTTCATGATGTACTGTCGGCATTTCCATTCTTACCAAATGAACTCATAAATGTCCAGATGTTGTAGGTGTTGATGCACAAATTTTATGTAACTTCGGGTATTCAGAACCCAGATGTGTATTTAAAGTTTATTCCAAATGTTTCTATGGTTAGTAGTGGATTTTCCCAGAGATTTGATGTTCAGGAGTCATTCCATGTAAACTACCCATGATTCCTTTTTATACGCCGCCGGAGGCGGTCACATATTGGCGTCATCTTCTCCGTCTGTCCGTCCGTATGTCCATATCTTGTGAACGCAACTCCTCCTACGTTTCTGAATGAATCTTTTCAAAACTTTCTCAATGTCATAACTATAATGGGTAGATGTGCATGAAGTGGCGATTTTCCAGTTCATTGATTTTTACAAGATTTGTGTCCGTTGAATTTTAGTCTCTGTAGCTAATTGATATTGCAGCCTTGTGAACGCAACTCCTCCTACATTTCTGAATGAATCTTTTCAAAACTTGGTCAATGTCATAACTATAATGGGTAGATGTGCATGAAGTGGCAATTTTCCAGTTTATTGATTTTTACAAGATTTGTGTCCCTTGAAACTTAGTCTCTGTAGCTGATTGATATTGCAGCCTTGTGAATGCAACTCCTCCTATGTTTCTGAATGAATCTTTTCAAAACTTGATTTGTGGCATTACTATAATGGGTAGATGTGCATGAAGTGGCGATTTTTGGGTTCATTGATTTTTACAAGATTTGTGTCCCTTGAAACTTAGTCTCTGTAGCTGATTGATATTGCAGCTTGTGAAGCAACTCCTCCTATGTTTCTGAATGAATCTTTTCAAAACTTGATTTGTGGCATTACTATAATGGGTAGATGTGCATGAAGTGGATTTTGGGTTATTATTTTTAAAGATTTTGTCCCTTGAAACTTAGTCTCTGTACTGATTGATATTCAGCCTTGTGAATGCAATCTTATGTTTCTGAAGAATCTTTTCAAAACTTGATTTGTGGCATTACTATAATGGGTAGATGTGCATGAAGTGGCGATTTTCCGGTTCATTGATTTTTAAAAGATTTTTGTCCCTTGAAACTTAGTCTCTGTAACTGATTGATATTTCAGCCTTGTGAATGCAATTTCTTGTATGTTTCTGAATGAATCTTTTCAAAACTTGATTTGTGGCATTACTATAATTGGTAGATGTACATGAAGTGGGGATTTTAGGGTTCATTAATTTTTGAAAGATTTTTGTCCCTTGAAACTTAGTCTCTGTAACTGATTGATATTTCAGCCTTGTGAATGCAATTTCTTGTATGTTTCTGAATAATCTTTTCAAAACTTGGGCAATGTCATTACTATACCGGGTAGATATGCACAAAGCAGGGATTTTAATGTTCATCAATATTTGCAATAGTTATGCCTTTCTAAACATGGTCTCTTGAAAACATAATTCAAGTTTCTAAACAGGTTAAAGTGCATAAAGCAGGGATTTTCTGGGACAATGGTTTTTTGCAAGAGTTATGCGGAGAAAGAAAAAAGGATTCATACTGATACTGCTATTTGACCTACTTTCATATTTGAAGCATTTTTAGGGTTCTATCTCTGTTCAGCTAAATTAATTGGTCTTACAGACTTCATTTTGAGCTTATGCTTACAGAAATGTTAAAAGCAATAATTAAAAGGCCCCTCTTGGTCTTTATATTTTGTGGCGGCGTATATTGTGGCATCACTGGCACTCTTGTTGTAATTGTATAATTGTTCGTCATACTCATTTGGTTCCCAGCTGTTGGAGCGTGCAGATTTGACTGGCTGGAGCTCGATCCCAAGTTGACCTGTAGTTCTGTGCTCTATGTTGACAGCCGGGAAGCAGCATTGAAGGAAAGTGGAGATGTGATCATTTCTAAGGTAGCGTTGTCTTGTTGATTTTATTTGACTTTCAAAATCATGTAGCTTTGAACAATAGTAATGGCCCCTGCACAAACGCTTTTAAGAATGGACATCACACTTGTTTTTATATACTCACTAAACAAAGGTCTAGAAATAATTGTGAATGAGGTACAGAGGTTATGTTCATTGATAATATACCAGATTTGGTTGTTCAGTTTTTGTGTCACCTGCTGTAAGCAGAAGTGACACAGGGGGATCACTTTTCCATTGTCTGTCTGTCCGTCACACTTTTTTGTCATGCTTCAGCAGATGACACATGTGTTCCAAAGATATACATAATACACCTAATGATGCAAAGTACTGGCGAATCCCAGGAAATGTCGAGAGGGACTTTGTTTTGCGACAGATAAATAATTTGATCAGGCTGTGGGATTTTCGCAGTCACTGGTTGTTGATCTTAGATATCTGGAAATTGAAAAGGAAAAGGAAATTTTCTTTCAGTCTGATCAATCTTTTCTTTGCTTAACCATGGTGTAAAATGGTATAATCTGGTGATGAAGGGTCAAGGTGACACTAGAGTGCAATCCACATTGAGCCAGGGACAATGTAGGCATTGGGTTTTAATCTTGAACAGTCAAAACAGAACAGCTGGGCACCGATTGATAGTACATGACTTTTGTACTTTTTGTTTTAACCCTGTGTCGTCTTTAACAGCAAGAGTCACTGCAAAGGATTGGATTTAATCATTCTAGATTATGCCAGTGCCACATTATCATGATTTTTTTTTTTTTCAATGAAGACTTTCTAAAATATTTTGTTTCTCTCAATACAGGCAGAAATATTTGCAGAGCTAGGTGAAGTCGTACTGGGACAAAAAGAAGCCTTCAGAGAGAAGACTACAGTATTTAAGTCACTTGGTAACAATATGAATATATTTCATGAACAATTCATATCTAGTTGTGTTCTAAGTTAACATATTAATGCAAAATTGTGCTTTGTATATATCTATTGTAAAAGAAAATTTCAAGAAGTTTTCACAAGGGTTCAATATTCTCTTTTTTGTGAAAAATTGTCTTTAGTACATAAATATTTGCTTGAAAATGTCAAAAGTCACAAATAGTGGACTTTGTGAAATACTTAAACAATCTCATTTTGAAAATAGCTGGCATTGCCAAATTACAGAAGAAGAAAAAAAAAAGTTCATATAAAATAAAAAAATTAAGGGCAACCTAATTAAATATAGTTTCTGAAAAGTTTGTTTTTGTGCCTTGCATGATGTGATGGATATATCATTTACTTTTGATTTTGAATAACATCACTACATAATTTCCAACATGAAATAACTACAGTGGACCAGTTTTTTTCACACTTTTGAGCTTTTATATTCTAGTCATAAATCTTTTTTTATTTTTCACAGGGATGTCAATAGAAGACACAATGTCAGCCAAACTTGTCCTGAGTCTTCTGTCAGCAAAGAAGTAATGCCCTCAGCGGACGTAACATCTGCAGCAGATGGAAACATAGGAGCCTTTATACCAATATATTTATATGGTTGAAATGGTTGCTTGTTTCATACAGCCAATTGGAAAGGTCAATAGCTGTGCTTTAAATAATTTTATAAGGGTGTAGGTCTTATCTCTCATTTACTAGATACAAACTGATACAAATGTATCTCAGACACTGGAACAAAACCCCAACATAATCACAAAGTCATAATCTCTTTACATGTACTTCAAGGATCATGCCCTGCTCACCATAGCTTCATTACAGGCAAATAGTGTTTATTGCTAGATAAAATGCTATTGAAACATGTCCACGTCTTAATGAAAAATACCAATTTAATTAAAATAACATCTGCCATTACACCTAAATAATGCCCAAAGGGGCATTAAAACAGTTTGTATCAACAGTTAATTTATTTGCAATACACGTCATCTACATGATTGAAGTATGTGATCAAGGACGGTGGGCAAACCAGGCATGGTATGTGATAGACCTTGTGATGCTTGTAAGGAGTGAATAAAGCTGGTCAACGTGAAAGTTTCAGGCACTGAGCTCCTTTGGTCTCAGACAGCACAAAGTATTCTCGATGAAAGTCAATACAAAAAGCAGTCTATCTTGGATCCAAGGAGAAACACTTGCCAAAAAAAGGTGTGTTTCAGTAAATGTGATATCTCTAGTGCCTTAAAAGAAACCACAGTAAAGTATGGCTTTCTGTAGTTAAAAAATGTGCTATTAAATTCAGGCACTGCAAATCCTTTGGTGCCTAAAAGTAGGATTAATCTCAAGCAATGTATTATAAGATATGCCTCTGTGGTCTTAAAATGTCACTGCAAAGTTGATGCTGTGTGAAATTGGGAAAATCTTAATATTTTTCTTGAGTATTAAGATTTTAGTTATAAGTAGACCTTTAATTTATGCACTTCTTGCAATCTGTAACTGAAGTAGGATCCCTGCATCTGAATATTCTTTTATTATATACCTATACATTTTCTGGCCCTAAAACACATAAAATATGAGACGCAAATACAACTCAACAGATTAAAAATCCGTATTATATCAGCATCTAATACATAGTATGACGTCACACTGTGCGGACTACTTTCGGCATGGTTCCTGCTGTAAGTGGGCACTACGTAGTGAATAGAGACGAGAACCAATACTACTGGGAGAACCAGTTTCTATTTTTATTAAAGAAATCATCTCGTCAAATTTATTTAATAAACGATAAAAAAGGATGTTCTTGTTATTTTTTTAGCTCACCTGAGCATAGCTCAGGGTGAGCTTTTGGGATACTTGATTGTCCGTCGGCCGTCGTCCGTCAACAATTTGATGTTTACACACTAGAGGTAAATCAGAATGTTTGTCGATGATATCTTGAACCCTTTCGAAAATGGGTCAGGTTGGATCAAAAAGTAGGTCAGTAGGTCAAATCTTAGAAAAAATCTTGTCACCCGTCAACAATTTTGATGTTTACACACTAGAGGCCATAGTTTTGATTCAATCTTCCTCAAACTTGGTCAGAATGTTTGTCTTGATGATATCTTGAACCCTTTCGATAATGGGTCAGGTTGGATCAAAAAGTAGGTCAGTAGGTCAAATCTTAGAAAAATCTTGTTTACACATTAGAAGCCACAATTTTGATCCAATCTTCCTCAAACTTGGTCAGAAAGTTTGTCTTGATGATATCTTGAACCCTTTCAAAAATGGGTCAGGTTGGATCAAAAAGTAGGTCAGTAGGTCAAATCTTAGAAAAATCTTGTTTACACACTAGAGGCCACAATTTTGATCCAATCTTCCCCAAACTTGGTCAGAATGTTTGTCTTGATGATACCCTTTCGAAAATGGGTCAGGTTGGATCAAAAAGTAGGTCAGTAGGTCAAATCTTAGAAAAATCTTGTCGTCCATCAACAATTTTGATGTTTACACACTAGAGGCCACAATTTTGATCCAATCTTCCTCAAGCTTGGTCAGATTGTTTGTCATGATGATACCCTTTGAAAATGGGTGGGGCTGGATAGAAATGTAGGTCGGTAGGTCAAATCTTAGAAAAATCTTGTTTATACTCTGAAGGCAACATTTTTCGTCCAATCATCCTCAAACTTTGGCAGAATGTTTGTCATGATGATATCTTTTGTGGATGGGTTCAGAAAATTCCTGAACATTGTTTCACCTCATCATCTTAATTCTAAAGCAATCTGTTTTGTACAGGCAATGAATGATACTTTTCTCAGGTGAGCGATCTAGGGCCATCTTGGCCCTCTTGTTTAATTAATATCAAAGAAACATTTAGCTCACCTGAGCACGTGAGCTTTTAGGATCGATGAATGTCCGTCATCCGTCCGTCCGTCGTCCGTCATCCACAATTTGTTCGTTTGCACTCTAGCATCTTCATTTTATGAGCAATTATCTTCACACTTTAAAACAATGTTTATAACCATAAAATCTCTGCCAAGTTTGATTATTGCTGATATCATACCATTAGGTCAGGAGTTACGCCCCTTTTAAAATTCAAAAAAGCCAGATTCCACATTGTTTGTACTCAAGCATCTTCATGTCATGAGCAATTATCTTCAAACTTGATAACAATGTTTATAACCATAAAATCTCGGCCAAGTTCGATTATGGCTGATATCATACCATTAGGTCAGGAGTTATGCCCCTTTTAAAATTCAAAAAAGCCAGATTTCACATTGTTTGCACTCTAGCATCTTCATTTCTTTAGCAATTGCATTCAAACTTATTGACATTGTTTATTACCAAAAAATCTCAGCCAAGTTCGATTTTGGCTGATATCGGACCATTAGGTCAGGAGTTACACCCCTTATATTATTTAAAAAGGTCAGATTGCACTTTGTTTGCACTCTAGCATCTTTATTTTTTAGGTCATTGTCTTTAAATTTTATAACCATGTTTATAACCATCAAATTTTGGCTAAGTTGGATTATGGCTGAAATTGGACCCTTAGGTGAGGAGTTACGCCCCTTTTAAAATTGAAAAAAGCCAGATTTCACTTTGTTTGCCCTCTAGGTCACCAGGTCAAATCTTGTGAACACTCTAGAGGCCACAGTTTTGGCCCAATCTTCATGAAACTTGGTCAGGATGTTTGTCTACATTATATCTCAGATGAGTTCGAAATTGGGTCATGTGGGGTCAAAAACTCGGTCACCAGGTCAAATCTTAGAAAAACCTTGTGAACACTCTAGAGGCCACAGTTTTGGCCCAATCTTCATGAAACTTGGTCAGGATGTTTGTCTACATGATATCTCGGATGAGTTCGAAATTGGGTCATGTGGGGTCAAAAACTCTGTCACCATGTCAAATCTTAGTGAACACTCTAGAGGCCACAGTTTTGGCCCAATCTTCATAAACTTGGTCAGTGTTTGTCTAATGATATCTCGGATGGTTTGAAAATGGGTCATTGGGGTCAAAATCTGGTCACCAGGTCAAATCTTAGAAAAACCTTGTGAACACTTAGAGGCCACAGTTTTGGCCCAATCTTCATGAAACTGGTCAGGATGTTTGTCTACATAATATCTCGGATGGGTTTTAAAATGGGTCATGTGGGGTCAAAAACTAGGTCACCAGATAAAATCTTAGAAAAACCTTGTGAACACTCTACAGGCCACAGTTTTAACCCAATCTTTATGAAACTTGGTCAGGATGTTTGTCTCGGATGAGTTCGAAATTGGGTCATGTTGGGTCAAAAACTAGGTCACCAGGTAAATTCAGGTAGGATCAAAATGTAGGCCACTTAGTCAAATGTTAGAAAAACACTTTAGATGCCAGATTTTTTGTCATTTTGCCTAACACAGCCACCTTAATCAGGTGAGCGACACAGGGCCATCTTGGCCCTCTTGTTTTCTTTTTTTTTTTAAGAAAAAAGTAATTAAGCCGTCAAAACCCTAAAAACTGACTTTTTCTGTTTTGAAAATGTAAAGGTATATAATAAAAGGAAAATTATGTTGCAGTAGCTTTCCATGGCTTCGTATTTTGCTTCTCGCAGCGTGGGAAGAAAGATATCTCGCGAGACTGAAGGTTATTTATTCTTAATTGAATAACAAAGCTGATCACCTATTTGCATATTATTTTTGCATGCCATTTTGATTCTTTATTTCTGGTGATGTTTTTCTAGAATGTCTGAGTAAATCCCCAATTTTAAGATTCAGGTGTTGAAAACATCAAAATCTTGAGTGTCCAAAAAGTCATGTTTTAGTGTTTTCATGCAAATTTGGCTAAAATCTCAATATAAAGGCAGTTTTAGTTGAAAAAGAAACATGGTGAGCTATATATATATTTTATATCGTATTAATATGAAAATATAAAGGAAATCTGAATATGAAAAATATTGAGAAAAGTATATATACATTCATAACTTAGTGATAATTTTTGTATATATTGTGGTACTGGCATAATAGAGATTTTATGCTTTTTATGCTTCTTTTATATTTTCTCTGTATGTTTTATAACATTTTTTTCGCCTTTAACTTATAGAATATATTTTTACAATTTTGATAAAATAAATAATTCTTTTTCAGTATTTCGGCAAAAAATTGCCTTTCTCAAGAAAAAAAACATGAATTTTTGAGCAGCTACATTATAGACGTCTGTGCAGTGGCCATATTGTTATTGATAAAGTATTTTTAAAGCATCATTTCAGTATGCTCCTTAAGTATTTAGAAATGAAATCTTTCCAATGTTTTAATGTCTTTTTTCAACAAATTTAAGAACATAGTGATGTTCTACCATAAACTTTATCTCTTATACAAGCATTTATAGGTAGGTTGCCAAAAATTTGGTTATCTCTCGAAGTATTTTTTTATTCCTACTGTAGAACAGTATTCATACAATTAGAGCAATCTTATTTATTTTGTGCCATCCCTCGTATTATGTTTATATCTTATAATTTACATGAAATGGAATATAATTGGATGATTTGTTACCATTTAAATTTTGCAACTGAAACTGTATTATCAGTCACCTGTATTAAGCGGTCAACCTGCATTTAGCGGCCAGTTTTAACCCTTTCCCTCATATATACTCATTTTGACGCCCTCAATAGGTATCACATAAAGCCTGATCTGCAGAAAACCACAGTTAAACCTTACCAAATTTAATTATAAAGTCCTCATTTCCAGACCACTGAAGAGCAGCGAACAGCATAAAACCTGATCAGCCTGCGAGTTACTCGCAGGCTGATCTGGTTTTATGTTGTTCGCATAGGTCTTTTCATGGTTTCCTCTATGAGGGAAAGGGTTAAATTAACTAAACTAGCATTTTGCTTTATGTATAATCTTTATTTAGCGACTACTTTCTTGTTCCTTTACTGACTGCTTATGATAGGTTTATCTTTACATGTGTACATGCTGTTGTTTGAATATGATATTTTTACCAAAACTAGCTATATCGAGATTTTGTACCCTGTATTCATAATGTACTTCAGGTAGTAAGTTTTTCAATTAATTGTAACATGTTAACTTTGAATATTTAATCAGAGACAAAAAATAATATCCAAGCATTTTGTAGACAGTGATGAAACCCTTCCACCAACCAGGGACTCTATACAACATATATATTGCTTAAATGTACATAGAGCTTGGTGTAAAACTGTAGTAACTACATATAAAGAAGTAATTACATTAGATTTGCACCAAGCTCTTAATTACTCAATGCCGTCTTATTTTCATACTAAAACAAAGCATAAGTTTCATTAGAGGGCTGAATGCAAAACTATTACATCTTCTTCTATCTCTATATACACATAAAACAGTTTCACCATCAGCCCTCAAACTGTGATCGTATCATATTTAGCTGGTCTGTTTCTCAAAGAAATAAAGTCAGGTTATTGTCATCACTCTGGTGTCTTTGTCATGAAAATCTTAAACCTTGGCCAAAATTTCTAAACTATTAAACCTACTGTCATCAAACTTAATATACTTGTTCACTATCACAAAGGCTTAATTCCCATCCTATGTCCATTTTGATCAAATTTATCTACAATTACAGCAAGAACTTTCAACCTTGGCCATAAGTTAGAACTAATAAGCCATGTCACCTAACTTCACATGCTTATTTACTATCACAAGGGCTACATTCCCATAAAGGACCATAACTTGTAGGTACATTTTGACCTGATTTACCTCCCCCTTTTAAAAAAACAACAGAAAAACAAACATACAAGCATTGGCATCCGCATGCTGTGCTCTTCCTTAAATGTGAGAATGGTATGAAATGACAATATCATAGACGTTTCTTTTATATCAGTTTTAATTCAATAAATTACACACTCTTAGTTCTTAGCAACTACAAATTTTGCTTTGTATCTCCAAGTCTTTGTATTTTGAGAATCCCTTTTGTGTTTTATCAGTATTTGTGTTTCAAGAAATATCTTTGTATGCAAGACAAGGGTCATTCTAGACAGTTGCTAAATAATGCAGTCAAACTGTTAAAAGATTTCTATTTTTTTTTTAATACTGTAAGTTTTAACAATTTATTGAGATTTTAATTATCAGCATTGCAATTTGCTCCACAAGCAAGATTTCATGGTACTAACATGGGCCTTTCCCAAGAGTGACATTCACTATAAATAGACACTCTCTCTAATGCTTTCCAAATCATATTTTTGATTGATTGATTTATTATTTTGACTTAATCTTTTGGTTCCATTTTCAAAAGTGTGATATGAGTACATTTAGAATCTATGACCAAAATAACATCCATTGAGAATATACATACAAACATACAATCTACAATGGGGCACATGAGCAATGATCATATGACTGATCACATGACTAGATCACATGACTAGATGACTGACAGGTTTCTTTTGCATCAATGTGCACAAAACAGTTTCACTGGATCAAAAACTATTTCCTCTTTTCCTGCTATATTCACATTTTAATTTGTATTATCAACAAAACAGTTTTTAATTTGCATTTATAATCATCAAAACTATTAACACATTATTTGCAGTTGTCTCTCTTGACACAAAACTTTCTTCTGTATGTTTTATATAAAGTCCTAAAACCCTACAAAAACTGCTTTTCTATATTGGAAAATAAAACAGTTAAGGAGTTAATAATTTGATATATAAGATAAGGAAATAATCAGATATCCTGTGTCGTATTTTGTGAACAATGCTGCTATCAACATTATCTCAACTGGTTTACCAATATTCCACTTGATAATTTGGCAACTTTTACTTTTTAGACATGTGTCCATGTTCCCTTGTTCACACACACTGATATGCACCAATCTACATGGGGTGACCATATTTACCAAACCCAACCTTCTGATTGAGCTCTCTGACAAGTTTTGTAAACATGTACATGGTACTCATGCTAATTTCAGAAGTAAAAAAAAAAAAGGCTGTATGCACTTCCAAAATTATGTCATTTATTACCGAATTTATGTCCTTGTGTTTAATGTGTAGATGTATTTTTAATTAGTAGCTAGAACATTGTGTGTATAAAGGATCCTCATCAAATGAGAGGTGCAATGTCAGGATTTTGCTTATGTAATATAAAAAAAAGCTCTTTTTAATTTACAAACCTTTGTGTCCACACATTTTCTATTGTTGAAAAACTGTCATAATGTGTAACATACAGTAAGCATTTACTAAAAGTTTGTAAAATCAAAATTTCAACCATTTCAAATACATGAGAACTAATGCAGGTATTGGAAGACTGTTGAATACTGCTAACATGTTTTTTTCAAATAAACATTTTTTGTCATCCTATAGCACCTATATAATCCCATTAAAAATTTAACAATAAAACTATACTTTATGAGAGAAAAAAAATAAAAATAAAATATTGCAATCTGTCCCGTTTGAGTGTCAATAGTAACCAAAACTCATCTAATATTTTGGAACACTTCCCTCGATACCACTTTTCCAACATATACCTTGGTACATGTACTCCAAAATGTCTTCATACTGCTCGTGTCTTAGTGTGTCCAGCCTTATCCTACGTATTTGTATCTGTCCATCAGGATTTCATGGAGTTTTCCATCAATCTTCATCACTTTCTAGTTCTTCAATTTGATTAAAATTACCCTTTAAGCATTGTCAGTAAATGTAATTTCCATAAAAAAATTTTTTTTACATTTTTGTACTTCTTGTACTTCTATCTGGACAGATACCGGATTTCTCACATGTTTTAACTTATGAACTGTTCTTTTTGCTATTTTTGTTTTTACTTTTATCTTGAACACAATCCATTCAATCAATCACATATTATCAAGAACAAAATAGTGAATGTTTTGTGCCAATGTTTGATATTTATGACACCAAGATTGTTATATTGTTCAGTTAGTGTTCCATTTCTGGTCATTTTTTATGTTTGTGCTTCAATTTATCTCAGCTGGACCCCCATTTAGCATATGGTGGCTAAGCCATTCTCTAGCTGGTTCATTTTGGCCCCAGGACATCAAAGAGGATATGACCTCTTATGGCTCATTGTTGGTCATTTATCACCATGCTGGTTCATTGCCTAGGGAGCTGTACAGCACGTGGCTTCCTTCTGGCTCCTTGTGGGTCATTTCTCTCCTTGCTGGTACAATTTACACGGGGCCCTGTTGAGCAGTAGACTGGCCAGGATTAAGGTCTGAGAACCGATCTAGCGATGGAGTGGGGTCAGTCTACGAGTAACTGGAATACAGAAAGACAAAAGCCCTTTAAATGACTTAAATTCTATTACATGCAGAGTAGGGCCTACCTTTTAAATCACCATACAAAATCAAACCTCTAGAAAAAAATGAAAATTGATGGAATTATTTGGGCATAGGTTTTTATAAAAATCAAAAAAAAATCTGAACAATTATTACAGTGAACATCCTACTAATTAGTGAATACTGAAATATACTGTAAGTGTTAAAACTAAGGAAAAGTAAAAATAAACTTTTGAGAAATATTTGTGGAAAAGTCTATTTATCATTTGCATAGATTGTTAGGTGCAAGTAACAGAACATGTGCAACTACAAGCATAAAGATTTTTTTTTGCAATAGATGTACTAAATACTTGACATATAAAGCATCGACAGTTTGAGCTAAGGAAAAAAAAAGAGGATTCTGAATATTCCATTTTTAAAATACTGAAACTTGGTACAGATGTACAAGCCATTGTTGATATACACATTCGATTTCTAGCAAACAAATATATTGAAAAGATAAAATAATAACTGCATAAAGCAAAACTCTGAGGAGTTGTCTCCAGAAATATCAACAGAATGTTCTCTAAAGACAGTGCAAGAAAAAATAGTACAAGAAAGTCAATCAACTGTAAGTTTGTTACATAATATGCTAGAAACATAATATACATTTACAATATACAAACACACTCAAAAATACCAAACCTTACCTAGGAGTTAAATAGGTCTATATAAAAGGTGACAGTCAGGACAACTCAAGGTCAGGACCACTCAAGATCAGGATCACTGTTTTTGAACTCCTAATAGTTTATTACCATTAGAATCATTTGTATACTTTACTTAACTTTTTACCTCATAAATATTCATATACATTTAAGACTTGTTAAATATATATTGAATAATCTTTAAATGGTACAGGAGGCAATGGAATTTTCTCTACCATACAGACTGTGTAGCTCAATTTAAAGCATCAATACAGTATTGTATGAGGAAATAGATTCAAGGAGCTGTCTGATCTAGGTCTGCTCTGTTTGCCGATGCGCCAAAATGTGTGTGTATGAGGTTGAGTGTTATCTATCTTTTAAACACTTTTTTGCGTAACTCTGTATGTTTTCCCCCCATTTCTTGCAATTCAAATGAAATTCTGGTGAACAGAATTAATATAAAGTATCCTGACCATATTTAACCAGGTTTTCCGAAGAAAAACTCTGGTTATTAGATTGGGGTATGTCGGCGGGCGGGTGTAAACAATTTCTTCTGTGCGCAACTCCTCCTACATTTTTCAACGGATTTGGCCAAAACTTTTACAGAAGCATTATTACATAGTGGCCTGGTGCATATTGTCAGGGTTTTGTGGTTCGACTATTTTTGATACAGTTATGGCCCTTTGTTATTTTTATGCTCACCGAAGGTGACACATATAGTCGCCGCTTCGTCCGTCCGTTCGTCCGTCACACTTTCCTTGTCCGGACTATTTCTCAGGAACTAATGGCTTGAATTCAACAAAACTTTATGGGAAGCTTTATCACCAAGAGTAGATACACATATCGTCGGCGTGTCCTGGTTCCTCAATTTTTCACAGAGTTATGGCCCCTTGACTTTTTGGCCTATAGTTCATGTTGCATGATTCTTGTCCGAGCTATTTCTCAGGAACTAATGGCTTGAATTCAATGAAACTTTATGGGAAGCTTTATTACCAAGAGTAGATACGCATATCGTCGACGTGACCTGGTTCCTCAATTTTTAAGAGAGTTATGGCCCCTACTACCATGTTGTTGACTAATATTCATGTCATTTGCCTAATTTAACAGGAGATATCATTTAAACAAAACCCCACAAAATTCAATATGCTAGTAATGTCAATCATAATCATGTCAGCTAATTGTTGTTTAGGCCATTATACACTATTTCAAATATCCAGTCATATGTCAAGAGTGTTGGTTAACCTCTTTGATATGAGCACACATTGAAATGTATGACTTAATTTTTAGTAGTATAAAAACTTTAAAAAATCAATGAAAGATCTGATGAGTAACACGTATTATCATATTAAATAGTAAACTGTTACTAAGTCTCCAAATTAGAGTTGGTAAAACATCTCATCTGATGAGGAGAATAGATATGATTTAGGAATGGGGATTTCAACATATCCTCCCACCCATTGACCAAGGCCTTATTTGTAACAATGACGTTCTTCGGGGAGCATCTGTCAGTTCTACTGACCTTCTTGTTTCACATTAGTAATATATAGGGAAATATTCTTCTGTGTGCAATTCCTCCTACATTTTTCAAAGGATTTGGCTCAAACTTTTACAGAAGCATTATTACATAGTGACCTGGTGCATATTGTCAGGGTTTTGTGGTTCGACTATTTTTGATGCAGTTTGGCCCTTTGTTATTTTTTCACAAATGTAACATATAGGGAAATATTCTTCTGTGCACAACTCCTCCTACATTTTTCAACGGATTTGGCCCAAACTTTTACAGAAGCATTATGACATAGTGACCT
The DNA here is from genome assembly GCA_021229015.1 of Solen grandis. Classification (NCBI taxonomy): domain Eukaryota; kingdom Metazoa; phylum Mollusca; class Bivalvia; order Adapedonta; family Solenidae; genus Solen; species Solen grandis. The sequence continues at coordinate 60,153,696 of CM037778.1, forward strand.
AGCGCATATTGTCAGGGTTTTGTGGTTCGACTATATCTGATGCAGTTATGGCCCTTTGCCCCTTAATGGATGTAATATAAAGGGAAATATTCTTTCGTGCACAACTACTACATTTCTGAATAAATTTTGTTCATACTTTAACAGAAGTACCTTCACTAAGTCACCCTGGAGAATATTGCCTGTGTTTTGCAGTTTGACCATTTTTGATGGAGTTATGCCCCTTTGACGACAAAATTCCTTGTCCGGAGAATAACTCCCTACATTATAAGAGGTATTGACTTGAAACTTTATAGGTGCATACATCTCATTGAGGCGGAATGCAGTGCATAGAAACCTCACTCTGTGGTTCATAATTTTGGAGTTACATGTTTGCCCCTTTGTAAAAATTCCTGATATGGAGCATAACTCCTTAATTTTAAAATATATAGTAATGATTGGTTTTGCAGTTTGACCATTTTTGATGGAGCTATGGCCCTTAGTTATTTTTTCAATAACACATATGTAAGTTATTGAGAAATATTCTTCTGTGTGCAACTCCCCCTACATTTCTCAATAAATTTTGTCCTAACATTTGCAGGGTCACCATCATTTAGTGCTCATTTTAGTATTTCGTGATTTGACAATTTTTGGAGGAATAAATGACCTCAACGGATTTTGCCGAAACTTTTGCAGAGGCACCATCAGTAAGTGCCTGTGTGCTTTTTTCTTCTTCGGAAAACCTGGTTTTGTGACAATTCCTGTCACTTGTTATCTCCCTTGTACATAGGAAACTAGTACACTGGAAACTAGAATACATATGGTTTGTACAGTCCCGGACAACACTTAGCACATGGAAGAACTGATTTATTTTTGAACAAGTGTAAATTTTCAATCATTCTGAATGTCTTCATCTGACTTTACCACTGCTGAAAAAAAAAAATACCACCATCTTGAACATTTAAGTCTTCCGTAAGTATATCCAGGATTCATAATTTGCATAATTTTTGCCTTTAATTACAGAATTATCTGAATTTCATCTTCCATATTTGATATAACCCTTTCCCTCATATATACTCATTTTGACGCCCTCAAAAGGTATCACATAAAGCCTGATCTGCAGAAAACCACAGTTAAACCTTACCAAATTTAATTACAAAATCCTCATTTCCAGACCACTGAGGAGCAGCGAACAGCATAAAACCTGATCAGCCTACGAGTTACTCGCAGGCTGATCTGGTTTTATGCTGTTCGCATAGGCGTTTTCATGGTGTCCTCTATGAGGGAAAGGGTTAACTAGGACAGAAGTATGTGTTTCATGCACAATGGTTTGGTATTGTTGAGTGTACTGTCGTGCACATGCAGAATACCTCTCATCTCCATCATATTGTCATCACCTGAGGAGAAACCCAGTATATGTGACCTTCAGCTGACAGGGTCAGAGGTCAAGCAATGAACCTTACAGTAACTATGGCAAATACAGTGAAAACATGGATGGATATGGGACAATGGAGATCAAATGATTTTCAGTTTGTGATGAAAAGGCCAATGAGATGTTTTGACTGAATTTATTGTTGTTAAGATTTTAAGAAATTATTATCTGAGTTTATTGCAGATCCAGAAAGAGTTTTAATATGAAAAGACACAAAGGCATTTGAAATCATCAAATGTAGGATGTTTCTGTAAATGCTTTCAATGAGGAAAGCCTTATGAAAGTGGTGACCGCAATGACACAGTCAAAGGTGCTATGAAAACTCCATAAACGAAAGAGTGTTTCTACAACAAACACATGTATAGTTTTGCTTTCTATCATGAGCGTCAGGAGACATTGAAAGACACAACTCACACTTTGAATTTTTTTATGCACAACAAAACTTTCATCTGCAGCAAAAACTGATAACAGCAAAAAGAAAACTTAGATCCTACTCTAGAGTAAAACAGCAAATGAAATTTAGATAGCTTAAGTAATCCAAGGTCATGCATTTGAATTTACATGTGAAAAATTGAATGCTCACAGAACACTGCAAAGGACCTCTGTTTGTATTGGGCAAAATGGGGGTCCCCTCGGCCCTGATATGTGGTGGCTCTTAAGAGGATGACTGCAGGCCCGGCCTTATAAGCCGATTATAAGTATACCCAAAGGTGAACATAATAGTCATAATTTGACATACACTGTTATACAGGCTTCAGATTTTTGGATTTCTCACCAGTAATGGGCACCATACACAACTAATGGTACAGTCCAAAATGAAGAAAGGGTAATTAGTCCAACTAAGAAATTTTGCATGGTAAACTGGCCACATGGATTGGAGATGAACATTAACAGGATTAGTGATTTAGTTTCATTTGGACAAATAACAACAATGAAAATGAAAGCTTGAGATAAATTTCAGGTTTGTATGCATGAACAGGAAAAACTTTGAATGTTCAATATTAATTATCAATATTGTATCGTGGTCCAATGCCTGTGGACACTCACTATAATACTGAACTGAGAGTTCTAAGACGATGCCTACTTAGGGCCAGAAATTTTTTCGACCTCTTCCTAATGGTCAAACCCAGAAATCATGGAAAGATTGTATCAATTGTAAAATCTGGCATGCGTTCAGTATGCTGAACCGTATGCTTACAGTCAGCTATGAAGCTGCCTTAGTGTCAGAAACCACGATGTTCACATATACCGAACTACATCATAAGGTGCACAAGAACAGTATGGTATATAGTCCTAAGACAATTCCATAGCTGATTGTTAGCGAGCGGTTGCATATGGTTTGGCAATCCCAATCAACAGAAAAGAAATGAATTTATATCCATCATTGAACAAATCATAAATTAATTATTATTGAACAAATTACGATGAACAAATCATAAATTAATTATTATTGAACAAATAACAATAAGTCCATGTCTATCAAACAGCAGCCCTTTCTGACCAGTGACAACTTTATCTGTTACCCCAGCACCAACTTTTAAACCACAGTCAGTTAGTACTTTTCATTACGATATTAAAAGTGACTTAAGGGGGACACAGACATAAAATTAATACATAGTTAAGCAGTCATGTCTTGTGCCAAGATCACTGAAGTTAATTTGCACTTTTGTATTCCAACAAATGAACACTTAATCACATACTTTTAAAACCACACTTTACGAACGAACTAATTTATGCCACTGATTTCACTGTGAGTTTGAAGTTATGACACAATTACAACAATCAACATTACTTACCCCTTAAATGATAATTACATTGTATGATGGTAAATCATATATCAAATGATACTGTTTCATGTGACAGGTAAATTGTGCTCAATAATAGAATTCAAATTAAAAAAAGAAATAAAAAATATAATTCAAAACTTGCTTCAAACGCTTGTCCTTTCAACCCAGAAGTAGTTGAAAATGTGTTTTGATGATATTGAAATATAAAATGAAATAAACAGCTGGACAAATCTTTACTTTCAAATGTAGGAATGTTAAGGTTGATGGTCATGTTAACAATACAACATCAAATGTCAACTGACACATTGTGTAGACCATTATGCAAACAACAAATGTCCCTTAGATAAAAAAAAAGCTATTTCTGCACCCATTTTTGTACTGCAGTTCATAATCTAAGTTTTTTCTCCATTACATCCCTGATAATCATACTGATGACACATTATTGTTAGTCTGTAATTAAAGTGTATCCTATCGTTCAACATTTAAATGCTGTCCTCTATAAAATATGCAAATACATGTGTTATCATAATCTGTCCTAGCTTTTAACCCTTTCCCTCATATAGACTCATTTAACCCTTTCCCTCATATAGACTCATTTAACCCTTTCCCTCATATAGACTCATTTAACCCTTTCCCTCATATAGACTCATTTAATATCAAATAACTAAACAAACCGTAAGGGTAATACTTGTATCAACTTTACCCAAAGATACCCCTGCATTTCTAACATTTTCACAGGATTTCACCTTTACATCATTTGAACAAAGAACAGCTAAAAGCTTATGCTTGAAATGACTTTTCATTGATACAAGACTAATATCACATGAACATTCTTAAATGGCGTTTTTTTTCTTATAATTTCTTGAGATGATAATTAATGAATGAAATCATGGTATATATAAATTAAAATGATGATGACTAGCTAATAAAAATGTTTCAGAAATGTACTAGCAAACTGATTTTCAAATCATGCCATTTCCTAATTTGTCTCAAAAAAGACAGAATTGAGTGCACAAATAAACTAGCAGGTGAACTCTGTGACTGGTTAATCGGGGCAGGAGAATAAAAAAAAAGAGGAATGACCTGCCCCCAAAAAAGCTTGCATATCTATTGGTCACACATGGTTTCCATAGAAACAAAGACCTACCTCTCTGTCTGAGCCACAACATTCAAGAGATGGGCATCGGTTCTCCCTGGGACAAATAATCATGATAATCAGAAACCGACAAGAGTGTTAACAGGTTTAGACATACTAGTGAACAAATAAAAAAAAAAAGGAACCAAAACACCAGAACAAAGGAGGTGTTCACAAACACAAAAGCCATTCCAACCCACAAAACTAATGATGGAGATACCGGCACGTGAGTGTTACTGTTTCATGAAAATTAACAATGGTACAAAATTGAGGTTTCTTGCATTTAGATGCTGAAGTCTCTCTTCATTAAGTACTTAAAAATGAGGGCATATCAAGAGAACATTTTATATACAATATAAGCCATGCCTGCATGGGCATTTTTTGGTCCAGGTAAGATCACTAGGTCAGAAAAAAAATGCTGTACAGTTTTGAATTTTAGGAAAAAAGGAGATCCACATGAAAAGATTTTATTTACACCTTGTGACTTAAATTGCATATGACAATATAAAGTAAACTACCGGTATATCGATATAGCCAATGAGATATATCAAACAACAACCAATGGAAAATGATGGTATATAATATGAACAGCCAATGGCATGAGAGTATTTAAACAAATCAGCCAATGACAGTGATATAAAATATCTTAATCAGCCAATGAGAGTTAATCACAGTTGCATGACAAACCAATCAAATAAAAGCTACACAAACATAAGCCACACAAAAACAAATGTGTATAATGCTATATCTATTCAAAGAGACAGCTATGAAGACCAAATATAACAAACACAAAAACAGCACCAGACATGAATGATTGCATGTCCCACTTGTGTTAAAATTGTATGGATGATTATATTCTGTAGAATGGCATGAAATTAATTAAATATTGTAAGTACATTTGTTGAGGTTGTGACGTCCATTAAAATCACAAATTCTTATGAGAAATGATAGTACTACAATGGTCATTTACTACATATGCAAAAATGAAAACAAGTCACCAGTCCTGTAAAATGAAATGAAAAAATAAAATCTTTGTTTTAAACAAATGGTACGGTGTCTACTACGATCATATTCATTTCTATATATGATACTAAACCTTAATACTGGTATTGTGAAATATTTTAAGAATCTTTTTATATTTATGACAATGCACATTTCCAGTTACTTGCAGTGAAAATTCCCATACATGGCTAGGTCAACTGTTCACAAACAGTATCACAAACCAAATTGTGAGTTTTGTGTAAACCAGATCAACCATTGACTACCATGTACGGTAAATAAGTAACCTATAAGTCAATATGAACACACTGAAAAGGTCCATCATGATAATTTAAAATGCAAAATTATACCATTAGATAAACTTCTAGAACTACTCAGCTGGTCTTCTTCCTAACAAAGCTCTTATAAGAGGACATTTTGTGAAATTTTATTGTTTTCATCTCATCAACATTTTTAACCCTTCACCTCATGAATTTTCATAAACCAATTTTGACTTGATGAAAATCTATTTACTGAACTTTTAAATGTATATAAAACAATGGATTTTTCTTTAGCATGCAGACTCACTGTAGAATCGTAGAAACAATATTGTGAGCGAGGAGAAGAGACTCTGATCAGTAGCTGGCTCCTGAAAGAAGCAGTCTGATCTGGGTCTGCTCTGTTTGCAAATGAGTCTAAATGTGCTTATATGAAATAAAAGATTAAACATAGAAGGATAAATGAACCAGTCTCTTGTTTTGTTAGTATCAACTACACATTCAATGTCATGTCTACGACTTGCTACATCTAACAAGGCTTTTTATTATATGAACTATATCTTGCACTATACATGATGATCTAGGTGAGGTGACAAAGATTTAGTGTCAATATTGATAATGCAGTCCCCCCCCCAAAAAGGTCTTTATAAAACAATATATTCTTATGAAAGATGTGAAAACAAAGTATGCTTTACTTTACAAGGCTGATGTGGAGACATATGAATAAGAACCTTTTAATTTTCCATATCATTAAATAAATGAACTAATGTAAATTATATTTACTAAATTTTATATATATGAACATGATAAGATATACTGTAGAAGAGAGTTGAGTACACCTAATACTTACTTCGAAACTTTGAAAAACTTTCTGGACTTCTGGATAAATGCAGAATCCAGAAATTTGTTCCTAGATTTCTTTTTTTCCCCAGATGTGCCCACAGCACCTTCTGTCTCTGACTGAGAGCTTGTAGAAGTTGCGGACGATGTTGAATGCCGAACTTGTGCTGCTTCTGCCTCTGCCCCATCAGCACTTTGTAAAGTGACCCCCAAATCAAAAGTCATTGATTGTCTACACAGCGCACCTATGGTCCCCATTTTCGATTTGTCTTTTTTCTTAGACTTTGGTGATCGGCGAGAAACAGTTTTGATGTCAATGACTGATGGCAATGTTTGAGATTGAGCAACAGACAAGGAGGGTTCCAGTGGTTCCTCCAATACTTGTTCTATAGGCAATGGCTCGTGGATCCGTCGGCTTGGCGACACAGGATCCAGCAACCTGCGTAACCGTGCTGGTGACAGAGATGGATCGATGACGCGTCTGCTGCGTCCCGGTGACATGGAAACTGCTACGTGAATTCTGTGTCGTTGTGATGGACTGTCTCTCGGTGAGTATGAAGTTCCAGGTGAGGATGGACTCCCCCGACTGCCGTTTGAAGTGGTGGCTGAACGGTCTCGTATGCCATCCTCGTTCTCTAGACTCAACATTGGCATGGAGGAGTAGGTGACTTTAGTTGTACTTATAGTTGAATCTGGATCTTGACCAGGCTCTGTTTTGGTGCTTAACTGTGAAAATGTTAATGTTGAAGATGTAGTTGATGAGGCATATGAAAACAAACGTTCTTGTGATCCTTTTAGAATTACTGACACAAATGACTGTTTACTTGTTCCATCATCACTCACACCATTACTACTCCCATTAGCAAATGCTTGCGTTAAATGTTTCACTTGACCCTCATTGGTCAAGTCCTTCAAAGGAGTAGTTGCTTTTTCTGTTGTTGGTCCACAGGGGGTCGACAGCTTACGCACTATCTGTTGCACAAACTCTGATTTAGGAGAATCTGTCCGCGTAATACTAACAGAAGAGCCTTGTTTAGGTGTTAATTTTGGTGAAGACATGGCTTCAGGTGTTCCTGGAGTCCCTTCTCTCGACAACTGTTTTACCATCGTCTTCACATACCCTTCCTTTATGTTCTCCTTGCCTTTTTGGGCATTTCTTTTGTCCTCTAAACTTCGACTTCGACACTCTATTTTCATGGGATAACGTTTCAAAATGCGTGTTAGATAAATGGAATGACCACTTCGATATCTTTGACTGTCTTCAAGCAGTTCCTGTGCAGGTTTTATACGCCTAAGTGGAATGACTGGAATATTCAACCTTGAACCTTGACCTCGGATCTGTTGCCCAGATGGGGGTTTCCTTAGCAATACTGGAGTCCCATGTCTTTCAACCGACACTTTAATAATGGATGTTGGTCTACTCTGTCCGGGATCAGAAGCAGATTCAATGTCTACTGGGGACTTTTGAACAATCTTGATCTCAGTAGGAAACTGAGGGGGTTCTATTTTAGGGGCAGGGCTTGCATCTGGGGACAGGTATTTTAGAGTATCTTCACTTGTTTCACTGGAATCAAAACTTACATCTACACCTTTTTTAGCGAATTCTTCTTTTCTGGTCTTTACTGGTACTACATATTCTGACACTGCTTCTTTCTCATCTTTCTTATCTATAAAAACATCATCTGTTTCAAACACATCATCAGGGTCAATACAGGGCATTCGCTGGAGGTGGGTCTTTTTAGACTTATCTGGCTTTTTCTTCCATTCTGGAATAAGAAGTTCTGGGAACTTTGCCTCTGTACCCTTTACTGTTTGCTTCACTCCAGCTTCAGTTTGTTTAGTAGCTCCAGCCTTCTCACTAGTCTCTTTCACAAGTTTGGTTTTTTGTTTAGGTGTACCTGTCCCTCCTTTGTCTCTCAGGCTTCTAGGTACACCATTCATTTCATGTGGGGAAATATCTTTTGGCATGGTAACTTTAGCAGTAGGAAGTACTACAGTAGAAAACTGCAGACTATGTTTATACTCTTCCTTCGATTCTTCCAAGATCTTCACATGTTCTTCACATCTTTCAATGCTTCTTTCCTCTAAGATTGGGTGATGTGTTGCTAACTTTGGTGACTCTTTCTTCCTTAAAAGAGGAGATTCTTGTTTTCTTCTGAGTGAAGGAGATTCTCTCTTACGTGTTTTGGGAGATTCTTTTTTCCGCATTTTTGGAGACTCGCGCTTCCGGACACGTGGAGACTCGCGTCGGGCAGGAGGGGCATCACTGTCGCTGTCTGTTGTGCTGGATATAAGAGGTCGAGCACTGCGCAGACGTTGGACACGCTGGAATATACTCTGTTTCTGTGGAATTTCCTGACCAGGCAGCTGAAATGGTTACAAAGTACCTAATTATTGAAAGGAAACAAGAGCAATCAAGGCAGGTAAATGATAACCCTGCTACATCGGCTTAATTCAACAATTCAAAAACTAGTCAAGGGTAACAGCTTTAGGCATATGTAGTAAGTATACCTTATACTGGTAGCGCTTCTTAACATAAGGCCAATATTCCTAAGGAAAAGGGGCCATAACTCTCGGAGGAATGTGACTTTCACTAGTGATGCATTGCTTGGAACAGATAACAGATGTGTTTGCTATATCATCCCCACTTCAGCTTGTAAAGCAAGGATATATTGAATGTGCTATACATTTAATGAGCATGGCTCCATGCTCTTGACTTTACAATGGCATTTCTATAATTCCAAATTAGTGCAGCATGCTTGTTTCTAAGATGGCTAATGAAATGAATCAATGAACCAGTAATCAGTCTAATTACTCAGACCCCAAATTAAGTTCAGCAAATGCTGTGTAACTACCAAATTCAGCCTAAGATGTTCAAGTTAAAAAACTACCAATACCCTTGCTTGGGTATCCTCTCTCCCACTGTATGTATTCCAACGTTTAATAGGTGTCCGTTTCTGCGAATATTCCTTGTAGTACATGAGCTCAGCCTCACGACGAGTGACATCAGCCTGCAGGAGGAGATTGTTGGCTTCCTGCATCAACAGGTGGCGCTTCATGTTCATGATCTCCTTGTTACGTTCCAGCTGACTCAGTCGCAGGTTGTTCATCTGGACCTGTAGCTGCATCGCCTGGCTGTACAGCTTCTCAAAATTGTGCAACGCCGAAGACTTCTTTGATACCTCCTCTGTAGAAAGAATGCTTATAAAATAAGTTTGGAATAAATTAAAACCATTATTTAGTATATGATCTGTGCAATGATTTTTGTTTTATATCATATATTCTTTTTTGAAAAAAAAAAAAAAAACACAAGCAAAATTTTACCATCAAAAGTATACAATATGAATAAAAATTCTCTTTTTTTACATTTGTAATGGTATAAGTAAATTTAGAGGAATTCACTCCTTGACTTTGCATTGTCACACAGTAAAAATGGCATTTTCAATCAAGTAAATATTCTTTTGATAATCTATTTGTGTAGACCAGAACAAGATCAGATGAATAGTCTGATCTTGGTCTACACTGTTTGCTACTCAGTCAATAAATTTTCATCAAGCATCTCCCCATAAACAACTAGTGATACAGTCTAAAATGACTTGACTATTTGAGTTTATCGTCGCTTCCACAGTATTTCAGTCATATAGCAACGTCCAGCTAATTATAGGTGGAGGAGACCCCGAATGCACGGAGGCATCCGGGTTGAACCACCGACCTACTGCAAGGAAGCTGGAAGCCTTCCTCACATGAAAATCTGAGTGACCCTGCCAGGATTCGAACCCATGCGGTGAGGGGCTGAGTGAGTGTTAAAGTCAGCAACTTTACCCTCTCGGCCACGAAGGCCCTCGTCTAAAATGAAGACGGGACAAGTCCAATAAAGAAATTTAGTATGATAAGTGTTGATAAGATATTGCAGTACATGTATATACAGACACAGCAGTACATGTATATACAGACACATGGTACAGACCAAGAGTGTTGGCTCCAGTGAGTGTGGCTTGTTGCAGAAGAAGCCTCATCTTGTCAAGAAGGTCCACTAGCCGGTTGTTGATGCTCTCCTCTCCTTCCACTGTCTGGAACTTGCCCACCTACACACATCCACAGAAATGGCACAATAAAATATACAGTCAAACCTTTCTGAAGCAGTCAGTCAAGGGAAGAAGAGAAAGTGACCACTTAACAGAGGTGGTGGCTGCTCAGAGAAGGTTAAACATATAAAAAAAAATGTCAAAGTTTGGTAATATTGAAAATGATTGTTAAATACAGATTGACAGCTTAATACAGGTGGCTACTAATACAGGTTCAGCAAGTTACAATACCCTAACGGTTATCTCCCTTGTGTATTTTTACTGAGGCTACCATTTTCATCCTAAAAAAAATTTTGACATCCATTTTTTTCACCTTATTCTTCAGATTTTAACAAGAGTGTTCTCTGGAACACATGTGTCACCTGATGAAGCTAATGAATAAAGTGTGACAGACGGAGAGACAGACGACAGAAAAGTGATCTCTATGTGTCACCTCTGCTTACAGTAGGTGACACAAAAATAATCAGTATACATATTAAGTGTCTGCAAACAGCTATGATAACTGCATAGCTCTCAAAGTTAAGTCTTTAAAGATGTAACAAATGCTCTAGGACTTACAGCTGCCCCTTCCATGGACATTGCGAGCTGCTCGCCAAACTTCTTCAGCTCAGTGATCTTATCCTCCAGGTGCATGAGCGTGTGTGACATATGCTGCGTGTCCAGCGCAAGGCTCTCGTTGGCGCCACGCTCCTCCAGTTGACTCCGGTATACGTCTAGCAATAGACAGCAAAACATTGCGACTGTACAGTCAGTAAAGACATTTATTGTAAGCATAAAATGTTGTTTTGAATCCATAATAGATCTAACAGTAACTTTGTGGGTGTATGTTTGTAGATAATACAGTAAAACCTCAATTATACGACAGTAATCAATAATTTCACAGATAGTGTATGCACAGCGTAGGTTCATTATAACATGCTCAGTTATCACAGCTGTACAATTCCTAAAAACGTCACATGCCCTTCCTAAATATGGGATGTTAAAATTAAGAAAATACAAAAAAAAAATACACATATTAAATTTTTCTCTTAAATTTGACCAAAAGTACACACAAAGTCTGTTTAAGGGTAAAAGGATGAACTCACCAAGTTCCAGAGCATGTTCATTTCGGAAGTTGACTAGACGATCATTTAGGTCTTTCACATCTTCCTGCAGAGCATTGTACTCAAGTTCCCGCTCTCTTAACTCCTGCAGCAGACGGAAATTGGCCTTCTCCAGGCTGAAATAATTGGACATCTAAACTCAGTAATGGGTAGAAAATACAGAAGGAGCACAAAGGCAGGGAATGTTTAAAAACCAGTATTGGGTATTCAGTGTAAAAATTGTAGATTTCTATATATAATTTACCATTTCAAAGCATAAGGTCAGTTATTTAATAGTTTAAAATGAAAACTTCGAAGGCATTATGAATCTTCATGAAGTTACTATAATCATTTTGAATACACAACAAAAAGCATTTTAATACATCATTTTGAATACACAACAAAAAGCATTTTAATACAAACTCATTATTAGTTTTGTGGAAAACATTTTTTTTCTCTTCATTCATTGATGAATAAAGATGAAGATTAAACAATTCTGGAGAAGGTACAGAAGCTTGTAAGTAACAAGACCTGACATCAAAAGTAGGTCACTGGTCAAGGTCATAATGAACTGCATAATGAAGAGGTTCATTCACACCCTTTCCCTCATATATACTCATTTTGACGCCCTCAATAGGTATCACATAAAGCCTGATCTGCAGAAAACCACAAACCTTACCAAATTTATTTACAAAATCCTCATTTCCAGACCACTGAGGAGCAGCGAACAGCATAAAACCTGATCAGCCTGCGAGTTACTCGCAGGCTGATCTGGTTTTATGCTGTTCGCATAGGTCTTTTTATGGTGTCCTCTATGAGGGAAAGGGTTAAGCAACTGTCTAAGTATTGAAGAAATCCAATGAAGCTCAAAGAAGTAAACAGCAGATTAACCAAAAGGTAAACCTGCCCAGACGTCACTTTTTTCATCAAAAGTAGGTCTAAGGTCAAAATCACAAGGTCATCTGCATAATGTAAAGGCTCATCCACTTAAGCACCTGTCCAAATATTGAAGCAATCAAAATTTATGGAGGACATAAAAAAAAAAAAAAAAAAGGGGGGGGGGGGGTCAACTTGAGTGGATGACCCACTCTGCCCTGAAGGCCTGCCTGGACTTCAACAATTTTAAGGACAGAATTTTTCATTGAAAACCTGCCCAAAAAGTAAAATTTCATGCAAATATTCTTAAACTGCAAATTTCTGGATTGGTACACAACAGATAGTATACCTGGAAATGTTGGCCTGTGTCATGCTCTGCATGGTGTCTATGGTATGATCGTCCAGGGAACTGTCATCAGACGCATACTTTGGAGACGGCTCTGGCTCGGAGGAATCCCCACAGGGCACCAGGGTCAGAGGTGGTGGCTTCTGACCTTTGGGCTTTGCACCAGGACCCACAGACTTGTCAGAATCCTCCATAACAAATAGGTCATCTGACTCACTGCTGGTCTTCCGCATCTGCGTATCGTCCGTGTCTGTTGTTGTCTGCCCGCCACTCTCTCCGTTTTTGGTGAGAATGTTTGTGGCGTTCTGATACTCTCTGGAGAACTGCAGGCTACGTTTCTGGGCCTCTATATACATCGCCGTTGACATCTCCTTTCCTTTGCGCACCTCCCATTCATGAAGCTTGCGAGCAAAATCTGATGTGACCTTGTAGTCGGTCAGTGGACTAAGTATAGGATTCTTGAAACTTGACTCCATGTCTGGCTGCGAGAGTCTCCCTTTCATTTTCTCAATTTTCGCTTCTCTTTCTAATGCCTTTAGCCTCTCTTTCTCAATTCTCAATCTCTCTTTCTCAAGTTTTTGTTCCTCCCGCTCCACGCGAAGGATTTCTCTTTCTCTCATTTTTTCTATTTTCTCTCTCTCTTTTTCCTCCTTGGTTTTCTTACTCTTAGGCCGATCCTTGAAACTTGTTTTCTGTGGAGTGTCTCGTCCCTCCTGGGAGCTACTCTGACGCTGGTATTTCTGTCTCTCCCATTCCTCCATCTTGCGGGAGAAACTGTCGGTCAACTTTCTCTGTATTTCTTCCACATTCACTGATGGTCGTTGACGCTCAGGAGGTGTAGACACGTCCTCAGTTTCATCTGAGGAACTGTCAGCCTCTTGAGCAATCTGAGACTCTGATTTCTTCTCTCCTGATATACCTACAACATAGCCATTCATCTTAAAGTGTGTTCTATAAACTTAAATCTGTACAAATAAATTTGAAAATCATGCAAACTGGAGGCCTTCAATGGAAAATTAACATGCACTTTTTTTTTCATCCATTTAATCAAGCTTTTTATTGGTACAGGCTTGTCCTAGAAGTCTGAGAATTATTTTCAGTCTAATAAAGTTTTTAATGGTCATAAAAAGTGATGAAGGACTCAAACCTTTTAATGCCTTGACCTTCTCCCATTCCTCCAGCTTCTTGAGGAACTCTGGAGACACAGCCCCTGCACTCTCATAGGAGACACTCTCTGAAAATTCTGGAGACTCTGCAGCAACAAAATTAAGATTGTTTAATTTAGCAACATTTGTTTTACAACTATCTGGAAACAAGTTTTTACAATTTTCCACTAGGTAGGTCTTGAATAATTCTCGCCCTAACCAGGAATCAAACTTACAACCTTCAGTTTTAAAATCAATGAACACAACTACAAGACTATAGCACTCCTAAAATCATTAGAAACCTCAACCACAGCTCAAGTCAGAAACAAGCCATGTCTTGTTTTAAGCACGGATAGGACACCTGAGGGTTGAGTTTGTTTTAAACGAGTCAAGTTACTCAAAGAAGGGACCTAACTCTGACTAAAAAAATCAAAATATTTTATACTGTCTTACTTCCCCTGAACTACAAGAGAGAAACTGAGTGGTTTTACAAAAGAAAATCAAACCTCTGAATACAACTTGACCTCTTGAAGCTTTACAATTTTTAAGTAGGTGGACAAGACTTTCATTAAAGGCTTTAAGGCCTTCTGCTGTTTTCACTTACAGGGCTAAAATTTATGAAAAGTCTTTTCATCTACAAAGCAGTGAACTTCAGCACAGAGTCAAGGGATTCAGGTGAAAAGACATACATATTTCATTAGAAATATAAAGAGTTGAAATCTTCACAGATTTTAGTCTGATATGAAACTTGTTTCTGACCTTTAAAATGTCCAGATGATCGTTTGCCTTTGAGTTCTTCCCACTCTTGAAGCTTCCTGGTGAATTCATCCGTCACTCCACCTACAAGTAGACAAGGAATTTCTCCAGAATTATCTCCTTTGAACAATTAGAGATCATCAACTTTGCATCTGTGGTCCGTGATAACAACTATTGGCCCACAGTGCACTGCTTATCATAGTGTTATCATGTGTATAATTTCAAAACTTATTTGACATACAGTATATATATATATACTGGGGATAAGCAAACCCACTGATTCTAAAACCCTAACACTAAAACATTGCAATTTGTTACAGATATTGAAGCTTTAACTAAGAACTAGACCTACACAGCATATTAAAAGCAGCTACACCATTATGATTATATGCGCATATTCAAGCAACATGCAGAACGGTACTCATTGTGTATCGTTATTAAGCCATTGTTATTAAGAACAGATGTTTTACTTTTTCAAAGAGTTATAACCGCAACAATACTTCTCAGGTATTGTCCCTCAGTTCCCTGTCTGTTTCTGTCTGTCTCCCATAGCCAATACATACAAGTCTAATGGCTAGATTGTCTACATCGGAAGAAAAGAAAAGAAGTATACATAACTATGGCTGTAAATGTTGCAATTTATTACTTAACACTAAAATAAAGTCTGAGCATAGTAATTAATTGTTATGCCACTCTCTCAGAAATTGAAAAAAAATTGTTCAGAGAAACTTTAACTGCAACAATGATTTAAAAACATAAACTTATATTCAGAACTGGAATCTTTATCAATCCCAAACCTAAATCAATTAAAAAAAAGTTAAGATACATGGGCTTTATCAAGGTCGACCATACTCGTGTTTATTTTAAATGTTGGCAGTACTTTAGAGGCAATTAAGATCAGTCAGTGACCATCTTCCCAGCATTCTGGGAACCATGGCAACCCAAGTTTGAAGATAAACCATCCACAGCTGTTTTCAAAATTCCCCAGGCCAGGTTTCAACTGATCAAATACCTTACAAATTCTTCAAGTTCTTAAATTCAGTCTACCATACTGCAACATCTGTACGAGTGCTAACCTTGGGCATTTTTTCCATTTCTACCTGGGAGATATAAAGGAGACGTGCGCATTCAACACAGATATTTGAGACTCTTGCTTTCATTACTTTCAAGTACTGTGGGAGAATTAAGAGGCGGGCCATTAGATGTGGATAATTAGACTGAATTAGAACGAACCTTTTACAATAATTCCAACCTTGGTATCAATTTAAAATAGAGCCAACAGTAGGTAATGACCCTCTTGTAAGCTCAGACCACCAGCCTTGCAAGCTTATACCACAGAGAAGAGAATAAATTCTTGGGAATTCTTTTTCTGCTTGAAAATTGATTTATCTGTTATTACTGAATAATGGTTAATAATTTTTTTCTGTTATTTGCATTTTTTTAAACACTAACATCTACAATATATATATCATTTAGTTATGTAGATAATAATTAAAAATCCATATTTAATACATACAAATATTGTTATATTAGGTCTAGGATACAAATTAAAAACCAAGGACTGTAAGGAACTAATAATTAGACACTAGACAGTTTCATGGGTGGGCCATAGATTCATCATGTACACATTATGTTACCTATTAAATAATAATTTAATTGAACCTTTAATTTATAAAAGAAAAAAAAAGACATTTTTCATGAATCCAAAATAGGCAAGCTCTGAAAAAAGATATTCAAAATTAGCCTAAATTCATGACCATAAAAACAATGTATGAAATAAGAAAAGTAAAAACAGTTAAAATTTATTTTATAGAGCATCAGTGAACAATCCAATTTTCATACATTTGTAAATTGATCTTACAGGTAATCATACCCCATCCTAAAGAATGAAGCAGGTAACAGGCTTTGATAAGCAATACCTGGAAAATGCTGTAATTAAATCTCAAGAAATGACTATTTCTGTCTGGCTGAGATTTCATCATTAAATTTCAATTGATTTACACCAAAAGCTTTGTAATGAGTTTCTCAGAATATAGCTAGGTATATAGTGTATCTTGCTACTACATTTGATTTTATACATAGGTGCCATATACATCAAATTTATGTGCTACAAAATCATTATGATTCAGATAATTCAAACCATGAAAAAAAATTGTTTGCAGAATTAATTCTGATTCATGCAATTATTTAGAACATTATTCTACAGTCAGTTCTACAGTCAGCACTTTCATATTTCCTACATCTATCTGATTTAAGTTTCATAAAAATGATTTAAAAATATTTTGTTTTACACAAACACAGCTGAGAATTTTTTTCTAAAAGTTGGTGGAATTTGTTTTCTTTATAGTGTCTTTTTGCTTGAAATTTCTACAACAAACATTAACATAATGTATTTTAACCATCAACATGATGTGGTAACACAGACACATTTACCAACTGACAATATTACACAAAATATTTATTCATCATTTTTTCCTCATTTTCAATCAAAACATAAATTGCATTTAACTCTGTCAAAAATTACATATCATTTATTGAACAATGCATTCCATCAATCGGACAAGGTAATTACAAAACAGGAACTTGATAGACCATCACTCTTTCATTCACTTCTGACAAATAGTTAAGACTGAAAAAAAAAACAAAAAAAAAAAACATAACAACTTAATGGACTTAGAATAACTTGAAGCCTGAGCAATGCTTAAAAAATTAAATGTCAATATATTTTTTTGCAGAATTAAGCATATGTAATAATTTCCAGACAATGATGAAATTAAGAAAATGTGTATACCCTCTGCCACGAGGGCTTTACATCACATTTGGTCATCTAATTTTGAGTTTGGAGGACAGTGCCTTGGAGAATTTAGCACATGGATCCAATTGATAAAGGATGGTAATAAAACAGAAAAAGAAAAACTAATTCATAAAATGATGCCAATAAAACTGCCACAGACCATTGAATTTGTTGAAAACTACGAGAACATACCTTCAGGAGGTGTTACTTCCACTCTAGGGATGGCAACACTTGCATCACTTGCCTCAAACACATCATCGTCCCCCTCAATATCATCTTCAAACTCATAATTCTTTCTTGACATCCTCTCACTTTTGATCAATTCATTAATGAGACTTATATCCAAAGCTATGTCACTGATTCTGACCACAAGCCTTCTTCAGCTATAAGCAATCTTGAGTGTTTCTAAACAGAAAAATCTTTATGCCTAAGAAAGTCTGGCCAGAAGAACTAAAACAACTTATTAACGCTTTCGAAATATTTCTGGGCTGAAATGAGGAAAACAAAGGTTTTTGAAAGATATTTTCACAAAAGGTTGCCGCTTGTTTATAAATTATCTCCCCAGGATTAATTAAAACCAGGAACCAACCAGAAGCTTTTCCAAGTCTCGACCAACATGGTCTCAGTTGTTTCTTCCTCACCTGCAATCTTAAAATTCCATTAAAAAAAAGCCTACTCAATACAATAAGATTGTAATTTCTCCATAGGTCCATACAAGATACATCTGTTTAGCTGTGAGGAATCTGAACTGAGGCACAGAGGCATGGTTCAGAGTAAGATCAAATGTAAAAGAAACATTATGGCATACCAAAATCTAAAGATGAGTATTCTATATGTGTAGTTAAATATCTTCTTTATCTTTATGCGAAGATCAATGGAATTAGAACTAAAGCTGCCAATGAATTGGAACAAAATTGGCCCTACTTTAGAAACATTTTCCTGAAACCCTGTAAGTTTTATTAAACTGGGTTCAGTTAAACTGTTTCAACTTCAATGAATCTGGCTGCAATTGATATTATCCCAATGCTTATGCAACCATTCAAAGATTGCACTAAGACATAGGTGCAAAATCTAGTTAAATGAGATTAGAGTTCAAATGCTCAATACATCTGTAATAAAAATGAACATCCGAACTCTTTTATACCCTCAACTTATACACCCACAGTCAGTCCCTCCATGCTAATCTCTTGAGAGTAGCATAATGAGCAGTTTTGGTTAAATCTGATGATGCCTCAATTATTACTGAAGTTAATATTATATAAAATTAAGGTATTCAAAATCAAAATGAACAGGCAAACTGATATCCCCAACCAAAGGAGGCAAATTACCTGATAAAGTAAGTCCATCCAAACCAGCAACATGGTTCCAGAAACATGGAATACCATTATGACACATGTCATTCCACTGTCCATATATAAGTGTCAATACCAGCAATGTATCCATGGGACACAGATCGTATGTGACAAAAGTTTTGGAAATGTATGCCACACGACTACTTCTTAAGTAATTTAACAATTCTGCAGTATTAGTTGAAACAACAACAAACATATTTTAAATTTTGTGACTGACTCATAAGTATGATATAGCTTCTTTAAGCTTATTTTTATTTATTGAAGGGCAATTACTCTGCACATATTTGGTGAAATTGAAAAACAACAACAGAAAAAACCTGAGGTATCTAACTTAGCATGCTGTTAAATATTCATGTAAACTCTGGCTAGTACAGTTTTTGAGATAGATGATAAACTTTATCTTTTTAAATATTCAAGTGCCATAACTCTGCTAAATTTACTCTAACAGCAATCAAAACCTCACATGTCTAACTTTGCATGCTGTCAACAGACATTGTTAAGTTTTGTGACTCTTGCGCATAGGTTAAGAGTTTCGGTGATAGTTGTGACATAGATTTCTTTTTAAAGTTATTCAATGGCCATGACTGCACATTTTGAACAAAACAGCAAAGAAAAATTTGGGTGTCTAACTTTGTGTGCTGACAACAGAAATTCTTGTAAAGTTATGCCACTCTTTTTCATAAAGTTTTCTAGTTTTGGAGATTCAGTTGAACATGTATTAGCGGCCACCTGTATTAAGCGATCAATTTTGATATTTCCAAAGTATAGAATTTTGTCATATATTTAACCTTCATTTAGTGACCACCTCTGTTAAGTGGTCACTTTCTTGTGTTCCCTCGACTGACTGCTCAAGACAGGTTTGACTGTATGTGCAACACAGCTATCTTATCAAAGTCATTCAAGGAATATGACTGCATATTCTGAGTGAAACGGGGAAGAAAATTTCAGGTGATTAACTTTGTGCTAATGAATATTCCAATTAAGTTTTTGTGACTCTTGTTCATACAGTTTTGGAGATATGTGCAGCACATCTATTTTTTAATTATTCAAGGGCCGTTACTATGGACAAACAAAATCAAACCCTAAATATCTAACATTGCAAGCTGTTGAATATTCCTATCAAGTTCTGACACTGGTTCATAACTTTTGAAATATTGTTCTGGAGGTTAAAAAGAGGAAAGTCACAAACAGACGGTCTGATGGATGGACATACAGCACCATAACAATATCCCCTTTCCAAACCTCAGTTCGACAAGGGATAATGATTGAAACTGGAAAGTTAGTATACAATGCAGAAGAAAAGATCTTTACTTGATTATTACATAAATGTTATGGCATGTTCCACACAAAAATTTAAACATTTCAGTCAGATCTGGCTCTCCCATGGTCCAACATGGCCCTAAATGACATATCAAGAGTGATATAGTGTACAGCAATAAGATCCCAAGGCTGGTTAGTGCTCATAACATACTGCGGAATAAAGCATGAATCATCCATGGAACCAGAGACTTAAACATGTGAAATTAAACATGAAATTCTTATCAACATTCTGTATCCATAACATGCCATAAACACCCAGAATGTACCTTGCGCTTAAATATGCTCCGACTGTTAGTTAAGCAAGAGCTTAATCTTCTTAAACAGGTGGTTGCAACACATGCCAAGCAAGCACCTTAAGACTACAGGTATTAAGCCCCCAAATGATCAGAAAATTAAACTGATTTCAGGTTCCCGACTTGTGGCCAGTCTCCCCTGTATTTTGAGAGAGAGCGTGTATACAGCAGATGCTACTGGATAAAGAATTCCTGGATTCCATCATCACTATATAATACAGGTATGAAAAACTATTGTGTTTCTATGGAAACCAGGCATTCAAGTGTAACACAGAATCAGGCTTGTATATATTACCTCACCAACAATTTAAAACAATTTGTGTGAAAGTGTTTACCCAGATACAGCCCAGAGTTATGAAAATCTACCAACACCTTTGCAAGATCCAACTGAACTAACCATATGCCATGTCAAGTAATTACCACTGTAATGACATAATGATTTGTTGTCCTATTTTTTCTCCTTATATTTATACTGAGAGAGGCTGATAAGCCTATTTTTTTTTCCTCTCCATTTCTTGTTATTTATTATTGTTAATGCCTGTTTGTCTTTCTCCTCCTGAATTTGCACTTTAGTAACTTCTGAAACAACACTTTTATACTTCTGTAATTTTGCAATTACGAACAGGATATTAGAGAAAAAAGAAAATGGCCTTGAGATTAAAAAACAGGCTTTTTAAGATCTAAAAGGAATGCTTGTTCTAAATTTTTTAAGCTTCATTCAATTACCTGAAATAAAATAACATAATTATGTACCTAAATTTCTAACTTTTTATCATCAATTCTGCTGTACTGAAAATTTGCCACTTGCCCCATCAGCACTGAGTTAGTTTTTACAATGCAGGTTAGTTGAACATGTCCAGGAACTGTAACTTCTTGCAACTCCATCACCATGCTGAGCTACTCACCTAACAGTGCAGTGACATCAATGCTTCCACTAGACATGGGAACCTTGGGCATGGCCTCTCTGCCTTTGCCAGGAGGTGAATTGCTTGAACTTTTTTCCCTTTGTTTTTGACGAAAAACAACTGGTGATGTTTTGGGTGTGGACCTGCTAACAGGACCTTCCAGGTACCCTTCTTGCAGGTATTTCATCTCATCATACACATCATAGTCAGTTTCTGAGACTTCTTCAAACATGAAAGTGTCACCGTCTCTTTTTCTTTTCTTTTTCACACTATCTTTACGAGTATGAATAATGTTTTTCATTTTACCCCATGGGGTTCGATGTTTTTTCTCACCCTTTTCTAATCTTTGGAATGTTTCATCACTCTTTACTACTTCTCCTTCCTTACAGCTTGCAGTACGTTTCAAATGAGAATCATCAAGTTCTTCCTCATCATTCGTATCCAACAGCTGTGGACTAGACTGACGCCGCGGAATGGGCACCTGAAGAAACTGCTCCCCTTCCTCATCATAACCAGTGTCTCGCTTTGGAGAGCCCAAGTCTCCAGGTTCACTCTTTGGAGACTCACTCAGACCAGCACCTGACTGTTTTAGCAACTGCTGTTCCTTTTCTCTTTCCTTCTCAATCCATTCTGGTGGCCCCAGCCATATGCCCATACAGTCATCCACTTGTGGAGTAGGTACATCAATGTGGCGTTCAATAAACCTTGTTGGACTTGGAGGTTCTCCTGATGATGTGGACTTCCGAACATCTTGGAGTTCTCCATCCATACCACTTCCAACACCACTGTCAACAGACCTACTCTCAGCAACTGATGGAACTGCAAGTTCTCTTCCTGAAACTGATCCGTACCGCCAATAAGCTCCTTTGCCAAATCCTTTAATGGATTTAATTCCTGATGTTATATGTTCTTGAACTTGCTGTTTGTTTAGAACTTTCTTCACTTTTGCCCACTTAGAAAATTTTGACTTCCTTTTGCTCTCAGGTGATTTTGATAACTTTGCTACATGTTGCTGCATGAATGTATCATCAAGCAGCCTTTGTGAGCCCAGTTCATCTTCACCTGATTGTTCCATAATATCTGATGGCACTTCCAGAGAACCTGTGGAATAACTCCTTTTGTATAACTTTCCTTTTAATCTTGACTGACCTGGTTCAATAAGTTCAGCCTCAAGGAACTGGGCATCTTCAGCACTTGGAAGTCTTGGCCGTGACAACCTGATTGCTCCATCAGATTTGGAAGATTTTGTGGACTGGGATTTTCCCTTCTTTGAACGAGGTAGAGATAAATATTGCAAAAGAACATCATCCTCATCAAGAGAGGATTTTGCAATTAAAAGTGTTTTTGTACTTTCAAGGTAATCACAGCGATGCTTGAGACGGGAATTTTCATCTCGCAGTGAACCTAGCTGTTCCATTAAACGTACAAGATTATCCAAATGATCTAGGCCAATACTTTGCCTTATTGGACTTGGACTTGGTGTCCTCTTTTTCTTTGAAGAGGACCGCTTGGGAGACAGACCTTGTGATTTCTTCTTGTCTTCAAAAAACTCCATCAAGTTTTCTGTTTCCACAGTGAGTCTGCTTCCCAATTTTGGTGAGGATGGAGTTTGTTTCTTAGTCTGACTGCTTGCCTCAGATGACTCGAGGCTCAAGTTTTCATCATGTGACACACCCGGTGATACCGTCATCAGTGTTTCTTCTTCACCACCCTGTGGACCAACAGAAATCCCCACAATTCTACCAGCATCTTCTGACACACTTCCTTCAACATCCTTCTCAGACCTCCTGTCATCAAATGTAGTCATGACAATGCTTGGTACAGATGCTTCCGGTGGAACGACCATCATCTTGATTTCCTTCTTTTCCAGTTCCACCGCAGGGAGTACCTCTCTCTTGGCCTGCTCAACCTTAACCCGCATTTCTTCATGGTTCTTGTGATGTTTATCAGCTGCCATTTATTGACAGCTACACCCTATGCCAGTCTGAAAATAGAACACGATAGGTAGTAACATTAAGAAACACATAATTACTGTTAGGAAGATGTCACAGAATCTATCATTTGGATTATGATTAACAAGACAAAAGATGATAAATGAAGCCTTTTCAAGCTTATGATATGCAATTTTTCTACATATATGTCAAGAAATGGACTGTCATGTTTTATATAAAGGTTAGTGTGAACATCTCCATGAAAAGTTGGCACAATATTTCGTAAAATTTTCTTTCACCACAATAAACGCAAAAAAAAAGTTGACCTTGAAAATCACAACTAAAACTGTAAGCCTTTAAATGCAAAGTTGAAGTACCATACCCTTTAAATTTGACCTTTGACCTTGAATGATAAGCTTGACCTATGCATGGAACAGATTGTATACAACACAAAAGGGTAAAATATGTAAATAAAAAATCACAATTGCTAATCCACTGAGTTTTTGATAATCAACAAAAAACTGTTAAATTTAAAGACATTTAAAAAAAAAAATGCCTCTTTTTATCTGCCTAAAGATCATGACCAAAATCACACCTGCACAGGTCCATATGATGACAAACCAGTATACAAAGTTTTAAAAAAAATAAATATTGAAAATGACAAAGAAATATCTATTTTAAAACTTGTCAGAATTATGGCAAAATAAGTTCGAAGGTCAAGGTGGATAGATAAAATATTGAGGTATATCTGAATAGCCCTTGTAAAGATGAACATGCATACCAAAAATAAAAGTTGTATGTCAAATAGTAAAAAAACTTTGGCCAACATTAA
Organism: Solen grandis; assembly: GCA_021229015.1. Taxonomy (NCBI): domain Eukaryota; kingdom Metazoa; phylum Mollusca; class Bivalvia; order Adapedonta; family Solenidae; genus Solen; species Solen grandis. The sequence goes on from CM037778.1 coordinate 60,177,839, forward strand.
AGTTTTTTTTGTTAAAAATTTCAAATATTGGTCAAAGGTCAAGATCAAAAGTCCAAAAGTGTAACATTGATGGAAAGGGTTTGCCACAAAGAATTCACATGTGAAATATCGGTGCCCTATTCATAACAGTTCTGAAATGACAGACATTTTAAAGTTTTTTAAAAGTTAAAGCAAAAATAGGTCAAAGGTCAAGGTTGACAGATAAAATGTTGAGGTATATCTGAATAGCTCTTGCAAAGATGAATATGCGTACCAAAAATAAAAGTTGTATGTCAAATAGTAAAGATATTACGGCCAATGTTAAAAGTTTTTTGTTAAATTTGTTAAAGAAATTATAGCCAACGTTAAAATTTTGATAAACAATTCAAAAATAGGTCAAAGTTCAAAGTTCAAAAGTGTAACATTGATGGAAAGGTCTTGCTACAAGGAATTCACATGTGAACCCTGATGACAATGGTTTTGAAATGACAAAAAAAAATTTTTAAATATATGCATAACAAAAATGAAAGTTGTATATTGAATAGTAAAGAAGTTATGGCCATACGACAATATCTCGTATATTTTTCTTCGAAAAACAGACGAGCTAAAAACACAATATCTGAAACTAAAGCAGTTTCTGTTTACAAAAATACAACATTACTGATATACTAGTACCATATTTTATCTTTATCCGTTTGATGAATATGGGAAATTCATATCTGTATAACTCTGAATAAGAAAAACCTCTCAAACTTGGTATAATACTGAGACCATAAACCAACAAATACTGGAAACAACAGAAATAAGTCTGGAGTCCCTCTAGATTGTGCTAACTAAGCACAATAATCAGTCCATGAAACCAGAATTTTAAAGATCATCAACTTTTCAATTTTCCATCATTTACTCTCATTTCAAGAAACGAAATTGGATTAAAAAATATCTTTCTGACAAGCAACAAATACACATCAAGATTTGTTATTCCCTGAATGTCTGGGCTATATTGTATGAACAGAATTGCAGCTATTGATTTGATTAAACATAACAAACGTTAATTAGACTGTCATGAAGTACTTCATGCTAAAGGAAATGACTTGAGTCAACTTCTCCTTCGGCCATGTTTGTTCTATCTTTCATTGCAAAACAGACATTATGTCTGAAAATAAATTGATATTCAATGACAAGGAGGCCATAAAGCTGAATTTAGCAGAAATAATTTCAATTCAATTTGACAAAAGTGCATGTTGCTTTGCTAAGTGTCTCTTCTTCAAAGTAAATACATTGTACCTCTGTAGCAAGACATATTTCTGAAGAAAACTGACAGTATCTATTTTTGAGTACTGGTATAAATTACATATAGGCTTATACAAAGGAATTTGCATGTAAGTTACATGAAGTAGGTTTATGTTACATGTATTAAGAATCAATCATAGACTCATTTTGATGCACTGGCAGAAACATTAAACCCAGATCCTTCTAAGCATTGTCTGATATGGGTCTTCTCTGTTTGTTCATACAATGTTGTAGCTTAGAATCTACATGGTCTGCATGGCAAAGAAAAAAGTAATTATTTCATATACCATTTAAAGTTCAGTAAATTAATATTATTTAAGTTGTAAATTTGTATATGCATTATAAGGGAAAGGGTTAACATTCTTGGTCCACATCACCTCAACTGTAGATGTCAAGTTTAAAAAATTAATCTGTTCAATGTGAAAAAAAATCTGAACAAAAAACTGACAAATAATCTATGACAGACATATTGCAAATCATTTTAACACTAATAAATTAAGATGATGTATATAGCATTCCCCAGAACTCATGAATTTCTATAAATACTGATGTGATGACAAAATCAAACAGCATGACTCATGAAAACTAATATTTCTCAACCATTTTATTTCATATTATAATCAAGACCAATTAGATAATAATTCTACTAGTATTTATGTAACTCATTAATGATTAAATACAGATTAACTGTATTTAACAGGATTTAGTAGAGTTTGCCCAAGCCACTGGTTGGTTGGAAGGACTACTGAGTCTGGTTCCCACCTCAGCATGGAAGAACTAGATGATAGTGTAGAGAGAGATAACATCACAACAGTACTGTACTGATTTCAAGTGATCTATGTTTTGGGGTCAATAGAGAGATTGGCTGAAAATGGTCTGTGATTCTCATAAAAACATTTCTTCCAATATAAAGACTGATCCTAAACTCTAAGGTATCTACTGTACTGTAAACTTTTCTTACCTGAGCTACCACCCAAGTAGTTGTTTTTTTTCATCTGTCACTGATTCTTTCATTTGTTAAGAAACTGGACATTTTGCATCCAATTCATAATAAGGACTGTTAGTGTGTCAAGGTCTGAATTCATATTTTCCTGCTGAGTTTTTCTCATAATCTTTTAACCCATAGTCATTTCTCTCAACCTGGATTGGACTTGTACTTTGCACTTGGGATGGAATTGAAAAAAAATCTGATAAACAGTAAGCAAAAACTACTGCCTGGCCACTGCACTTTTTGCCAGGGATCAGTGTTGAAAATTCCCATATAGCTGTTAATGCCAGTTACATTCATAGGTGCATAACTTAGTAACACCTTCATTACATCTCACATAAACATGTCATGCATATCTATATATCATGGCCCTAATGTGTGTCAAAGTCCAGAACTAGAGAGTAGTTTGTGCATTTTGAAGGTTGTCTTCATCCTTTTATTATCGAGATGAAGTGCACTATATATAAAAGTCATCAATGTTTGGTTATATTCAGATGTAATGATCAGATTATCCAATAGCTACACTGGCATATCATGTGATCACTGACTGACCAATTATGCACAAATTAATACACTTGTATGCATTTATTTGTGATACTGTTTCTAAGAAGATGAACTTCCTTCTAAGAGCTGTCTGATCTGGGTTTCTCTCTCTATTTGCTCATACAATAGCTCAGATTCTACTAAGTTTAAATGGCAAAGGAAGATCCAATGTTTAATATATCATTTAGAATTTTAATCATTATTTATTCATCAACTCATGAATAATCATGAGGTAAAGGGTCAAGTTGCAATAGAGAATAATGAGAACATGAATTAATTATTTAATTGGTCAAGGAGAATATCAGTTACAAATTAATACAACAAATCACAAGATTAAACCAAGCAATCTTTTATACTAAAACAGACGCGGCAAAATTTAAGTAAAAAGTATATCGTCAATTGATATGGAATTTTTTTTAAAGTCTTCTCACACATGAAAATATTCATTTATCTTGTAACGGCTGACAAGAGATTGTGATGAATTTATTCATAATCACTAAATAATCTTTAAATTATTTCACTAGACAGACAAATAACATTTTGATTCAAAACATTTCATATCAAGCACTTTATTCTTTGATCAGGTCGTAAATTAAACACAAAATATCATGCAATTCTGATATTTCTCAAGTATGTGCAAGGCTTTGTCTAGACTTTAGAACTAATAAAAGCATTAAGAAGTGTTTTTACTGGCTGTAGAAGAAAATCATTCACGTTCCAAACAATCATTACTACATCCTGACAACCCAACTGACTGAAAACCCGAATATATGACATAAGCATTTCCTCTCAATAACAAGTCTGCCTTTAAGTTCAGTCAATCATTGCTGTGCATGTTGGGATTTGATAGTGATTATTCAACATATTCCATAATTTACTTATTCAATCTTTTTTCCCTAGATAAACATGCACTAATTGCATACCCTCTGAAAGCAACTGACAACTTTATCTCTTAAATCAAATGTAAATTTAGGAACAAATGCAGATCCTGTGGCTTGTTTTGAACCTGGGACCCTCAAACAGACAACTTATCTGCAACCATTTTTCTTTCTGAAACTTAGTACAAATTCATCATGCCTTCCAGTTGTAAATTCAAAATCATTTCCCAATCTTTATTCAATGAAGATCAACACAGAAGCCTTTTGAAATATTCTGACAGCAATGTACATACCATTACTCGAAATACACTATCCGCCATTCCACTCCAGCTACCACACTCTATCCCCCACCACCAGACTCCAGTATCTGACCAACCTCTCACCTGGCCAGAATATGGCCAGCCTTTGACCACATGTTTACAAACACACCAGCGGTCAGTCAGGAAGAGGTACCCCTGGTGTGTATCAGACAGACTATCAAGGCCACCTTCTGCCTCCAGATAATGGTCAATCACCATAACAAATAGCCAGTATATCATGCAGTACCATCCACGTTAATAACTGTACATGTCTGCCAATCAATGAGGTCCTCTATTTTAAATCAAGGTGTCTGTAATTATTGCATTAGAAGCTTACAGTATTCCCTTTGCTTCTTTATTATGTATTTCAACAACTTTCCTTACTGAGAAGATAGCAAGCTGATATGAAATATATATACTCTGTAAGCAATAAATACATAAAGCCAACAATTCCCTTTATTTTCCAATCAAAATTCCAGACAAATGAGTGTGGAGTTCTTACACTACCATGTATTAATTTCCTACATTGTTTTGGCACATCAACCTTGTTCAATACCTCTCATTCATTTTCTCCAGCTTCAAAGAGGGGTTTCAAGTTTCACCTCTCAGACAAATAACTGTCAATGCAATTACTGTTTACTTTCCCCATGTCTACTTGGCTTTCACTCTCCAATGCCCAATATACTGTTTCCTTGGCTCACTCATTATTGACATTCAGTCCTTTGTTTCTTTCTTCAATAGCCATCTTATTTTCTAAAAATGTACTTGAGTCATGCAGCTGTACTCAGAAATGTTACTAACTCCACAATGTTTATTTCTCTGGTGTCGTGGTCCAGTGGCTACCATCACATCTGCGGATCAGAAGGCTGTGGGTTCAAGCTACATTAGGGATAAGGGTTGAGGATTTTTCACAGCCTCTCAGGCACAAAGTACTGGTCCAACCAAGAAACTGTCAAAAGGGATTTATATAAGTTGTGAGAATTTGTTTACCAACTGATGTCAAATTAATAATTTCATATCAATTTTGTTTATGTACCTCTTAAACAAGAGGCCTGTTACAGGTGCTTATGTAATCATGTACACTGACAACTAATGCCAGATTCCATTGATATAATTTGCCTCATCATCAGTTTCCTTAGTATTACATTCATTCATATGCCATGTGAAGGCCAGTCTCTGTTGCCCAGTGTATGTGAAGTTACCATGCAGGTGTGTGTAGGTATATGCAGGTATCCAGGGCTCCCTGTAGATAGTGTCTACATACCACAGATTAATTAAACCATCATTAGATGCCAGCCATTCCACGCACATCACTGGACACTGGTCAGCCAGCCATTAGGCCCCACTAAACATAGACACTCTGTCTAGTTGCAATTAGTATATGGTGTTCATTTGGGGTTCTCTATCTTGTTTCTGTATGCCCTTTTTCCATGATTTTTTCATAGTTTTTTGAGAATACAGGATTCGGCAAAATACATTCTAGTGGGCCAGGCTGATAGAGTTAATAAACTAGAGCCCCAATAGTTGGGAGTTCCAAGCCATGCTACTGGAGGTGAAAGGTCAGACATTTACAAGATTTTCCTAGATACAATCTGACTGCAAAGCAGTAGTTCATTCTGTACAAGCATTAGCAAACTATTGGCTTATCCAGGAATGGTCAAAAGAAAGTAGAATAAGTTGCAGAATTCAGTTCGCTAATTGAGGCAAATGTAATAATTTCAAATCAAGGGAAGAAACTAGTTTTCTTTTCATCACATCAAAGACAAATTCTTCTCTAAATCAGTTCAATATTAGAAAACAATGTGTGCTGAAGACACAGTAACCTATATAAGAGAGATAAAAAAGGGAGATATCCAACTCTAAATAATTCATTTTGATCACATTAGCAAAACAATTTGATGTATCTGACCCAATGTAAACAGTTACTTCAAAGATTAAATTCGGTAAATGATAAAAATTAAGATCGAAAAAAAGATAACAGTGTGTGATGAATGAGCCTTAAAGGAACCTTAGCTAAACCTCATGGAACCTTCACACAAACTTGGTTGACTCTTCAACTTCTCCGGGTAAGTGCATGTGTCCGAAATAATACCGCATGGGATATCTCGTGCACATGTTGAAAGCATGATGCCACTGTGTTATGGGAGATTACTCCGAGAACTGGTGCAGCTCACCCCTCTCTGGCTCACGGCCATCCAACTGTCAGTACAGACAGTAACCAACAGTAACTGTGGGTAACCCCCGCTGACATTCTGAAACCCTCCTCCCTACACCCGGCTACCTGTATTCTTAACCTCGACTCTAGTACAGATATTGTTGTTGTATAACTACTGTCTTTCATTGTGTAATAAGGAACCTGGATATCCCTAGGATTTTGGTTTAATTGTTTTTTCTGCAGTTCATGCAAGTTCATTCTACTAATAATAAAATTAAAATTCATTATAGGAATCCTTGTGTTCATTTAATTGGGGCCATGACCTTGTAGTGTAAGGTCACCACATCTCATTGCTTATTCACCTAATGTATTTAAAGTTTGATATTACCTGGGAACTAACATATAAATTAATAGGGAATAAACTTGTTGAAACAAGAAATAATAAGTAATAATTTGATGACATTTAACCCTTTCCCTCATATAGACTCATTTTGACGCCCTCAATAGGTATCACATAAAGCCTGATCTGCAGAAAACCACAGTTAAACCTTACCAAATCTAATAACAAAATCCTCATTTCCAGACCACTGAGGAGCAGCGAACAGCATAAAACCTGAGTTACTCGCATGCTGATCTGGTATTATGCTGTTCACATACGTCTTTTCATGGTGTCCTCTATGAGGGAAAGGGTTAAGGTATACCATTGTTGATGTTTTTTCATTCAAATGGGTACATTTTATCTAATTTCTGTTAGCAGTACCTGTGTTGCACTAGCACTTAGTGGTCAAAACCATGAAAGAATCAACTTAATTCTATAAAACAGCATAAATTCACTCTCTGAATGGACTGACACAAAACCAGGAGCAGG
>CM037778.1:60184938-60207718 GCA_021229015.1 Solen grandis
CATTTTTCAATCTGGACAGTTTTACAGCGTTCCTTTCTCATCACCATGGTACCAGGATTACTGGACAGTATAAACTCCTGATGAGTCTGTGAGTTCCTCTCAGTCTGGTTTTATACTGGTCACATTGGTCAGTTTCCTGACAGCCCCTGAGTGTTGAACTGTGAGCTAATGGACCTGTAGTTATCTTAAGCTTCCTATTATCTAAAGGTTATAAATACCCAAACCCCCCCCCCCCCCCCGCCCCCCCCCCCCCCCCCCACAACATTATGGATGCAACAGGACAGAAACTGTTAGTTTGTCTGCTTGGGTTGAACATCCCAACATTTGGGGACTTCTTCTACATAAGTTAAGATTGTTGCTTTACTGTGATATCAAGCTAAAGACAAGTGGCATGATATATACCACATCCAGTCAAATTATCTTCAAACTGGGCCAACCAGTCCTGAAACTATCCTTATGTGCTGAGCGCAAAGCCCAAGGAAGACAAGTACCATTTTTAATGAATTTTGGTATGTTGATATTAGAGATCAAATTCATAGTGACATAAGTTGACTTTTAAGTGTCTTTTACATTTTCATGCTGACATATTTTGAAGGAAGCACACTCTTTCACTTCCTAATTTCATATAGTATTTTCAAGCACAGAAGCTGCTTGGCTCATATCTAAGTTCTGGTGTCCCTAGAGGGACAAAGGTGGGAGGTGTATGAATCAAAGAGAGGAATATAGGTTACCATGGAAACCAAAACATTTATAGAATTTCACTATGAACTACCAAGCCATTTTATGCATCTGAACTTGAAATTTTGGGTCACGTAAACCGTCTATCATAATTCAATCTTTTAAATATTTTTAACTTGTTTTTCATTCAGTGTGATAACTCTTAAACCACAGCTGATCTTGTTGGGGCTGTATGCAGTGAGATAAAGCAATCAGCAGGGTGAATAAGGCAGAAGGATGCCATTGGCAGTTTTATGATATCGGAATATGATGTAATATCGTCTCCAAGATAGCTCCAACCCAGCAACCAAGAACCAAATCTCATAAACTGAAATGTATTGATGATAAACATATCAGCAGAAACCATCATCCCTGTTTTACATTGCTCCCTATAAAGACAAGGTGAGGATAAATCAGAAAATTATTGTAGTAAGGAACAACAGTGAGCCCAGATATAAAACATCTACCCAGAATAATTCCTTGGTATGGACGAGGTGTTCCACACTCAAGAGATGGCCAAAAATAACAGCTAACTTCAAAGGCAACAAAAAAGTAATTTCCGTTCAGGTCCACATACTTTCTATAAGGCTGCTGGCCTCTGGAAGTCGGCTTTAGAGTTATTATTGAAATGAATGACTCATGTAATGGACCAAGATAGGAGGTAACAGGCTTGGCTGTTATACCTGTAAACAACAAACAGTTTGATAAACAAACAAGCAGGCCATTGTTGATGCCAATGCCCTCTTTTTTATAACTTCATTTTAAATTAGACTAGTATATTTTGCAACCTTAATACAGCTGGTAGGTGTGATTTTTATTTACAGCTACTGACTCACTGTTTGTGATAAATAAAGAATTTCTTTAGTAAGAAAGAAGAAACCATTCTTAATTACTAGTATAGTTGGAAAGAATCAAAGTACTGATGACACTGCAAGAGATTTGGAGTGGAAATTATATTGTCTATCTTTACTAACGATTATCTCAGTTGTCCTGATTATTGCTGAAAGAGCTTAGGAAGACAGTTATTCTCAACAGATTATCCATTGCACACACCTTCACTTTTCTTCCAGATATTCTATTATTTCTTAAAATTAATTGTCTGAAAATGAATGAGCCTGCAACATATTTCATATTTGTAATAGTCTAAAAAGCTGCAATAAGAAATCTTGAAAAGTTGATGTTATTTCAAAAAGTGGCCCTGCTTCACTAAACAAATGTGACACTGAGAGATTAAAAAAATATTTTCATTTCCCAACATTTTACAATCATGGTGTGGGCCTACGTGGCCAAGAAGGTAAAGTCACTGACTTCAACACTCCCTCAGTCCCTAACCGTGTGGGTTTGAGTCCCAGCAGGGTCATTTGGATTTTCATGTGAGGAAACCTTCCAGCTGGCTTCCGGTAGGTTGGGGGTTCTACCCAGATGCCACAGTGCATCCAGGGTGACTTCCTCCACCTGTAGGTAGCTTGACACTGCTATATGACTGAAATACTGTCACAGCAATGGTAAACTAAAAAATCAATCAATCACAATCATGGCCCTGTATTACCAAGGTTGAACAATTTCAATTTTTGAATTAAAAATAAGTTAGGATGTTAGTATATAGTGGTTTGGAGATCAAAGATCTTTGCCCTAACCAGATGCACTGGTTACTAACGGACTACCATACAACTTTCATTTTCTATATTCACCTTCTATGTTCAATTAAACCACTATATAGTAAACCATAAACACGTGCCAGTATTGTGTTTATGCACAGATTCAATTTAAAACACAAATTGGAACATAAAATGAGGCCTGTGATGCCAAAAATAACCTGTAAAGTACAACAGGGTAGTTAAAGCCCCTCCCGATTACATAAGCTTCACCTAAATTTTGTTCCCCATCAAACAATTTAGGGTGCCAAGGCATTTTTGTTTATAGATGTATAATCCATCTGGCTTTGGACCAGGTACTTGACTGAACACTGAACTATTGCTCCATTTCTTGTTCTGTCTTACATCTCGGCCTAATTAGTGTAATAGGTTAAAGTACTTGTACACAAACCTAATGGTCTTGGACCAAAACCTGTTAGTTCTGAGTTTTAACCAGACTGGTATCCCATCCTGGACCATTGTTGTTAGTCTTTTGTTTTACAGACCCTATGCTCTCTAAGATCTCTTTTCAAAAGGAAAACAAATGAAAATGCACATTTTCTAATCTAAATCTCTCCGCTTACTTTCCTTATTTACTTTGATGCCACCATGAAAATAAATCACTGATTTCTACAAGACTGCTCCACTGCACATACCTTGACAGGACGCTGTTTATCTTGAAAAATGACGTCTATAAGTGCATGTATAGATGGATATAACCAACGATCCTGATATGATTATCAACAGTAATAATTCCACAAGATTCTTGTGAGTTTTTTTTTATTTTTAGAGTTATAAAGTAACCATGGTATGTCCACAATTACACACAAAAAATACTTAACCCTTTATTTCATGAATATTTATGAAATGATTGAACCTAAAATTGCATATGAAATGATGGATTTTTCTTTGCTATGCAGACTGAGTAGAAACTGAGCTACAATAATGTATGAGCAAACAGAGGAGACCCTGGTCAGATAGCTCCTATAGGACCTGTCTGATCTGAGTCTCAGCTCTGTTTGCCAATGTGTCGAAATTGGTCTATATGAAGTATAAAGACAATCATTCAGGATTCATGTTAAAATTCATTGCTTGGATGGATATCATGTTGCTGAACTTTAAATGGTATAATTTTATGAAACACTAGATTATATTTTGCTCTTTTGTTGCCACAAAAGGTGGGATGATGTGGGAGCTTGCAATTAAAGTAACCGCAAAACCTACATCCGCAACTTACATGTTCGAACGACAAATAAGCAAAATCAACTGAAGAAACCTCCAAGAAGTCTGCTGTTCTCTTCTTAATTTTGGTAAAAATGAATGCATTTTTTTCTCCTCAAAATACAAAACTTCAACAAGATTATCACCACTTACTGACCAATTACACAATGTGCAAAAATCAAACCCACATGCATGGCACATGTTATTGAAAAAACAGATACCAATATTCCAGACATATCACATACACAAATAAAAAAACTTGCAAATTCCAAAAGCAAATGCTTAAAGTGGCTCTAGCCTCACCATGACAAAAGAAACTTCCTTGATACCACAGCAACAGAAACTTCCTTGATCGTAGTTCAGGAAGATGTGTTCTTCTGTAATCAGGGGGCTGCTCCAACATTTTTTATTTTTCATGCATACTTAAGGTTTATTTCAGCCTGATGAAAAGGCTGTGCAATCATCAAATTATCTAATTCGATAACATTCCATCTGTGGATTGCCGGCCCACTGATGTTCAACATCATCATGTGACTCACAGATCATGGGTATATATATATATATATATATACACGTTCTACTTATCTCTCAACACTCTGATAACATCATTGATCTTAAAAACTCATAACACTAAACAACTATTTTTTTTCTTTCCAAGGAATGGGGTGCTAAGATATATCTTTTAGAGATATCACCTGAAATATTTTCTGCATGTTCAAAAGTTATCTTTCATAATGAATGTCTGACTAAGAAAAATGATAAATTTTCGTGAGAACTCAGGAAACTGTTCAGAAATGAAACTACTGTTTTCTAATGATTCAGTTTACTTCACATTATTCCTTGAATTTTGACGCCTTTTGGCAAAAAGAACAGACCCAGATCAGACAGCTCAGGAAAGGACCTGTCTGTTCAGGGTCTTCTGTTTGCTCTAATAAAATATTTTAGCTCAAATGCTACAGCCTGCAAGGCAATGAAAAAATCTATTGTTTCATTCAGTAAATTTACATATTCATCAAGTCATTAATTTGTACAGGAATATTCTTGAGGTATATGGTCAGACTTCTCTGGTTGGGCAACATTACTGTAATACCATTAGATAGCCCCTGGTCAGAACCAGTGCTTTATATCACCTGGGCAAATTTCGAGAAATTCTTGAACCAGAATATAAATTTTAAGTGATACTATGAATATACAAAAGGTTGAAAAGGTGAAGGTCAATAAAACATAAATTAGTAGTTCAAGAGACTCAAATAAACCACGATAATTAGGAACACACAGACAGACGGCAGACCTCCACAGTGATCCTAATTACCTCCTTTAAATCTTTACTTTTAGTGGATATAAATACACTACCTCTCAAACATATTGAAGCAACCCATTTCAAAAGGCTTCATAATGATCTGGTTGCCAGCATTGAGCAGCTATAGGCTGATCAGCTGATTCATCGATACAGGGGCAATAGGCTACTGGTTCCATTTGTTATAGACTCAATAGTTCATGCTGCCAAGTTAACAGTTGGTTCCGATGCAGTAGAAGCCCGCTCCAAGGCATATTTGGATGAGTAAATAATGCTTGAATTAATGAACCACTGATGTTATGAAGCATGTTATGCTGCTAATATAAAACATATGAAAATAAAGTGCAAGTTAATTTGGCCCCATAATAGTAACAGTATTTGATCCTTGACAGTTTTCATCCTTTGTCAATGTTGATAGACTTTTTTTTGTAAAATGTAAGAATTCACAGATAAATGAAATTTGACCAATATTACAAGTACCTTTGCCAACATCTGCAATACCATCAATTTTTCTTTGAGTATGTGCCATTTAAAAAGATCAATGTAATACAGAATAGTAGAGGAAAACCTTTTGCTCTTAATGTAAATAATGCAAACATTTCATATTTTCTTTTATACTTAAAAGACCATAACTCAAAAAAAATATATATATATATGAGATAAACCAGATCTTATAGACATGTATAGTTCATGCAAGGCTACATATACCTTACTCAAACTTGAGGTATGAAGGCCATAAATATTGTTTCTAGGTTTCACCCTATATCTCATGAATATTCATATACAATTTTTCAACTTGATGAATATGATGAATATTCATTTACTGAACTTTAAAAAGTATAATTTATGAAACAATGGAATTTCCTATGCTGTGCAGACTGTGTAGAATCTGAACTACAATGTTGTATAAGCAAACAGAGGAGACCCTATAGCTGTCTGATCTGGGTCTGCTCTGTTTGCAAATATGTCCAGTCTTCTTCTTTCTTTCTTTCTTTCCTTTTTGAAAAAAATAATAAGAGACCATAACTCCCGATATACAGGCCCAATATTAATCATAATCAATAAATGTGGATATATCCTGACCATTAGCAATGTCTTCAGCTTTGATCTAGATTTTTCAAGCAGTGTAAACAATCTATCTGTGGAAAACATATGATGGATGGATGTTGGCCATCCAACACTCAAAATAGCTAACCTTGAATATTAAAAGGTCTTTAAAAAATGTCACATATCACTTTGAATCAACCTTTCAGATCAGAAATTATGCCTAAATACAATTAAACAACTCTTATTTAATGACCTGTGGTCCATAGAAAATATACATCTTTTGAATCACATGATTTCATGCAAACATTTTTGCAATTTGTAAATGGCTATTTGCCCACTGGCCAAGATTTTTCAGGCATGCTGAAAGTCTTGAAAAACTTCTTGTTTATGTATTTTTGATTTGAACATATCCTTTTTGTAGTCATTTTCATCTCCTATTTCATTTTCTACCACATTTGCAACAAGAGAAAAAAAATCATGAATGATGGTCATTATGAAAATAAGAACTGGCTTGCTAGACACAAAGAATATGTTATTGTCAACACAAGATGGTCAAACCAACCATCATCACCTTATAAATATATCAAAATCCAAAGAGCACTGTTTGTGAGGCAATAAACTTATTTTTCTTGAAACATCAAACTTTAGTCCCATATTCATAGGAATTATCAATTTTAACCCTTTCCCTCATATAGACTCATTTTGACGCACTCAAAAGGTACCACATAAAGCCTGATCTGCAGAAAACCACAGTTAAACCTTACCAAATTCAATTACAAAATCCTCATTACCAGACCACTGAGGAGCAGCGAACAGCATAAAACCTGATCAGCCTGTGAGTTACTCGCAGGCTGATCTGGTTTTATGTTGTTCGCATAGGTCTTTCCATGGTGTCCTCTATGAGGGAAAGCGTTAAGAAAATATTATAGTAGCCTGAAACATTTGGCGCTGTATCTTATTTAAATATCATACATATCCTGTACTTTTTATCCAATGAAATCATTTTTTTTTTGTGAAATCAGAAATGTACTGATATAGTCACCCATGGATATAGCTATAGAAATACCTTTCGTTTTACAGATCACACACTTTTGTTCATTATTTAATGATTAAAATACAAAAGAATAAAATAATTATTTTCATTTATAAAATGAATTCAAGAATTTTAGGAAAAGAAAAATTCTTATAGGTTAGATCAAATGGCAAAGATTTATAGTGATTTGTACAGAAAGCTTAGTTATCTCAATTTCTGATCTTTTCAAATTAACATTTTTAAACAAATCTTAGTGGACAATTAAGTAAATAATATGAAAACTACCATAGGTATCTTAACTTAGAGTTTTAAAAAAATGTTGCCTACCATTCTAAGTTAAAAAGTATTCACATAAATTTCTAAAACAATTTGTAGCCGATTTTGGTTGAAAAGTATCATTTATTTGATATTGATGCATTTATATTTTTAATTGTACTGAAAAGTATTGAATGGATTAAATTAGAATTTCTGAAAACACATAATTAAAACTTACTTAGAATGTTTTTCTTTTTCTTCCGTTTCATTTTAAAGCAAAATATACAATCAATCAATCTAGATACCTCTATACACATTTAAATCAACTGCGATGAAAACAAGTAAATAGTCTACAAATTACTACAAAGCAAACAAGAAGAGTATGAATGAAATGCGTCTCACCTGGATCCAAGTCCAGAATCTTTCCACAGCGTTCAGACGATGCTGGTTACCAAGAAATTGTCAAAAATTGTGAGTTTTTGACATCAAAATATGTCCTTGTGACATGGGATTAGTTTTCTTGCAGAATTGTGGGGATTTATTGCACCAGAATCAACTATAAGTTATGTTTACGGCACCATACCAGTTTTACAATTACAGAAGCAGAGGCTCTACGCTATGTCTACCTGTATCCACGGTAACCTGATACCAGTCTACATGGGGCCCTCTCCAGGGAACATGGCCGACATAGAGAGAGAGGCCGAAGGGGAGATGCTTCAGGAAGAGAAAACAAGGACTTCAGAAAGCTTTTTTCTTCGTTTTGTAAATTAATGTAAATTAACTGTCAAGCATCAGGAAATATATTTTTAAGATTATGCACAGAAAATGAAAATCAGATGTTAGGATTTGGTCGACATGGTAAATAACTTGTGACAAACTATTGTAGAATTTGTCTGAAGATGAGATCTTTGTCCATCTACATCCCCCCTATAGCTTCATTGATTTATAGATCAGTATCTAATCTATTTAATTGACTGTATACATTGTAATGACAGATAGTTGATCCCCATTTCTCCATCTTCAGTTTCATTTAAAATTAATATGAACGCAGTTTTTTAAGAGGTTATAGTTAAGGCCGAAACAACCCGGGTACCTGTTATACTAATACCCACAAGTATCCCCGTACCCATACAGATGAAGTCTGCTTCCCCTATACCCATACAGATAAAGTATGGTTCCCCTGTACCCATACAGATGAAGTCTGCTTCCCCTGTACCCATACAGATAAAGTCTGGTTCCCCTGTACCCATACAGATGAAGTCTGGTTCCCCTGTACCCATACAGATGAAGTCTGGTTCCCCTGTACCCATACAGATGAAGTCTGGTTCCCCTGTACCCATACAGATGAAGTCTGGTTCCCCTGTACCCATACAGATGAAGTCTGGTTCCCCTGTACCCATACAGATAAAGTCATTACATAAAAGACACATACTTAACCACTGAAATAACTAACACATTTAAATAAATACAGGCTTTGTTCACCAAAACTATGTCCACCTTGAAATATGTGAAGATAGTGTAGAATTCTGATTTGGGCTATCATTATGAATTGGCTATTGATATTACTGTCTGGCAATATTAACCCGAGACATCTTAATATTCAGTGATCTTTCTTCTGCATTGTCAGTTTCTAGAGTCAAGCGTATGGTCAGTAAGGAAATTTGTAATACTTAGAAGCACATATGTATCACTTGCCCTGCTACTCTCAATAATAATGTGCTAGAGTTCAAAGCTGAGGGTTGTGGGTTCAGATCTCGCTCAGACAATAAATATTTTTAGGATTTTTTTGATGTTTTGACCACCATGTTTAATAATGTTCTACATGCAAATCACACATAGAGATATAGCATTATTTTATGGAGTCAAGAGCCCTTGTTATTGCAAAATATGCCCAGTGTGCAATTTTATCAACTCAGGGTTAACTCACTCTAGAGTGTCCGGGATATCCTGACTGGTTTTCAAACTCGATTGAGATACTGTGCCAATACACATTGTAACAAAGTTTGTAAAGATCGATTCACTTTTGTCAGTGTTAGAGAGCAGACACTCTTAATATAGAAATTTTTCATTAAGGACCATAACTCTGGAGTGTCTGGGACAACAAACATGGCTGAGATATTATGCCCATACACATTTTGACTAAGTTTGGTAAGGACTGTCTGCGGGTGAATCCATAAAATGTCCCATTTATGACAGGTGTATAAAAAGACATTGGTCAACAATTAAACACATTATTCATCCATCCTCTAACACAGCAAGTAATGAAAGAAAAAAATGTGTGAAAAAAGAATGAATTTACAAAAAAAAAAAAAAAAAAAAAAAAAAAAAAAAACATGTTTGTGTATATCAAGGATTAAACCTGTCACTTCATGATTACAAGTCTACTGAACTGACCACTAGGCCACCTGGACTTATTTAAAATAAGAAACATTGCAAACCATAATACCATTCAAAACAAATGATTTGATCATAATGATTCACGGAAACAAACGAAAAACATCCCACAGATTAATTAGTCTCAGGTCAACATTACCAGACAGTATAAAGAAAAGAAGTACATGAGGTATCATAATAGAAAAGACCAATATAGTGGAACGGGCAAAATTTTGTACCTGGATACCTGCAATTTTCTTTCTGACCCGCAGGTACATGGGTACTCATTCAGCCCTAATTTAATTAGCTAGAGAAAGAATTCAATCATAACACTGCCAATATCAACATATGAATGCCTTTATATTACTTATTTTTATCTTCATTTAACCCTTTCCCTCATAGAGGAAACCATGAAAAGACCTATGCATACAACATAAAACCAGATCAGCCTGCCAGTAACTCGCAGGCTGATCAGGTTTTATGCTGTTCGCTGCTCCTCAGTGGTCTGGAAATGAGGACTTTATAATTAAATTTGGTAAGGTTTAACTGTGGTTTTCTGCAGATCAGGCTTTATGTGGTACCTATTGAGTGCGTCAAAATGAGTCTATATGAGGGAAAGGGTTAAGAGTGGTTAAAGGTGTTCAAAGTCAACCAAATTTCACAAATAAGACGTTTCACACGGTAAAAATAAACGGAACTCCATAACCACATGGACGAAAATAGAAAAATCCAAACTCAGGACATTCCAAATGAATTTTTTTTTTTTCTATATCACAAAAACAGTAAAACGACAATAATCAGACCACTAGATATTGAGATTGATGTCTTAAAAATTAACTAAGGCTGGCACATAAACCTAACCAAAACTATTAAGACCTCTGCGTTCCACCTGGTTTTCATATTATGTAGGAGTGTAGGTCAGGACTGGACAAGCTTTATTCCTATATAGCCCTACCAATGAAAGATATTATAACAAGTCAATTGTTATCATTCTGTTATACAATAAAGTCAAGTATAAAATGGTCTCTAAATCCAAATACAGCATAATAATAGTAGCATACAATACATATCAGTGTGGCCATAGCAAGTGGTATATAACATCATTTTAAGCTAACGTGAAAAGCATATTTTGCATTGATTCAGAGGGATAAAACTGCTGTAAGTATTTTATTTTATTATCAGTTTAAATGTTTGAAGTGGAAAATTGTGACCTACACATATGTCATGATGATTCTTTTGTGAGATGTTCAGATTCTCTTAACATTTGGAAAAACCTTCCAAGTTTGTGAAATGTTGTTTGCTAATAAGAAAAGGACATTAGTAATAATGTTTTCCTGAATGTTAGGAAACACTGTTCATGTGACAAAAGAATCATTTGGGCCTTTGTGTAGTGCACAATTTTCAGCTTCGCATGCACTTTATTCTGTTAAAATTGGTGAAGAAATAAATTACTCACAGCAGTTTCCTTTTTCGAATTGAGGCAAATAATGCTGCTTGTGTTAGCTTAAAATGGCATCATACACCATGTGGTATGGCCACACTGAGATACATTCTTATTACAATCACACCAGTTTCATTTTTTTTATTTCTTTTCTCAAAACAGACTTGGACATTTCAGGAAAGGTAAAATCAGTACACCTGTTTGTTCCAAAACTAAAAAACATATATGTCTTACGTCAGTAATCACTCTGGTATAGTACATACATTTGATTTATTGCAAGGATCCATCCCTACCTTTCATAGTCAAAGAAAACAGTCAGGCCACATGATCTAAACTTTATGACCACACCTGACTCCTCAGTAAACACAGAGGCAGGCAAATCATTAGGAGAGCTTTAAACATCAACAGAGAATAGAAAATTAGGGATGTTGATTGTATTACTATTAAAACATTTTTTCATAATCTTTCTGAAGAAAGAATATTTGAAAAAATGTACCCCTTTAAATTCCCTGTTAACTAAAGCAACATTCTCATGAAACAGAAAAAAATGCATGAGAATTGTTTCTTTGATCTTAATGGAACTGTCAATAGATACATCTTGTAATCAAACTTTTTCTTCTAGAAATTTCTTCATCTTTCTCATTCAAATCAAAATAAAGCAAAGAACTGCATGAACTAGAATTATACACAAGTATAATTTACAATGCAAAACCTTTAAAACAAACCAGACCATGGATGGCCATGGTCAACATGATTTTGCCAGAGGCGCTCTCTGGGAGCATCCTTATCCTTCACTTCAGCAATTATACTAATAGCCCTATGATAGTTCTTGTGATTAGGGTTGATTATGATTTAAAGTTGGCAGTGACTAGATGCAAGAAAACTGTCTATAAGTATCTTAGCATTAATAGCAGAATAGCAGGAACCTTACAGAGGATAGAGTTTTTAATGGCAACTGTTTCAAAAGAATTCAGTGGAATGTGTTTCACAAACAAGAGGACCATATATAGTGGCCTTAAAGTAAATTGTTGACAAAACCTGATAACAGACAGAAGCTCACCTTGAGCACTCAGGTGAGCTAAAAGTGAGCCCTCATTTTCTCTTATCATGGCAAATGTTTGCTTGGATATAAAAGGTGATTATTGTATTTCCTATATTTAACAATGCCATGTGCTTAACATTTTTCCCTTTTAAAATGTCTTCATTTTCAACATATCTTTGCCTTCTTGTAAGTCACATATAAGCAAGACACACCTTTGTATTTTGAACGGTCTTAAAATGAATTCTCTAGGGTTCTGGTGTATCTGCATTATCTTTTGAGATGTGGGAGTATTTTATTACAGGCTGGCATTTATTATTGAGAATAGAGTATATAATTTCAGTTTAAATGGAGTAAAACATTAAACCTAAGCTAGAGGGCATCTCCTGCCTATCAGACATCCCCATGAGTCCATGTGTACCATGTCATATCAATAGCTGCATGCACCCCTTAATTATGAACCCTTATAATGCTGTGGGCATTTGTGACAGCCTTTTCAACCAGTGCAGACCAAGATCAGCCTGCACATCCATGCAGTTAAATCATGGTCATCACTGTTTGCTGTTCAGTCAATAAATATTCAGCAAAAACCACCATTTACAGCTAATGGTAAAGTCCACATTGAACGGTACAGTCCAAAATGAAGAAAGAACAAGTAAGAAATTTAGCATAGTAAATACCTGGGTGGACATTCCCACCTTCACCTATCCAAGTTTCCTAATAATAAGACATGAATTTTGCCCAATTAGAAAGTAATCAATGAAGGTGATTAATACCCCCACATTCCACTTTGTCTTCATGCAATAGCTCAGTGGTAGAGTGTCTGCTTTGTGTTTGGGAGGTCTGGGGTTCGAATCCCAGCCAGGGCACTTCATCCCAGTGACCGTGTCAAACCAAAACGTATAAAATTGGTACCAGATGCACCCTTGCCTGGCACATAGCAAAATGGGGTCACAATGGGAATTCGGAGTACTCAGTACTGGTTCTACCCAGGAACTTGTCTCCCATGTATCGGTGCTATACACCTGGCACGTAAAAGAACCAAGGGGTCTATTGGCAAAATGAGCTAGAGTATTGCACCCGGACCTGCTTGTATCTAAACTACCGTCTCTTCCGATGCTGTCTCCTCAGCAAAAAACAGAACCCACATATGGGAAGGTCTAAAATATGGCCATTATAATCAGAAAAATGATTGCTATAGGCGATTATGATGAAAGAAGAAAAGAGAGTGGAGGACAGAATTGGACAAGCATGATTCCTTTATAGACCCCACTTCTGTGAAGCAAGGATATAGTTACTGACTGGACATTATGTGATAGAACAGGACATGTGACAAGGATGACTCCCATATAAACAAGCATTATCTAGAGGTATCAGTAAATGGGAGCATCACCCCTGCTATACCATCTTGCCTCAACAATATAAACCTTTCCCTCATAGAGGACACCATGAAAAGACCTATGCGAACAACATAAAACCAGATCAGCCTGCGAGTAACTTGCAGGCTGATCAGGTTTTATGCTGTTCGCTGCTCCTCAGTGGTCTGGAAATGAGGATTTGGTAAGGTTTAACTGTGGTTTTCTGCAGATCAGGCTTTATGTGATACCTCTTGAGGGCGTCAAAATTAGTATATATGAGGGAAAGGGTTAAAACATACAAGCAGGACAGGACAAGATTGGATAATATGTTTGACTCCTGTAAAGCTGAAACAGGGGTAAATAATTATCTCAATTATTTGAAGATCTTGTCTACCATGCTGCATTGTCTTGTCACTGACATGTGGCAATTGATACCACACCATGTCTGATCCATAGAGACACTAATACAGGGCCTCTATGGCTGAGTGGTTAAGTCTCTAACTCACTGGTATTTAACCCCTAACTGGTGTAGGTTCAAGTCTCAGACTTAACATGTCAGGAAGCCTTCCAGTTAGCTTGTTCTACCCAAATTCTCTGTGCATTTAGGGTCTTCCTCCGCCTGTTACTAGCTAGACATCACTCTAAGATAGAAATACTTGGTGGAGATTGACCCCAAAACAACTACAGACACAGGCCCAACTGGTACAGAAACAAACATGAAAAGCTGAGCTCCAAGGACGAAGCGACCATCTCTGGCATGTCATGGTTGGGGTTCTAAAATTAGTAATCAGTCCACGCAATCTCAATTCCAGATAGAGTCTTTCAGCTACCTGCTGATTCAGACCATTCAGATGATAATTTGCTGCATTTCCTCAAATATTTTTAGGTGTTGAAATGAATCAGTATTTGTTTGATAAAGTTAAGGAGAATGCACCTTTTATCACGATTTTTCTGAAGAAAAATTACCATTTGCCAGTGTATCTCAAACAAGTCATTGTTTCTATCTCACAATTGTAATCATCTCTGGCAGACAAAACACAAATAAAATCAACACTCAGTCTGGCTAAATATACCTCTTGATGTCTTGGATTACGTGCAACATTCAATAAACATGCATTTGTTGAAGAACAGAATTCCCTTACCATCAAATAAAAAAAAAAAAACGAAAAAAAAAAACATGAGTATGATGATATTTTGTTTGGAACATTGAGATCATAAACATTTAAGATCAAACATACATACCTGTACCAGTATGGGCTGGCAAGTTTTGTTTTTTTTTTGTTTTGTTTTTTTACAATAATTTAAGCAGTATCTGTTGCAAAACTAAATTTCTAAAGAATAAAATTTTGGCCTTGCACCAAAAGTTCCTAAACCATGTCTTATTTTTCACCTAAGGAAGCTTTTTTTTATATAATTATTTCAATATTTATTTCCCAATTACTATTGTATTAACAGAAACAAAACTGCTTCACTAGAAATTTCAAACATTTCATATAGATTTCACAGGTTCACATATGTTTTCCCCATTATTCAAACATATATTCTTAAGCTTAACTTTTCAAACCCCATTGCAGAGCCTCACCAAGAAGAGAACTCTAAATATCCAAGAGGAACCCTGTTGAAAATGGTGCAGATATTGAAACTGCACTGATAATTAGGTAATTACCTATATACTTGTGTATCATGACATAACAAAACAGGGATATGGAGTATCTATAGTATGGGAAGATTTCTTTGCCATTAATCTCATAAATATTCACACACAAATTTACCTGATGAGTATTACTTATTGCTAATTAAGTATGGTTGGTGGAATTTGTGCTGATCAGCCAGCAAACACCTGCAGACTCATCATCTGGTTTGAAATTGTTGCAAAGGTCATTTCCTTGATCATGTGTAAAATGGTTCAAATGTTGAAGTACAACTACATTGTACCTGTAGGATATTCAAGAGGGTGATGATGGCCCTAGAATGCTCTGACTAGCTCACCATCAAAACAACTGACAGGTCTGACACTTGATTTTACCTGGTTACCTTCAGCATCACCAGGTTTAAAATTTCATACATGAAAAATTCTTAAGTTATACAGATCATATAAGTAAACTAGCCAACCCCCTAGTGGTCTCAATTTTCAAGGGATCAATAATATCATTTTAGCATTTATGGTGGAGGGCTATGAGGTGACCATTTGTGTTGAATGAAATTCTGACCACAGGTTTCATAAAAGGAGTCCTTTTTGAAAATTTCTAAAAAGAGAACATATAGAAAATAGCTGACCCCCTAGGGGCCTCAATTTCCACGGGATCAACTCTATTTAAGCAAATGATATGATACATGACAATGGGGTGAGCATTTGTACAAATTTAAATTGAATTCTGACCATTGGTTCCACAGAGGAATTTACTATTTTCTATATATAGTATATAAGGAAACATGCCAACTCCCTACGGACCTCATTTTTCAAGGGATCAACTTTATTTTCGCAATTATGTTTGAGAGTCATGAGGTGACCATTTGTGACAAATGAAATGAAATTCTTACCATTGGCTTTGAAAAAGAAGGTATTGTTTTTGGCAATTTTTGTCTTGGGCCACCTATTAGGATCATTCATGCTATGTTTCATCATTTTCTACCCAATGGTTTCAATGGAGATGTCTTTTAAAACAAATTGCTGACAACGGATAACACTCAACAGATGCAGGGTGATCAGAATAGTTTACCTTGTTCACATTGTGATCTTCAACCAAAAATACAGAAAATTTATGACATTCTTTATTTTATTTTGTATGAAAAATTTCGGTTTTTAATGTGCCATAAAAAATTATTTTGTTTTTGACTTTGTTTAAAACTATTTATTTGTTACTGTAAAATGCCATGCATTGTGCGCATTTTTTAAACTTTTATTTCATTTCTGAAGGAGGGAGTGCGCACAATACAAGAGAACTCAATATTTTTGTATTTTCCCAGACTGTACCCCCTCCACTAAGAAGCGGTATCGGTAGAGTCTCTTGGTATATTTCATACGCAAAATTGATATTAAAGCTTGATTGTATGTACTTGCCTGTAAAATGTTGTCAATTTGTGATTTCTATCATGGTTTTGTACAATAAATGCTTACAAAATCATTATTCTCTTTTCATATTGGTGTTTACATTTTTTATGCTTCAATTGGAAATCTCGTAATGTAATGTGCTTTAAATAATTATTAATTGACGACATACAAACAGATCAATGTTTGCATCGTCATTACTGTGACCGCGCAAAAAATACACAGTATTTTATTAATTTCAATTCAATCCAACAAAATTTTGACATGTTAGTTTCGTATTTGACAGAGCTGTTTGGTTCATGATAATTGTGTACTTCAAATACCCTTTGTTAAGAGAGACGGTGTCGGTAGTTTCAGATTATTTCTCAAGCTATCAGCTTTTAACAAGGTAACAATGCAAATGCATGAAAATATTAAAGGTGTGAAAATAATTACTGCGTTACACCTGACTTGCGTAAGCAGTAGCACATTTCCACCTGTTGTGCTATCGGTACATTGCTGCCCATTAAAAAAAAAAAAATCAATGACATACATAATAAGAAGGTAGGTAACTTCTTCCACTGAAAACATACATCATGTCGTTTCAATTGCCGTAATTCCTTTGAAATTTGGTGGATTTTCATAAAATTGGTCTCATTTTGCGTGGAAGGGATGAATAAAGACAATTGGGTACAAAAAGCACCCCCTTGCCCAAGGATTCGCCCTACAACAGCTCTCGAAGTATTTGGTCAAAAGAGATCTGACCGACGGAATCTCGCCAATCTCTCCCGTGTAAAACTAAAGAAAAACTAAAGCTACGATATCAGCATTGAATTGTATGGACAGATACTGATAAAAGAAGCAAATAAACCAAAAATGAATACTTGTTATTTCACTTTCATTTTATTCAGCCTTTTTTCTGCCTTTTTAAAAATTTATCCGACTCGACCTTGACCAATGATCAGCTACATTTAAACTGGGATTCTCTACAGTTTCTATCGAGCGTCTCGGTGACATTGCTGATATAGTTTTGTTTTCGATTTAGTCATAAAATCTTCTCAAAGCAATGGATTTCAAGTCAGCACAAGTGTTCCATTTCAGGTATATTTGTTTCTTTCATCAGTATATGTCCATACAATTCAACACTGATATTGTGGCTTTAGTTTTTCTATAGTTTTACACCTGAGAAAATGGCGAGATTCTGTCGGTCAGACAAGCAAAAAGCCTGATGTCTTGATCCTGATCCTAATAACCTGATGCACTAACACACTAATGAAATACACCATGAGGACATCTAGCTCCCACAAGCTAACCTGACAACACACAAGAGCTGTCCATAAGACAGCATTCTCGACAATTCGAATGCTTGTCAATAAAAACTATTGCAATTAAAGGCATTATGAGATTCTCTGTATTATCAAAATATACACATGAACAATAAATATGTACTCCAAGTTTTAAACAATATCTCAAAGAGTTCAGTGAAAAAGTGATTTAGTACAAAAAGATTAATCAAGTCAGAGAAGGGGAATAATCATGTCAAAATCCAAGACAGAGTTATGTACTCTTGCCATGTACAAGTAGAGGTGATGGCAATAAATAGGTAATCAAAGTTTCAAAGCAATACTTCAAACTGTTGAGTAAAAAAAAGGAAGGTGGTGTGAAAACCTTTACCGAGATTCTAAATAAAAAGGGGCATAACTATTTTAAAATTCATGACAGAGCCTGACCCCCAACACCTGTCTCCAAGCAGAGTTGTTGTTTGTTCCTCACATAACATCTCTGCAATGGGCTCAATGACATGAATCTTGTCAAAACAGAAAACACTCATTTAACACGGATTTAAGTGTATTTTACGGATCAAAAGTATAGAAACATTGAATAAATACTTTTTGAATCATCATAAAACGTGTGTAAAATATTAATTTCAGTTGTTATTATCGGAACTATTTTCTGCCTTATTTCGCTGATGGGAACAAATGCTTGTCTGCAAATGTAAATATTAACAGATCAGCCAGATATCATCATTTAAAGCCAGCTTTTAATTTTCATAATTTGTAATTTTAATGACCATTTCTATCAGGATCAGTGGTGCTATTTATATATATTTCACAGTTAAAGGAGCCTATCTAGTTTCCTTCAAATTAAATATTTAAACAACGGTCTGGATGACGTCATATATTTGGAACTACTTTCTAAGCCCACCACAGAGGTGAATGTAATGTAAGCTGATGTGTAAGAGAGTGCCCCAACACAGGTATGTAATTCCATGTGTGAATTATGAGGGGCATCCATGGAAAGAAATTGTAGACAACAGCAATATTAAACAAAAGTTTTAACAGTCCAAAAAGGCCCATAAATATGCAAAAATATTTGGAAGAGTTACTGTTTCTGTTTTTACTTGAAGTTTGAGGGACATCCACCCAGTTAAAGTGGAGATAATGGCAATGTTAAACAAAAGTTCAAAAAGGGCCATAAATATGCAAAAGTATTTGGAAGAGTAACTGTCCCTGTTTTTACTGGTTTGTCTGATGATGATAAACACATGTGTGAAGTTTGAGAGACATCCAATGAGTAAAACTGGAGATAATAGCAATGGTAAACAAAAGTTTAACATTCTTGCTAAGTCCAAAAAGGGCCATAAATATGCAAAAATATTTGGAAGAGTTACTGTTCCTGTTTCTACTAGTTGGTCTGATGATGATAAACATGAGGGACATCCATAGAGTAAAAGTGGAGAAAATGGCAATGTTAAACAAAACCTGAAAATTTCTTGGGACGCCGACGCCACCACTGCCAATGCCAACATATAGTGGAGCTAAAAACAATGCAAAAGCCCAATCGGCATGCAAGCAATGTACCAGTCTGATCAGATCTATTTCTATTTAACTGTTAATTGTTGATGATAATGCACATGAGAAGGCTGATTAATAGGTAATTTAAGCTTTTGTGAAGTTTCTGTAAATTAATCTGACATTATTTGCTGTTCTGCTGGGGTCAATGGGCCTCTCATATTGGACAGTGGTGAATGCTTAATAATAATAATTTCAGAAAATAATTGGTAAATTGCATGTACAACAAAATCAACTGACCTTTAAAATATCCAGACAATGAATGGAGTCATACAGACGATTTGATTAATTCAAGATTGAAAAAAAATGTTAATGTTACGTCTTTTTTTTTTTTAAATGTTCAGTTATTTTGCCATCAAATGCCCATGATTATTTTGAAATCAATGTATAATGTCAAATGTAAAAGTTAAAGCTGTTGTGACATGGTCATCAGTAATATACAAACCAACGGATGATATGGAGATAAATATTATTCAAAGAAGTAGAGGGTAATTTAAGGGGGCTACATACAATTTTTAGAGCAACTGACTGAAGAAATGAAAAAAAAATATTATTGAAAGAACTTCTGACCAAAGAAATTATTGCAAGAGCTACTGAGATATGGAATTTGAGGGTATAAACAGAGGCATACAGGGGTTTAACCCTTTCCCTCATAGAGGAAACCATGAAAAGACCTATGCGAACAGCTGATCAGGTTTTATGCTGTTCGCTGCTCCTCAGTGGTCTGGAAATGAGGACTTTATAATTAAATTTGATAAGGTTTAACTGTGGTTTTCTGCAGATCAGGCATTATGTGGTACCTACTGAGTGCGTCAAAATGAGTCTATATGAGGGAAAGGGATAAACAGGGACATAGAGGGGTTTAAACGGGTATACAGGAGTATAAACAGTGGCATACAGGGGTATAAACAAGGGCTGAACGAATTTTAACGGGCATACAGGTGATTAAATTGGGACATACAGGTGTTTAAGAAGGGGCATACAGGGATTTAGAAAGGGACTTACAGGGGTTTGAATAGGGCATACAGGGGTATTTCCTTGATAGAGACACTGTAAAGGATCACTTTATCAGCTGCCCAACACAAATTTTGTGTGAATCCCCATAATTCCACATCCTAGATGCTTTAATGATTTATAAATACTAAAAAACTTTCATTGAGAATGTCTGGCAAAATTTCTATCCAAAATTTGATCAACAAAATAATCAATTGAAATGAAGATGGGCTTTCTGCAATAAACATGGCAATGAACACTCAAGCCTATTAAGATTGCAAAATCAATTAATGTTCAGAAACATTTGCAATCAATCACTGAGAATCTGAAAAGTCTGAAAAGAAATAATGGGCAAATCATTCAGCAGAATTATAGCAATATTTACTTTCAAATATTGACAGAAAAAAAACAACCCAACAGATGTTTGATAGTGGGAACCTCTTCGGCATTGTAATAAATGCATTAAGATCCCTGTGGTCTGACAAAAATGTGCTTCAAAGCAATTAGAAGGAAGTTGAAGATTACTTGTTTGAATAAATTAATAATCTGTAGCTGGGTTTAAATTGCTGAGTATACCTGAAGAAATTTAATTTGATATGAATAAAAGAATTCATGTCAAAATATCATTTATAGTCAAATACAATTGGTATCAATTATGTTTTAGTTATGTAGAATTTTGTTATAATTTCAGAATAATTGTTTCCAGAAACTGTTAGGTATGGATTCAAAATTAATGCTTATTGATGAATTTGAAGCATTAAGATTTTTTTTCTAATTTTCCATACAAATATCTATTTTGTATCAATGGAACATACTGTTTTAAAAACCCATTGTTTCAATATGAACCGCCCTTATAAAGACCTGCTCTTCATTTTGTCGAGAAAGTCAGGCAGTACAAAAATAGCATCCAATTCTTGTACGACCACAACAATCTGTTGGAATCAGATCATCGTCAGCTTCCCAAACTATGTATTTTCTCAGGATTAGCACAATGTATCACGGTAGACTGCTTATTGCCGTATTTTTGCTGATGATATGATATTGTAATTTTCAACCCATCCGGTTTTTTATTTTTAACCGATTAACACAAGGTGTGGGTGATTTTAGCACAGTAGAATGGTTAGCTGTATGTAAACTGACAATACGATATTGGGATGTGATTTTCCTATACTGGTATTTTAGAATATTCAAATAATCACAAATAATTACAATATACAAGTCCAATATCGCGGTTCTTGCGCACTGCAATTCTCCTCCATGAGGGCTATCCACCTATGAAGTTTCAAGTTAATAGCTTTTATACTTTTTAAGTTATGCTCCGGACAAAAATTAAGTATGAAATTAAACAAAGGGCTTTAACTCCAACAAGAGCTATCACTGAAGGTGATTAATACCCCCACAAAATGCTTTGATACAAGAGAAGCCAGACTTTGGGCGAGCATAAGTGAGTTTTTATTTAAAGTGGTAAGGAAGTCAATTATGGTTGTTTGGCACAGTAGTTTAAGAATGTAGAATTACAGTTCTTGGACACTGCACTTCTTCTAGTTCGGGAAAAGAAAAAACAAAACAATTTAACAAAGGGAGATAATTAAAAATTGGGACAAGGTAGAGTTACAGTTCTTGGACACTGCACTTTTCCTAGTTGCCATCTGTTGACGTTTTAAGTTTCAAATCACTACCTTGTATAATTTTCTAGTTATGTTCTGGACGAGGAACAACAGAATTAAACAAAGGGAGATAATTAAAAAATGGGACAAGGGCAATAACTCTCTAATCCTTGAGACAATTCAAGTGAAAATTTATGACACGCACCTCTCCACCTGATTATCAATGCACACACAAAATTTGAACTGATTCGGTAAAGAAATGTAGAAGTTAGCATCACAAGATATTAAGAGTCAAATCAGGGGCAATAACTCTGTACTCCTTGAGATAACTGAAGTGAAATTTATGTTATGCACCTCTCCACCTGATTATGAATGTGCACACCAAATTTGAACTCAATCAGTTAAGAAATGTAGAAGTATGCATCACAAGATATTTAGAGTCAAATCAGGGGCAATAACTCTGTAATCCATGATACAACTCAAGTGAAATTTATATCACACATCTCTCCAACTGATTATCAAAGCACACACAAAATTTGAACCGAAAGTTAAGAAATGAAGAAGTAGTTTGCATCACAAGTTTTTGGGATGGTCGGACAGACTGACAAACCAGAAGACCAACATACTGACTTCTATATACCCCCTCTCAAACTTCTTTTGTGGGGGTATAATGAAGTCCCCCTCCCCATATTTTAGAGAAAAGCCAGGTACAAATAGACGTCCAGTTCTTGTACTAACAAATAGACTTAACCCTAAATCATTGAATGAAATGAAGTCAGTATTCAAAATTAGTTGAAGAATTTCCATTTTTCAGCAAGTGGATTTTGCAAACTTTTTTAAATTTCAACGCCCCAGAGTGAGGGTGCTGGGGCATTTAGGCAGAGT
>CM037778.1:60207818-60257818 GCA_021229015.1 Solen grandis
CACACTTGCATACTTGCGTCAACAAAAAATCAACTTTGTAACGCCTGAAGAATGGATGCCCAAAAGTCCTGATGCAGCACCAATGGATTTTGCTATTTGGGGTATCTTAAAACGACGTTTACAAAAACGTAAAATATACGCTTTGGCAGGTCTTAAACGAGCATTAAAGGATGAATGGAAAAAATTAGAACCAACAGTTATAAATAAAACCTTGCAGTCATGGCCAAAGCGATGAAGACTCATTTACAACATGCATGGATCACATATTGAGCATTTGTTACAGTAAAATGCATATAAGTTTATACGCAGTTACAAAGTGTTTCAAAATTCGTGAATCACCTCTCGTATAATGAGGGCATGTGTGTTGGTAATTAAATAAGCTTTACATATCATTAAATTTCTGGTATTTCAAATTGAATCATTGATCTTGATTAAAATCATACGCATCATAAAACTATGTGATACTTTGGTCAAAGCAAGCTGATTGTTGTGTCACCTGCTGTAAGCTGAGGTGTCACATAGGGCTCACTTTTCCATTGTCTGTCTGTATGTCTGTCCATCTGTCTGTCCGTCACACTTTTTCCGTCACGCTTCAGCAGGTGACACACGTGTTCCAAAGTACTCTCTTGTTTAATTCTGTATATATTGTTGAATGTTTTCTTCTTGCACAGTGCAATATGTATTTTTTTTTTTTAACGACAGTGTTTTTATTCTACATCTAATGTAAAGATTTCTTTTAAATCTATAATTTTCTCTAATGCATGGAGCACCTTAAACCCAAATTTAATTTAATGAATAACAGAGTTGCAACTTGTAAAACTAATGAAACTTCCATTCAAGTTTTTCAAAGACTTTTAATCCATTCAAAGCAGTTCTGCTTATTTCATAATTATGTTTATTTAAAATAAAAATAAAACTGGCTGAAATGGTATTTTGGTCACTTTCCATCTAATTAATTTTGAAATCAAGGAAATGTAAATATTTTCTTAGTCAAAACAAAATATTTTGAGGTAACATGAAATACCTGAGAAATTGTTTTGTGATGAGAGACCTTATGACAACTGACATGTTTCTCATCTTCTTCACCAGTAAATACCAACATTTATACGCTAGTCTGTGTTTCCAAGTCAAATGTTATTTCTCAGATCAAAGAAACTTCTAAGCAATACAACATTGCCATTGATTTAGATGAGTCTAAAATGCAAAAACACTAATCAAGTTTGTCGATGGGTTGTAGATTCCTTTTCCCAGGATGCCTATAATTTGGCACCTACGTAAACCATGGCGTGATTGTTGGGACATTATATCAATACCTTGCTGCACAAAGTCTTAAAGATGTCTGATGTTATGAAAGGCGCTTTTGAGCAGAGTTTTTGTATCTTTTCTCATTACATTTCCTATTAGGATAATGATTGCCCTGCATAATTCTGTCTTTCTTATATTCACCTTTGCAGTTATGTAGGTAAAAAGTGCCTTCAAAAGACCGGTAACATTTTACATGATTGCTTGTGTCACTTTATGGTTTTCTGAATTGCTGTAATTTCAGATTTTCTTTTATAAATGACAAATGTGACAGTTTTATTTAGACCATTGATATTGTTATGTATGTTAGAGAAAATATTTACACCAATTTTGTGGAAGATACAGAAAAACAGTATTTTACTGACTTTCCATAGAAATTATATATTTTATCTGCTTAAACCAAATGGACTTATCTTAACCCTTGCCTTAAATCCATCACTGTTAGAGGTACCAGAAATCATGGTCCTCCAAATGCTTAAAAAGACTTCAGTGCAGGTGCAAGTATGCTTTGACTTGGAATTATAGGCTCTTTTGCTCAAAGTCTATAAAGGCTTGCTATTACTATCAAATTTCCATGGTCATTTGATGGACCATGATCACAATTTAATGATGGAGGGATTACCTTAAAAAACCTTGCAGGTTGCGCCTCTCTTAAAAGATAGATAAAGGTTACTGCTTATCTGTGTTGCAAGCAATCTTTTGGTCATACTTAATTTGATTCTGATTCTCAGTGACTTAGGACTAGTACTGGTCAAATTACAATTTAAAATGGTAGAAATGATATTGTGAATGACTGTTACGAAAAACAATCAATTAAGTTTAGTTTATGTTAGAGGTTTACCAGACGTCTGTCATAGGATGGACAACCACAGACATGTTAAGACCAATTCATCACTGCTCTCTTTCTCAAAGGCATACGTAGTAACAACCTACCATGTTTTTTGTGTTTGTTTTTTTTTTAAAAAAAAAAAAAAAAAAAAAAATCACTGGCAATCAGTGCGCTTGGTTGTGATACTGAAGTGTTAGAATGTTTCAAAATGTTTCAATTAAGTCTTCTGTTGATTTCTATGTAATGGTATGTTGCAAAAAGAAGTTTTGAGGCTAGAGAAGGTACTTTTTAAAGCTGCCTCTGGTAAACAAAGAATTGGCCAATAAGGATTTTGATTTTTTAGAATTAGAATAGATGTTTTTTAAAAGCATACGTGCACAATTCAGTTATTTTTATATAGACAACGAAGGAAAATTAAAACTAGCCATGAGATTTTTTAAAACTTTACGTGATTATAGAGGATTACATTAAAAACTAAATTATGGAAAAATAGGGGGTCACCACTCTACTTTTGAATTATCTGCCCCTGAAAGTGAGATTTTGCTCTTTTGTCATTTTCAATGGCAAATAACTCAAAATCAAACCCATCGATATCTTATTATACCCCCGAAACGAAGTTTGGGGGGGTATATAGGAGTCACCCGGTGGTCGGTCGGTCGGTCGATCGGTCGGTTGGTCGGTCGGTTGGTCGGTCCAGCGGTCCGTTGCATTATTGGAATTCAATACAACTTCATGCAATGATCAAGCACATGGAGAGGAAGTGCAGTGCACAAGAACCATAACTCCATCTTGACTTATTACAGAGTTATTGCCCTTTGTTACTTTTCCTTGAGCATAACTTGAAAAGTACAAGTTGGATTTCAAAACAATTTCATACAATGGTCAACCACAATATGAGGAAGTGCAGTGCACAAGAACCATAACTCTATCTAGAGTAATTACAGAGTTATTCCCTTGTTACTTTTCCTTGTCCAAGTATAACTTGAAAAACTGGTTGGATTCAAAACAATTTCATACAATGTCAACACAATAAGAGGAAGTGCAGTGCACAAGAACCATAACTCTTCTTGTAATTACAGAGTTATTGCCCTTTGTTACTTTTCCTTGTCCGGAGCTTAACACTTAAAAAGAACTGGTTGGAATTCAAAACAATTTCATACAATTGTCAACCACAATAAGAGGAAGTGCAGTGCACAAGAACCATAACTCTGTCTATTGTAATTACAGAGTTATTGCCCTTTGTTACTTTTCCTTGTCCGGAGCTTAACTTTAAAACTACTGGTTGGAATTCAAAACAATTTCATACAATGGTCAAGCACAACCTGTGTAACCCGGCCTAAAATCTGGAAAAAAAACTAATGTAAAAATGTCTTTTTCATACTCTTCTTCTTAATCCTAATAACTTCATCATTTCAAAGCAGTATTGCGGGGGTATTAATCACATTTAGTGATAGTTCTAGTTTTATTTCACATTATTGTTTGTTGTTTTCATGTGACTATAGTATATGTTGCATAGAATTTTTAAAACTTTTATACAGTGACAGAGAATACAGTACCAAACATCGAGTTAAAAATTAAATGAAGTGTAATTGCTAGCCCATAATATTGAGTTATCTGCCCTTGAAAATGACTAAAAAGAGGAAAAAACTCACTTTCAGGGGCGGATAACTCAAAAAGTAGAGCAGTGACCCCCAATTGTTTTCCCATAATTTAGTTTCTAATGGAATTCTCTATAATCATGCAAAGTTTTAGAAAATTCTTATGGATACTAAGTTTAAATTTTCCTTCTTTGTCTATATATAAAATAAACTACATTGTGCATTAAATGTGGAAAAACAAAATGTTTTATTTGTCATTTCTGTAATTAGTGGTCGTGTGCTAGATAAATGCGTAGATCATCTGCTAAACCTTTTTATCATTCTTAAAATGATATTTGTTTAAATGGAAGATTATTTAGATGGATGGCATCTTGAACATTTTTGTTCACTAGAATTGTTGCATAAACCACAAAGAAGATGTAAACGTATCTAGCTTGGAGTATCCAGTTCTCGCATAAAATTTTGCAAAAAAAAAAAAACCCTTTTTAAAAAATACAAATTTCCTTTAAATTAAATTTTATAACTGTCAAAATCCAACAACAGTCAAAAAAATTATTTCCTAAATGGCGTCTGGAATTCTCGACAATGAACTGAAAATGAGTCTCCCATGAGTATGGTGCACATATAAAGACAAAATCTATAAACAACAGTTGCATTGAAGTTCTGTGTTTTTAATCACAGAAAGATTGGTTTGTAAAATGAGACAATCCAAATGAGAACAAGAAACACTGTCACACTGAAAGTGTTCATGTTATTATAGGGTGCCCTCCGAGTTCTGTAACTGGGGGTACGATAACAATTTTCCTTAACTTAGTACCCTTTCAACCAGAGAGTCCCTACAATTTTAGAGGTATATGGCCAATTTTTGGGTGTAAAAACCCTATGCAAAGGTTAAATGGGCATGCTGTATTACAATTATCAAGTATAAAGTTTACTATCATATTAATAACAGCTATGTCTCTAAATGACTTCTGTACATAGTTTTGTTGAGAAGTGTATTCATATCAAACCAACACTATTTTAAGAACAAATGTTGGTTTACATAAATTAATGATCGTATGCTTGCTGAGTATTATCGGTAGATTTATTAAGTGGTTTAAAAAATTATAAAAAGAAGAATTAATGAAAATAGTAGAAAAGTGGTACTTCTTTATTAAATTAATATTTTTACCTGTTTCCCAAGCATTTTCAATAAATAGAAAGTTTAGAAACAAGGATCAATCAATTTAGTTTATTGTTGATGGTTTCTTTGTAAAATTGCGTCAAATATTGCACTAGTGTTAATAGCCCGAGAATACCAATATGGCGAGAACTCAAAACTTGAGGATACAACGCTGCAACTTTTTTTTGTCTTTGAAATGATTTTTTTTATTTCATTGAAGTTGTTGATTAGACCACAAAGAAAACATAAACAATTACAACACTGCAGCTTTTGTCTCTGTGATGCACCCCAGTTGTCAGGGAGATTAACACTAGATTCTTTGAACCCACTCCAAACAAGAAGACGCTTGTCTTTGGGTATAAAGCTTTACTGTTCTTCAGGTGCATTTTTATTCTTTTACAAGCCATGAAATTCTCTATCAAAGCTTAAAGTGCATGTTTAAAACAGAAATCAAAGGTGGTGGATAAATAGGTCAAGGAAGTCAATGTTGAAAAGGGCTAACAGTAGAATTTGATGGGCTTATTGAATAAAACCTTAGTGATTGATACTTAATGTGATTATAAGTGATTGAACCATGTGCTTGAAAACCTTTTGGTCTGCATGGATGTTTTGAGCTCTAACCATAAATACTGAAGAAAGAAAATCATGTATGGTTAGTGAAATGAAGATATTTTATTTATTTGTTTCGTTGTTGGGTTTAACATCCCGCTGACAATATTTCAATCATTTGGAGACTGAGTCTATTTGAGACAGATATAGTGATGTCATGTATAGCATCATATCACATCCAGTCACATTATCCTGACACCAGGCAAACCAGTCCTGACACTACCTTATATGCTGAGCGCCTAGCAAGGGAGCTATACCAGTACCATTTTTATGACTTTCGTATGTTGCGGCCTGGGATCAAACCCAAAACCTTCTTAATGTGGGTGAATGCTCTAACCACACGACCATGGATATGAGAGCCACATTGTGATCAGAAATGTTTCTTTTAACAAAAATATATTAAATGGTTGAACGTTTTTAAAGTAGGCTTCCAAATAAAATGAAAATTCTGCCCCTGCTGTTTTGTGTGTGTGTGTTTTCTTTTCAAATCCCTAGCATTTTTCATATAAGAAAAAATGAAAGCTTAGCTTAGTGTGGTTATGTATGAATATTCTTTAAGTAAATAACAACACCTTATATAAAGCAAGGGGCATGACTGATGAAAAAAATAGTGAATATGGCAACCAATAATTGCCTCCATAGCTTACATGCAATCCTCTGCCACCTTGTCATTATAGCTACAGAACAGAAAATTGTATATGTTACGAACAAAAACATGTATATGTTATGCATGCACATTCTTTCCAAATAGCATTATTTCAGCAAAGGGGGTAAAGCACTGACTTATCTCCTATCCCCATTTTGCTGTCAATTACCAGCAGAGGAACTTGAGGTGGGGAAGGTAGTTTGCCATGTATTATGTCATTACCATCAACAGCCTTATAATTTGAAGGAGTTGAGCATGTCAGTACTCAAGGCTGCTTGCCTGAACAGTTAGATCTCACAGCCCTTGATCTTTCGGCTTGGAAACCTGTCTTTTTTCTGCAGGTTCTGGTGTGTTGATTTGTGAAGGCTCTATTGGTTTGAAATGTATCATAGGTACTTTGGGTGAGCATGTAGAGAGTTTGGTGTTCAGAAGGAAGGAATGTGTTTGAAGATTGGTTGGACAAGGTTTATTGAGCAAATGATTGACTGAATGATTGAGTAATTGGTTGGTGTTGGTGTGAATCAATATAATTGACTGACAGGCAAGATTGCTAGTAAATTGGATGAGAACCATGTTTCTTAGGTGAGATGCTGTCCTTTACATATAAAGGTTTAATCCTGTCCCAGAGGCTGGGTGGAATGAGTGTCTGTTCTGTATTTGGGAGGTCATAGGTTTGATACCCTGGTTGGTTTGATGTCAGTTTAATGTAATTGGGTGTGCTATCATGCCACTTGTCTACGGCATGTTCACAGTGAGACAGCAGAGTTATGCAACTGGGTATGGTATCATGCCCCTTGTCTAAATGACAGGAAGTCTGCAACTATAATTGCCACTCAGTCACAGAGGCCCCCAGTATGAAGGTGTATTCAATTCATGATGAGTTATGGGAATAACAGATTGAACTAAAATTTCGCAAACCTTCAAACTTTTCCTATGGGAATATCATGGTCCCTGGAATTAGAAAATGGCTTTCCAGACAATTTTTTTAATGCTTGCAGAATTCAAGCTGATGTTTTGGTTTGTAGGTGTACTGTGATAATTTATAGATCAAGTTTGCATTTTGCTCCTCTCTCTGCAGTTTTTACAGATTTAAAGCACCTGAGCTGTTAAATTTATTGCTGGCAGGGGCTGGGGCATTCATGTTAAACCAACACACATATCTTAGTTTCAATATTTTATGAGACATGAAGAGTGTTCAGGATTTTTATCTCTTATATTACCCCTATGCAAGATAGTTCTTGAAAGGTGCTTTAGCTCTCTTTAAGTATGTCTTGTTATATACTATACTCAAAATTTGCTAAGATTTACATATTGTTCATTGAATATCAGAACACGCAGATGATTTAAAATGATGATTGAAAAAGCTACTTTTAAAATTTATTGGTAAAAAACATCTATGTAAAACAACAGAAAGCTATCTTGATAGTGATTCTTACCCCCACCACAGTGCTTAATGATGCATTAAATGTTTAATGGAAAGGTTAACATGTCACATGAAGGTCAAGGTCACATTTTTGTGGGGGGAAAGGGTGAAGGTTATTATACTGTTTAAATGAATACTGTATGTGATTATGAATCAGTTTTAAAATGAATTGATTTTGAAAAACAATAAAACTTGACCAGATGCAATGCAATGCTGCATATAGCTCCCATCCGAAGACTTTTTTTGGAGTATTATAAATCCAACAACTCATAATGATAATAATCAACAACTCATAATGATAATAATCAAAAACAAATCTAAATCTGTCAAATACACAAGTAAATAGGACTTCACCAAATGATCTTTAGCAAATTTTTAGTAGTATATCATTATGAATTAACATTAATTAGTACCTCATTATTATATTAGATCTGTTGGAAATATAGGATGTTTCTAGCTAATCTGTTTTGAGAAAGGATGCACAACATCTTGATTGAAATAACACACAAGAATATGGGGGAAATAATAGACAGGAACAGAAGTTATTAGTAAAGAAGACTGACTGGTTGGTGGCGCAAAAATAGGTGTGCACAATTTACATTAAATCTCCCAGTCACTCCTGGGAGTGGCAGGGGGGTGTTATATGATTTTGGATATGGTTTATTAAATACCTGACGTGTAGGTAATAAATGTAAGCTCATTTCCGCAGGGTGATCACTTCCTGTATAAGAAACCTATAAATTAAACAAATAATACAGCGGTTTCCTGCTATCAATGAACATTCAGATGTATTTGTCTGAGTTTTGTTTACCTCTTCATGTATACATATTGTTGTATGATTGGTAAGGATGGACAGGTCTAGCCTTTAATGGTACAGGATGGGTGGTGTTTATCTGTATGTTTGGCATGATTCTCTTGAAGAATACAAACGTTTTGGTCTGTTTCTGACTAATCTACATAAGAATCTTTTGTAAAAGCCTATAGGTAACCCACACAGATCTCGGAAAATCTGCTCGTATTTGTGAGTTGAAACCAATTTAGGAACAAACAAATTTTATATTTATTTATCCTGTTAGATGAGCATGTGTCAATCCTGTCCATCCTGTGCAAAATATTTAACAAACTCAATCTATTCATAATGCAAATCTAGCAAATTTAAGAAGACCCCATTTTACACTATGGCACCATTTGCATTGAAATCTTAGTATAAAGTGCGGATACCATAGACAGAGGTAAAAAGAAGAAGGAGAAATAAGACAAATGGCAGGTAGAGTAGAAATTTATGGTACTTGTCCAGTAGGACAAGTAACCTTGAAATTTTCTTTTATTCAGTGAGAGATTGGTGTGAGTGGTCTGATAGAGTCAGCTAGAGCACTCTCCCTATAAGCAAGCGGTCCTGGTTTGAGCCCAGTATCTACTTAAACATATTTTTCACAGGGTTACACTTTGAAATGAATTAAAATTTATATCCTGATGTAAAAATAGGTGAATATATTTTTTTTATTTAGGTTTTCATTTATTGTTTGGATAAATTGGTATTGCAAAAAATTTTAAAATTTTTTTTTTAAATAGTGATTTGTGTTTGTTTTAAATAGTTTCCAGTGTATTGATCATATTTAATAAGTTATTAGTCAGTAGATGTTAGTATTATAATGATGTTTTTATACATAATAGGCCATGACCAACTTATTGCTTCGCTTGTCAGTCTGGACATTGCACATTTTATGTCTTTTGTATTGACCTTGTAATTATACATAGTAGTTTAATTATTACATGATGGGTGGGATAAGTAATGCGTAATGTTTATCATGTTAATATTAACTAAATAAATGTAAATACAGTAAAATTGTCCGTTTTGATATAGTAATTACCTATAAATAGCCTTATTTTCACCTTAGTTTCACGCTTGTGAAATTAGCTCAATTGGTAAGATCTCGAGCGTCAATCAGTACTTTTTCCCATCATGAGGCCATGAGTTCTATCCCAGCTGGGTCCTTTTTTTTTAATTCTAAAAAAAAATCGACCACTCTAGTGTTTTTACCCATGCATTCTTCATCTTAGATGTAATGTTTTCGCAGTCATGATTCAAAGTTTAAATTTCAATGTATCCTCAAAATGCATAAAATATATGGACAATGCTTCTGAATTAGGAGTCATATTTTTTAAGCATAGTGATATCTGGGACTCGTGCAGAGAAATTGATAAAATGATAACTGCCTCTCTATATATATTTAGGCCTAATATAAAGAGAGGTCTTTTTTTTAACATGAATGTCCTGTGCATATACAGGTAAGATTACATGGTCAGAACAGCAGAAAAGAGAAAAAGTGGGGGACAGTATGCTTATTATAAGCTGTCCATTAAAAATTTTGTTTTAATCTTTTCTTGTTAAGCTAGCAAAGGGAAAGTCATCAAACTACAATAATATTTTGTTTTTGTTAATGTGCCAGAAATATTGTGCAGTACATACTGCAGGCATAAAAGCAAGAAACCTGCCAAAGGAAAGTAAAAATTAATAACTTTACAAACTGCTTCAAGCAGGTTAAATGTAATTTATACATTTCCTCAGTCAGTAACTTGCAAATAAAGCACAGCATTGCATATTTCTACGTACGTTTGTCCAAAGCATGTTTCTTTTACAATATAGCTAATTAATAAAATATTGAAATCATACTTCTGTGTAATTTAACAATATCAGTTCCCACTGTTTAATTAATAAGTTCGAGTTACTAACGGGATTTGGTCCTTGTCCAGTTTTCAAACAAATACTAAATGTACTCAAGTATGATCATTAAATTAAATATGGCCATGTTGAGTTGGAGGATTGAGTTTTAGTCTGAAAATGTACTTACCGTAAAGTGCCATGTATTGTGCGCAGACCGAGTTGGAGGCTCGAAACCATGGTATAAAAAGTATTTCCCTTCTATAATTTGCATATCTTTTTCGTACGAGGAGGTAGCCATCTTGTTTACTTGCGGTTGTCATGCGGATGTTCGATTGCACAACAGGTGGAAATGTTCTACTGCAGCATTTTCACACCTTAAGTATCCACATGCATTTGCATTGTTACCTTGTAATCTGAAACTACTAACACCTTCTTGTTTGTTTTTTGCAAATCCCTTAACAAAGGGTATTTGAAGTACACAATTATCATGAACCAAACAGCTCTGTCCAGTACCAAACTTACTTGTCAAAATTTCGTGGGATTGAATTGAAATGAATAAAATACTGTTTATTGATGCGCGGTCACAGTAATGACGATGCAAACATTGCATTTGTTTGTATGTCGTCAATTAATAATTATTTAAAGTACAGTACAGTATGAGATTTCGGATTGAAGCGTAAGAAAATGTAAACACCAATATGAAAAAGAGAATAATGATTTTGTAAGCATTTATTGTACAAAACCATGATAGAATCACAAATAGACAACAGTTTACAGGCAAGTACCTAATTATGATCAAAATTTAATATCAATTTTGCAGATGAAATATACCGAAAAACTCTACCGATACAGCTTCATAGTGGATGGGAAAATACGAAAATTTTGAGTTCTCTTGTATTGTGCGCACCCCCTATCTCAGAAACGAAATATAAGTTAAAAAAATGCGCACAATACATGGCATTTTACAGTAAGTATTTTATGGAACATTTGCATTTTCAAGGCTTTTGTTTTATATCAAAACTCTCAAATTCACTCTCTCATAATGAAACTGAGACCATATTATCAAGGCTTTTGTTTTATATCAAAACTCTCAAATTCACTATCTCATAATGAAACTGAAGACCATATTATCAAGGCTTTTGTTTTATATCAAAACTCTCAAATTCACTATCTCATAATGAAACTGAAGACCATATTATCAAGAACATGCTAACAATAGCATATATATGCACATTTTCTACTTTTCTTTTCTCTCTCTCCCTCTCTTTCTTTCTCTCTGTCACGAAATATTTTTTTATCTAAGTTAAGAAATTTTGAAATTGCATTTCAAACACTTTTTCATAACACATCACAAATTGAGTTCTTCCTCAAATAAGGAAAAAATCCCATTTGGCTGTCTTAGACAATTTAGAAATTAAAAAGAAAAGTTTCAAGTATGTTCATTTTATAAAGATTGGGTTAAAAGTACCATAAACACTTATGTATTGTGCACATTTCTATGACCTCAGTTTCTATTTCAGTTGAAGGAGTGCACACAATACTCAAGAATTCAGTTTTTTCGCATTGTTTCCAAACTTTGCCTCACCCACTAAGAGGCCATAATGGTGACCGGTGAAGTCCATATGAGTGTATTTATATTTTAATCAGTATTAAAGCATTATCGTATATACTTGCCAGAAAATTGTTGTCTGTTTGTGATTTCTACAATATAATTGTGAAATGGATGCTTAAGAAATCATTGTTCTATATTCATATTCATTTTGTTTATATTACTGTAAATCACCCAGAGCTCGTTCAGTACTGTACTGTACTTTACATAATTATTAATTGATGACATTAACCCAAATGTGATGTTCCCATTGTCATGTCTCAGGCAAACCATGACTGCCATTATATTATGATTATACAATCAGTTTATTGTTGGTAGTACATTCAGACGATATTCTAGCTAGTTAGTTCCATATGGGACAGAAATGTTCTGTTAAAGATAACTGTGTTCTTTAAATTCCAATTGGAAAGGGACTTGTGATAAACAAACAACGTGTCAACATTCAAAGACTATTACTCAGACTATTGGCCATAATGAACATAACGTAATGATGCAAGCTGAATGTGGATACTAGAGGTGTGAATAATAATCATCGCATGGTAATAATAATCGCGCGACTGACTTGTGGAAGCTGTAGAACTTTTGTTACCTGTATAGTTCAATCAATAAACACAACAAAATGTGGCCTCCTCAATGTATGAAGAATGAGTGCACATTATAGAAGGGAAATAGATTTTTACCAAGGTTTTGAACCTCAAACTCGAGATGCGCACTATACATGAGTGCGCACAATACATAAGTGTTTATGGTAATATTGCTTATAATTGGTAAGACATTAAAGGGTTCACATTGCTTGA
This sequence comes from Solen grandis, assembly GCA_021229015.1. NCBI lineage: Eukaryota > Metazoa > Mollusca > Bivalvia > Adapedonta > Solenidae > Solen > Solen grandis. Next base: position 60,220,459 of record CM037778.1, read on the forward strand.
ACACAATATGTATTCTTGAGACAGACTCTTCATCTTTGCCATCGGGGAAAGTATGTTAAAAAATATTTTAAACCCTAAACATTTGAAATTGATTACAGTACTCTTCATGATGCAGTTAGTTTAGTTTGCATACATTTAGCTCCAAGCCAGCCATATGTTTCATATCCTATCAGTGCATTCAATGTTATATAAGTTTGAAGTTAAAATCAAATAAGAAATGAAATAGATATAAACATTGGTTTCTTGAAAGAAACTTAAATTGTGGAAGGCCATTAATTATAACTAGTGACTCTATTATGTCTTCAGACTTGATCCAAACATTCAGTAGTCTATTTGAAGATATTGTCTGTGTGAAATTTAAAAAAAAATCTAATGTGTTTTTAAAGATGATTACTTAAATTTGAGAGTTGTGAAGAGAAACAATATATTCTGTTTGGCAGGATGGTAAAGTTAAGAAATACACAGTTCAGGAAGAGTTTCTATGGCAACAGAATATGGAAACAATACAAGTCATGTAGGTGTACAGTATTTTGCAGTGTGGGACTGTAAAACAACAAGACTGGGCTGGTATCTTAACTGCATTGTGTTGCAGTGCTATTGTCAGATTTTTTTAAACTGTCACAGCACATGCATTTCAAGGTCACAGCACAGAATATGTTTATCATCGCTTGATTCTTGATACAATCTATAAGGTTACAGGAATAAATTAGCGAAAGGTAGAGTACATAAAGTTGTAACAGATTCAAACCTGTAACCACCAACATTGAAGTGCATGGCATTTACCACTGCCACTGCGGAGATGCAGTGATGTCCAGCTCCGGTAGTAACTTTATGTACTCTACCTTTTGCTTATTTATTCCGGAATCCTGGCAGGGTCATTCAGATTTTCATTTGAGGAAGCCTTCCAGCTGGCTTGCGGTAGGTTGGTGATTCTACCCAGATGCCTCTGTACATTCGAGGTCTTCCTCTACCTGGTATTAGCTGGACGTCACTATATGACTGTATTACTGTGGAAGCGACAATAAACTCAAAAAGTCAAATACTTTTTCCCGTTAACCGCACAGAAAGTATAGAGAACCAAACGAAGATAAATATATTCTGTGCACTGACCATGAAATGTATGCATTTGTGACAGTTTAACCCTTTCCCTCATAGAGGACACCATGAAAAGACCTATGCGAACAACATAAAACCAGATCAGCCTGCGAGTAACTCGCAGGCTGATCAGGTTTTATGCTGTTCGCTGCTCCTCAGTGGTCTGGAAATGAGGATTTTGTAATTAAATTTGGTAAGGTTTAACAGTGGTTTTCTGCAGATCAGGCTTTATGTGGTACCTATTGAGTGCGTCAAAATGAGTCTATATGAGGGAAAGGGTCAAAAGATTTGACTGATTTAAACTCTTTACCTGAGATAGACATGTTTTATTGCAGTAGCAAACAGAGCAGACCCAGAACAGACAGCTTCTGGAGGGAGCTGTCTCACCAGGGTGTTCTCTATTTTCCATACAGTATTGTAGCTCAGATTCTATACAGTCTGCACAGCATTGTTTCATATTCCCCATTGAAAATTAAGTAAAATTGATGTTCATCAAGTCATAGATTTGTACAGGAATGTTCATAATATGATTAAAGGGTTTATATCCAACATATTGCTAGGTCTTAGAAATAATTGAGTGGGTGAGTAGGATTATTTGTGAAACATTAACACCATTGTTTTACAGGAGCTTGGCTTATAATAGAATGGCTGGCAAATTGCTTTAAAGCCATTTGTTTTTAATTCTGTGATTTAGAAAACATAACATGCAGATGCAGCTTTAAGGAGAAAGAAGAAAAAACAAAACACAGATCAGTGTCAAACAACGCAATTATCCATTTTTGTTTCAACATTCATTGATAGAGCTGATGGAAATCTGGCTAATTTATTATCATTATCATAAATTAAAGGAATAAAAAAAAAAGTTGAATTTTCTTTCTTTATGTTTTTTTCACTTGTTCATGAGAATTTTAAAACTGAGGTTCTGAAAAAAAAGATGATAAAAAAAAAATAAAAAAAATGGCCTGAATTCTATAATTTAAAGACCTAATTGCTTGAATCCATGAGGATTTAAGTCAAAGATGTCCCGGTCCCTCCTCCCATACTGGAAGTCAGTTAATTGGCTGTCTGTGAAACTATTAAGAATTAAAATAAAAGACCTTGAATGTTTGTTAAAAAATGTAAAATGTTTGTTAAATTATTACAATAATACCCTACCTTATTTAATTTTGGTAGTGAAACTATACCTAATGAAAATCTGAGGAAGCTTTGAAAAATGAATAGATAAAAAAGAATGCATGTATATATAGTATGTGGATGGCCCAACAGTCATGGCAATCAACTTTTACTTCAAATAGACTCATTTCAAGGTATATAGGCAAACAGAGCAGACCCAGACCAGGCAACTCCTAGTGTTTACACATTCAGGATGTGGCAAAGAAAAAAAAACATTTAAAGATCAACCAATTAACATTCATCAAATCATAAATTTGTACATGAATATTCATAAGATAAAGCGTTAACTTCCAATTAATTAACTCCTCACTGCTGTGGGTTTGAATGATGTCTGATTTTAAAAACCTTGGTACTGTTAGAAAGGTCATCAGATTTCCAACATTTCACTTGCTTCATGTTTTGACTTAAGTTATTCATGGTACTTCAGACCGTTGTAGAGGAAGCCAGCCTCCCAGCTGACTTGCAGTATATTTCCTCCACAAATAATGAACCAGATTGCAGCAGTTCCAAAGATTCATACTGATATGTATTGTACCCACCACTTTCTTATCGCAATGTTAAATCGTTACACCACTACTTTCTCATGCCACTACTTCACCTTTTGAAAGGGGGACTTCATACCAAAGGCTGACCATTATACTGTTTCATATCTTTTTATTTCTATATGCACGTAGAACAGTTTGATACATGTACACATATACTGGAATTCCGCATGTCACATTCTATCCTGTCCACAGCTTGACCATTCTTTCTCAGCCATGCTCATTGTGAGCCTACTGTCCTCGGTGGCCGAGTGGTTAGAGCGTCTGCCTCAGGTGCAGGAGGCCAGACTATGCGAAAACTTTTCCTTCTTCACAGGACATTGCAACAGGTAAACACAAAATTTCCTGAAAAATTTCCGTAGCAGCAACTTTTACTTGTTGCGACATTTTTACCTGTTGCAATGTTTTAAACAGTATTTAGTAAAATTTTTAATATAATGAATATTCACTCATTTTTAGCTATTTTTAGATTTTCTCTGTTTTACATATACACTGTCCTAATCAGCTGTTCAAAACTCACAAATGTAAAAATGTGAGACCTGCAAAATAAGTACATATAGAGGAATAAACACTACCCCATTACAACAAGAAATTATTTTTGCACAGATAAGATCATAAAATGCTATGCAAAAACTAAAGTTCTTTAAGTTGTGTGACCATAATGAGGAAATAAGCCGAAAAACTATACCTGAAAGCGTCTATTATTGTCGTCAGGAGCTCCCTTCTTTGGTTTGTTGCTAGAAGTAGAAGGCAATTTTTGACCCGGCATAGCACCATCAGAATATCTAAATTCATTGACAACAAAATCTAGATTTAATTATTTACAATAATAAATATTGAAATGATAAAAATTGAACCTGATCATAAATTAAAACGGGTATGACTTTGTTAATTGATTATGGAAACCGAATAAAAAGAAGAAGAAAAAATCTTTCGTGATAATCGTCTGCCATGTTGTTGATTGTTGACTGATAAAGACAGTTTTCCGCATGGTTTCCATTACGAAAGATATAAGTTTGTACATTGCGGGGAACCAATTCGCAATCGTTACTGCTTGGCCATCTCAGACAGCCGATAATCATTACATAATCTCTAAAAAAAAGCAAAGGAAACTGTTTTTCGAAGAAAAAGAAAGTAATTTTCTGAAAATGAAACGGTGCTGTATGGATTGTTTCATCGGATATTGTGTCCGACAATAACAGACGCTTTCATTGGTCAAAATGGAAATATACCGTACATGTCCGACTGACCGATGGACATTCGCATTGACTGGGAGGTAGTGGGTTCAATCCCCGGCCGTCGTAAAAAATGGTACTTTTAAAGCTCCCTTGCATGGCGCTCAGCATATAAGAGTAGTTGCAGGACTGATTGGCCCGGTGTCAGCATAATGTAACTGGATGTGGTATCATGCCACATGTCTACGGCGTGATACTACAGTGTAGCAACACTATATCTGCCACAAGTAGATATTGTCTCCAAATGACTGAAATACTGTTAGTGGGATATTTAACCCAATAAATAAACAAACCAACCTTGCGAGCCTTTTCAATACTGTAAGAGATTGCTCTAGTTTTATCTTGAACACTCTTACTTGAAGCACCTACAAATCTATTTTAGCATCCCACCTTCAGAACATTCCAAAGAAGTACTCAATATGAAAAACTATATAAAAATTAGCAACAATCAAATATTTTATTTGCTTCAGCTAATTTGGCAACTACCTCTGCTGAACACATTTATCAAACTATATTGTCTCGAGATTATAGTTCAGAAGGTACAAATCTTGATGTTGCATTTCAAAGTTGTTTAATGATCTTTTTCTCTTTTTCAGTTTTTCTTTTACTTCTTGTTTTTGGTGTAAATGTCTATACTTTTCAACAGATCATTCGTATATAACAGAGACCTTTCAAGTTTTGGGAGATCTAATCCAAAACTTGATTTAGATGCACCAAGTATTGGCACGATATAAACTATAAGTCAATTATTTTAAGAACTTATTTGACATATAAAATACACTACGTCAATAGTGGGGGATTTTTTTATTTTTTTTTTGAAAATATTTTTAGGCAAAAAACATGTTTTGTATCCAACCTCTTCAAATAGCAAATTCTTTTTAAAAGGGGCGGCAGGGAAGATGTTGCTTTTGTTTATAATTCGTAGAATATATCAGGTTGTTTGTTTTCTGTTAGGTCTAACGTCTCGCCAACGATTTTCAGTAATTTGGAGACTATATCTACTTAAAACAGATATAGTGCTAGACATACATATACCGTCCCAGGTGGCTAAGTGGCGAGAGTGTCTGCCTTGGGAGCGGGAGGTCGTGGGTTTAATCCATGGCTGCGACATACCAAAGTTATAAATAATGGTATTGGTATAGCTGCCTTGCTTGGCGCTCAGCATATAAGGATAGTTGCAGGACTGGCTGACCCAGTGTCAGGATAATGTGACTGGGTGTGGTATCATGCCATATGTCTAGCATGATACTGCAGTGTGGCAGCACTATATCTGTCTCAAGTAAACATCGTCTTCAAATGACTGAAATACTATGGATGGGATGTTAAACCAAACAAACAGTCCATAATCTTTAAATGAATGTTATGCTGATGATGAGACGTTAAACCAAACAAACAGTCCATAATCTTTAAATGAATGTTATGCTGATGATGGGATGTTAAACCAAACAAACAGTCCATAATCTTTAAATGAATGTTATGCTGATGATGAGACGTTAAACTCAGCAAAAAATAAATCAATTAAAAATGGTATTTTCTGGATTATTCTCTAGCTGACTTTTGAAAAAGATGAAATATAGCTAAAGAATGTTTTGAATTAAAGGTCATTTGATTAAGGTTGAGGTCAAAGCAAATGGTCACATGAGTAAGTTTTGTAATTGTTACATATCTCCTGAAATGTTTATGGGAATTAAAATTGCATACCGGTATCTGCCATATTGGGATGATCTGCTGAGGTTTAGTTGAATCATGAATCATATTGAGGTCAAGGTCACACTTAAAGGTTAAAAGATATAAAAATCTTAAGTTTGTGTGTATGCCATATCTTTTCAGAAAAAAAGAAGAAACGAAAAGAAACATATAAACATATATACACATACAAATAAGTGTGGGATTTTGTTAAAAAAATATATGATAATTTGATATCTAATGAGACAAATTGTGAAGTGAATGTAAGTCAAGGTCAGTATCAAAGGTCAGTTGGTACAATGATGTTTTTTGTCTCTGCTTAAATTACCTTGGAACTGCTGAAAGCATGTTGCTGTGATTTGGCACAACTGTTCTCCAAATTGAGTGTTGTTTTTCATGGCAGTGTTGTGATTTGTGCCAAGTTGACATCATATCAGCTTATGTGATTAAAGGTGAAGGTTTCATTAACAGCTCTCTCACATACCTGTTTCATCTGAGATAAATAAATTATGATTAATTCTAGAAGACAATCTGTTTAAATTTTGCAGTATGCAACAGAAATTATAAAATTTTCAGAAAACAATTATTAAGAGAATTTTATCAACTAAAATGCTAGTCCACAAGTAAAGGCCAATATTCAAAACATATATTTTTTTTAATTATGATCTTATATTTTTAGTAATTTATTGGGAATATATTATTTTAGCTTAAACGAATCCTTTTGGATGGTTCCCTGGGATTGGACCAGTACTTAGTGCCCAAAGTATGGTTTGAACCCACGGCCTTCAACTCAACACTAAATTATGTGTATTTCTACTTGACTACAGCACTTTTGGAAATTGCTTCAAAGTTGGACACAGCAGTTAATTTATCTGTTATTAAGATTTTATTGTTATAACTTTATCAAGATCTGCATATTATAGCTATTTCATTTACCTGAGGTAGTCATTTCAATATTTTAACCCTTTCCCTCATAGAGGACACCATGAAAAGACCTATGCGAACAGCATAAAACCAGATCAGCCTGCGAGTAACTCGCAGGCTGATCAGGTTATGCGAACAGCATAAAACCAGATCAGGTTTTATGCTGTTCGCTGCTCCTCAGTGGTCTGGAAATGAGGATTTTGTAATTAAATTTGGTAAGGTTTAACTGTGGTTTTCTGCAGATCAGGCTTTATGTGGTACCTATTGAATGCATCAAAATGAGTCTATATGAGGGAAAGGGTGAATGACACTGTTAAACACTTATGACACTTTAATCAGTACCCCTTTTGAGATAAGAAATCAAGGGCATATCATCTATTATGTACAAGCCAGCAGATATATTTGAACCTTCAAGAACACTGCAGACCTCATGATTGTGGTTCCTTATATAATTATTCCCAGGGTGGATGGAGGGTGGGGGCAGGTGTTTGGATGGGGGAGACCTTAACCTGTGCATGTTTTATTTCAAGCCTGGTTTATAATGCCCAATGTTTTTGCACAGCTGTAAGAAAACACAGTTTTTACTCATAGACATACAAACCTTCAGGAAATATACATGTAATTTTTGTAGCACTGCCATCATTATAGCAACATTTCTATCTGTAAGCCCTTAGTCTTAACAATGTCTGTATAGTCTCTTTATAACCTATCATATCTCTGTACACACACTATTCTTTGTTTTTATATCAAAACGGTTCCATAATGTTGAGTGTTATTTTCTCCTGTTCAATTCATGCACTTATCTTACTGTACTGGTTTGTCCCTGTTAAACACTCCCAGGGACTTTATAGTTTTAATTAAAATAAAATTAAAAAAAACCTAAATATTTAACAAATCTTCATTTAAGCAACTAGCTATCTTTTTATGAGTTGTATATCCAGGTACATTATTTTATGTGTTATTTTGAATACATTGATACCTGAACTTTTGATGTAGAAAGGGACTAAGGGCTTTTGTAAGAAAAAATATGGTATACATTTATCTCTAATCATATTATTGTCTTGCAAGATTGTCCAAAATGTATACATTAGTTTCATATTAGACTTATAGATAGAAACTACATCACATTCTCTCACACATGAGAAAATAGTTTTAGTTCTTATGGGTCTAATCAGAACGATTCTCCCATTAGTAAGTTTATTTATTCATCCAGTTAGTGTGTGTCCTTCAGTTTGATAACAAATATGTCATCATAGGAATCAAAACATCTTTTTCACTTCAGCAAGCTGTTTCAAGTCTAGCACTCGTGGGTATGAAGCAAGGTAATAAAGTATAATGGTAAAAACGATAATGTGAAGTAGGGTTGGTTTATAAACCGTCAGGCTTGATACACCGGTACTTATGGCAGAGGTTTGGCATACATTGTTGACACATACTGTACGAGCGTGGCATTTTCCATGCAGGAATCAGTAATAGTAGATATCATACATGGCTGATACTGTGTGACTTGAGGTATTATTGTTATGGTAACAAAAATAATGAAATACCTTCTTATTTAACCCTTACATTGCTGTGGTCATTTTTGACTGACTTTGCTGCTAGTGCATATCAAGATTAGCATGCACATCCATGCAATCTGATCATGGTCTGCTCTATGGCTATTCAGTCAAATAATTTTCATCAAGCATCCCCATAAATAACTAATGGTACAGTCCAAAATAAAAATGGACAAGTCCAATAAAGAAATTTAGTATTGTAAGGGTTAAAGTAGCTCATTCACAAATGATATATAGAAATAAAGGTGTTTTTTTTACTCTTCCTAATTAATGAGGGTGAAGTCTTTGTTTCTTGACCAATAAACTCAGCAATGAAGGTAACACTACACGGGAAAGCATTTTTTTCATAAATTCCTGCTTTGGGGAAATCTATTAAATATAGAATATGATATTCCCAGAACAACTGAATGTGGTACTATGTGACATGTTTAGTTCAGCCTTTGAAGTGAGCACATTCATAAAGAGTGAATGTGATCAGTCATGTGATGGCACATGGGAATAAAAATTCTAAATATTTGTTTCAGTAAGTACTGTTCGTATCACTATATATATATATTGCCAGATGGAAAAAAAAAACTTCCATATATTTTACAATCACAGAATGTTGCATTGGGTGACTATGCATCTGTAAATAGGTATTAAAAGACATAATAAACACATTAGTTGATAAAAACATTCAATGCGCTGAGAGACGGCAGCGGGATTAACATGAAATAGCTATAATTCTAAACCCATTAATTCATAAGTGATTGAAGCAATAGAGGCAAAGGTCATGTGACGTGAAAAACTCCACAAAGTCATGCTGTCATGCAACTACAGTTGCTACAGAGTCAGTTAAGTCAGTCAGTTCTCTGTTTGTTACATAATAATCTGGAGTAAGGGTCATGAACCTGATTTCATTCATAAGTTGCATACCTAAGTAGGCCATTCCCTTTCTTCAGAACTAGTAAACCTGATGTATACATTCAATCTGTTGTTGAGTATTTTTAAAAATTGACAAGGTGTTTGCTTATTTAAGATACTTGAATGTTTCCCTTTTTATTTCAAAGTTAAGATATGCTCTGGGAGGAACCTAACTTGCCATCATGCAAAATTACATGTGGACTTATTTAGGTTAATTACATACATTGGAGTTTCTAATGCGGATTGCTATTTCTTTTTTTTTTTACAGGAGTAGATCTTCATGTATGTAAAATGGGTGGCTACTCAGATTAAAAAATGTCACGGATAGTTTGTTCATGCTTAAAATGGATGTTTCAAGTGCAAAATAATGGTAAAGAAAACATGTTAACAAACAGTATCACATTAAAAGCGGTTCGGTTATGATTAAACTGTCTGTGTAACATATTCCATTGGTATTCGTTAGTGCAGAATTGCATTGCATTGATACGCACTAAGTGCGGAGAGGTACAGTTAAATTTGTCGTGGAAAATAAGCAAATCAGCAAGGTCAGCAAGGCCTGTTTTGATTTCCAGCTACTTAAGACGGCTGCCACCATCTAAAAATAAAATTCTAAGTTAATAACCATCTATAAACAAGCTGCTTTAAGTTTTTAAGTTTTACTGAGCATGAAATATTAATAGGTTGTTGGAATAGGAGCCAGCTGGGATTGTTATGAAACAAAATCATATCCTTCTTCACACAGGTGGCATAAAAAGATACCTAAAAGTACACAAACAGTTTTCAATATGAACATTCATGATGTGTTTTCAGTGTTTTATTCTTTCAAGAATGATAAGGCCTTCAAACTGCTCAAGAAGGAGCTGTAAATAATAGATAAAGGGCAGATAACTGTAGTAATTATGGATTAATGGGAGAAGACAATTGAAAACTGTAGATTATTCAGATCAAGGACTCTCCACCAGTTAGATATATTGAATTACCTGTGATGGGAGATAATTGTGGTAAAAAACCTATCTTGATTTCATGCATGATGATAACAGGCTTTGCAAAGTTACTTTTATTGACTTCATTTAATGGAGACAACTCCTTCGTAAAACAATTCAAGGTCTGATAGCATTGTTGCGTAAACATGTGGCTAATATATTATTTGTTTGATGCTTTTGTTGTGTTGGTTTAACACTGTTGAAAACAATCGTGATTATAAAACATTAAGTGTGGTAAAATGATGATAAAGAGCTATGTATGGAGTATAATAAAACTATTAAATGATGAGCCAGTTGTTAAGGTTTATATGTGTATTTCATTTTTTGTATTAATATAAAGATAAAAAGAAGATTTGTTTTGAGTGGATATGGGTTATATCTCATTGAGTAGTGATATATTTTCATGAGCACATAGGGCGAGTGAAAATGTGAAAACTGTATCACTTCAAGATGAGATATAATGCATATCCACGCAAAATAAACAAATTTTCTTTATATGTTACGCTAACTGCTGCTACATTGCTACATTTAGTTTATAAGTAAAAAAAGTAGTCCCAGAAGATCTATATCATCACACTGTGGGATATGGATTTTGTCTCACTGATAGAATACAGTATTTCATCAGGTAGCATAAAATAAAACAGAATATTATTATACTTGCATCGATATTAAACAGTTTTTATAAACAAAATGTTAGCTGCTTCTTTATTTTTTACTGATATTAGAGTATTGGTTCCAGTTGAAATTGTTTGTTGTGATATAATGATTTCTTTAGAAAGTCTGATATAAAAAGCTTTTATTTAGGCATAAATAATGTTTCCACTAGCCTGACCAACACTATTTTCTGGTACCGACTCTAAACTTTTTTCCCTAGCATTTGGGTTACCACGGTTGCAAAATGCTGTTTTTCATTACATCTTCTAAAAAAGTAAGGAAAAACAAAAAACAAAATATAAAGGAAGAAAAAAAAGTTCTACCAACCTACCCATCAAATTTTTTTTTTTTGAGATGTTAGTGGAAACAATAACTTATTTATTTTTCCCATATTGAAAAGGGTATAATTATGCAATGGATTTTATCATACCACAGTCATAAAGCACTCATATCAAAATATACATATGCTCAAAAGTCAGCAGCTTTCTAATATTATTTTGTTATGACATACTGTACAGTGTGATACTGCAGTTAACAGAATATTTAGTGATGATATACTACTGTGTATTGAACAATTAGCACTGAAAAATACATCAGGAAATATATTAATCATGGAGTCAGATTGAAACTAGGCTAAGTACTTATATAAATACATGCACTTAGCCTAGTTTCGCTCTCACACCTTGATATTGAAAACATCATCTCAGGTATAATTAATAGAAAACATTTTTTTTGTGTGTAAATGTGAAACTATTTATTCTCAGTAATTTAAAGGCTAAAAAATGTCAATAAAACCATTTGGAAAGGGCACCGTGAATTTGTAGATGATGATATGTTTATTAGTACAGTCAGAATTATGTAATGAACGATCTATATTTAGCTCAGTAAGTCGTTTTCAGTTGCGAAGAATAACTATAATGCTGGCACTTTGAATATTAATGGCATGTTTTCTTGTCTTTTCTATTACAGAAATGAGTCGGCAAAGTTTAAATGCAATGGGGTGTGTTGTTTCACTTAGTGTTTTGAATATCTGCCAACCATAATGAAGGTAAGTAACTCTTTCATTACTACTTTTTCCTCTACTGTCTTATTTGTCCTTTATGATTGTACTAGTTATGTCCCTTTGCATTGAGAAAGCAAGTATTCCTGAACTATCACAAAAATAATATTGTGACTAACAAATTGAAATTAACTTGGATGGTTCAGTACTACTGCAACATCTTTATATCAACAAACTAGCACTGATGCAGCATTAAGAATGTTTTGAATCAAATAATATAAGTATACAAGTAGACAGATAAGCTTCATACTAAAATTTGAACTGGTTGTACAACGAACTGATACATCCATCTATCTATCCAAGCAGATCACATGTATGCATCACTTTACTTCATAAAGACCAATTTTGACGCTTTGGCAGACAGGACTGATCAAGATCAAGTAGCTCCTATAGGAGCTATCTGATCAGGGTCTCCTCTGTTTGCTCATTCTGCAAAGAAAAATCCATTGTTTCATGTTACCATTTAATGTTCAGTAAATTAATATTCATAAATTTGCTCATAAATATTCATGAGGTAAAGGGTATAATTATGTCAGAAGCGCTTTCATTACGTCATCATCATCTTGGTTGCTGTGCAGGGTCCTTACAGCATCTTGCCAAGTCAGGTTTAATCTGGAATAAAAGAAATCAGCTTTTGATAGATGTTTGATTATTTGTTTGAGAGAAATCCTGAAATAGAGTCTGCAGCCTCAGCAGGAATCGAAGGTTTGGTAGATAATGTTCTGAATATATATAATTGTTTCAGTGTAATTTAAAAGCTTCAGCTGTGATGGGTTCCTTCCCTATGGCATAATTATTTATCGGAAGATGTTAATTGATAATTTTATTTGGTAATTTAGGTCTGCAAATCTGAAACGTTCTAGTTGGTAAAATATATTCACAAGGAATGTAAGCATAGAATAACTGATATACCTTGAACTTATCTAATTTTAGCATTGCATTTATGTCTGTCGGTCTATAAGTCTAAAAGCAGGATTTCTTTGAATAAACAAAAAACGTATTTTGGCTTTACAAGTATTATATGTATCTAAGAATTCTTGTTAGAATATTTTATGAACTTACTGAACTTGCACTTTGGCCACATGAACAAAGCCATTTCAGCATGAAGTTCAAATTATCACTCACATTGTACATTCTATGTCAAATGTTTCAGTGAAAACATGTCACTTATTCCATGCATAACCATAAAACAGTAAAAGATGGGTCACAAGAGAATGAAAATATACAATTGCTTTGAACACTCTAGAGGCCACAGTTTTAGACCAATCTTCATAAAATTTGGTCAGGATGTTTGTCTACATGAATTTAAAATTGGGTCATGAGGGGTCAAAAACTAGGTGTCTGGGGCAAATCTTGGAGAAAAACCTTGTGAACACTGTAGAGGCCACATTTTTTGGCCTAACCTTCATGTAACTTGGTCAGAATGTTTGTTTACATGAAATCTCAGATGAGATCAAAACTGGGTCACATGGGGTCAAAAAGTAGGTCACCATAGCAAATGTCACATTTTTAATTCAATCTTCATGGAACTTGGTCAGAATGCTTGTCTACTTGAAATGTGGATGAGCTCAAAACTGAGTCACATGGGGTCAAAAAGTAGGTCACCAGGGCAAATCTTAGAGAAAACGTTGTGAACACTGTAGAGGCTACATTTTTAGTCCCCTACCGGTGTTCACACCGGAGGGGACTATAGGTTTGCCCTCCGTCTGTCCGTCCGTCCGTCTGTCCGTCTTTCCGTCTTTCGGCTCAAATCTGGATCCCGCGATAACTTAATAACTAAGCAAGCTAACTTGATAAAACTTGGTATATGACTAGATGGCAATGTGTAGATTATGCACGTCATTTTATTTTTGTTCTTCGACTAAAATTGTGGTTGCTATGGTAACGGAAATAGTGAAAATATGGCAAAAATGGGATCCCGCGATAACTAAGCAAGCTAACTTGATGAAACTTGGTATATGACTAGATGGCAATGTGTAGATTATGCACATCATTTTATTTTTGTTCTTCGACTAAAATTGTGGTTGCTATGGTAACGGAAATAGTGAAAATATGGCAAAAATGGGATCCCGCGATAACTAAGCAAGCTAACTTGATGAAACTTGCTATATGACTAGATGGCAATGTGTAGATTATGCACGTCATTTTATTTTTGTTCTTCGACTAAAATTGTGGTTGCTATGGTAACGGAAATAGTGAAAATATGGCAAAAAATGGGATCCCGCGATTACTAAGCAAGCAAACTTGATGAAACTTGGTATATGACTAGATGGCAATGTGTAGATTATGCACATCATTTTATTTTTGTTCTTCGACTAAAATTGTGGTTGCTATGGTAACGGAAATGGTGAAAATATGGCAAAAAATGGGATTGATTATCATATTGAGTCAAGGTGGAGCCGGTAGGGGACTTTATGTGTTGCATACAACACCAGTTACTTGTTGTCCCAGTCTTCATAAAACTTGATAAGAATGTTGTCTGCATGAAATCCCAGATGAGTACAAATTTAGGTTGGATCAAAATCTAGGTAATTTAGTCAAATGTTAGAAAAACATTGCAAACACTATAGACGTTTAGGTAATCATGCCAAACACAGCAATCTTACTCAGGTGAGCAACACAAGACTATTTTGGCCATCTTGTATTAATTTTACAACCAATGGATGTCATTGCATAGCTATAAAATACCCTGCATATTTCCTTATTCATGCTTCTATATTTAGAGTATAAACATGTTTGAGAAATTATTTATTTATACCGTTGGAATGGGACTTAATAATCAAGAATGAGGTTTTTTGTCTTGGTATGTTGTACCATGTTCTATACATGTATTACAGAGCATTCAATATGATTTTATAATGTTGTCAGGGTATGAATCACCATGAAAATTCTATAATTACTCAGTGATAGCTGTGTCACAGACTTATAGATCCCTTGCAAAGAAGAGTTATTTTAAACTTTATTTATTTTACATCAATTACGAAACAAGTTGTCTCAACTTATATGTATCACTCTCGATGGCTCTGATAGTGGCGTGTCTGGTCATTATTGTGGGTTTTATGGTTGTGTTGTTTACATGGAGTGGTTTACATACTGAACTTTTTCTCAGTTTCTGTGTTAGAAGATAAAATACCCTTAAATTGAAAGGTTAGGTCAACTTCTTTAAGTTGGCTATAAAAGTGCTGTAAGCAAAAATGGTATTCCTCAAAAAAGTAATGTATTTCTTTAATATCTCCCTCACTGTCTTTTTATTGTTTTACAGTTTGCATCAGGATTACCATTTAAAGATGTCTTAATAGTAATAATATAAAAATTAAAAGGAACACTCTTGAATACCAAATAGGGACAACATTCTTTCATCGCTCTCCAATCAAAGGAGTGTAATGAAATTAATGCACTTATCACAGAAGGGAGGCAATCTGAGTGTTTTATAACACTATACAAACACAGTTGTCTATCTTAGTTCAGAAGACCTACATTTGCAGTTGATGTGATGATACATCTTAAACATACACTGGCCTGTCTAGACAGGAAGGTGAAGTATGAAGAGGTATTATTCTTTTCTCTGAAATGTTTGACTAGCTACCCAGGATTTGTTATAATGTCAAGTGGTATTTATATCTGAGTTCATACATATTTGATCTGTGAAGGGCTACAGGTGAAACTAGGAATTGCAGTCTGCCAACTTCTTTGATTGCTATGGTTACAGCACTGGTCTATAAAATATTCAAAGTGTTGTTGTTTTTTATGACATATAGAGAATAAACAAGAAAATGCTTTTATATATACAAATAGCCTTTTCTAATATTTGAAATCTCATGTTATTTTGTGGTCACATGATCATACATGTAACTTAATGAGAGCTTCTCATGATTTGCTCTTTACCAATGTCAGAGTTGTGGATCACCCCTTATAGAGTCATTTTTAGGATCAATGAATGTCTGGCCTCCGTCCATCCATCTTCCATCCATCCTCCACAATTAGTTTTTTTGCACTCTAGCATCTTCATTTCTTAAGCAATCATCTTCAAACTTTATGACAATGTTTATTATCATAACCTTTAATTTGGCTGATATCGGCCTATTAGTCGGGTTCCCCTTTTAATTTAAAAAACCATTTCACTTTGTTTGCACTGTAGCATCTTCATGTCTGTAGCAATCATCATCAAACTCTATAACAATGTTTATAGCTATATTCTTTTGGCCAAGTTTGATCATGGCTAAAATCGACCAATTGGACAGGAGTCATGCCCCTTTCAATCTAAACAATGCCAGATTTCTTGTTTGCACTCTAGCATCTTCATTTCTTAAGCAATCATTTTCAAACTTTATGACATTTTTTATAGCCATAATCTCTGGCCAAAATTGATTATGACCGATATCAGCCAATTACATCAGGAGTTATGTCCCTTCTAATGTTAAGAATTGCCAGATTCCACTTTGTTTGCTCTCTAGCTTTATGATAATGTTAATAGCCATAATCTCTAGGCCAAGTTTGACTATGGTTGATATCAAATTATAAGTCAGGAGTTATTGCCCTTTAAAAAATAAAAATGCCAGATTTCATTGTTTAAACTCTAGCATCTTCATTTCTTAAGCAATTGTTTTGAAGTTTCACTGAAAATGTTTAAAACCATAATCTCTCAGTCAAGTTTGACCTCAAAGTTTGACCACAGGCACGGTTTAGTTTGAGGAATTGAAATAATCTCATGGATTATGTATTCAGTACAACTATGCTATAATTTAGTAACTTGTACAGGCAATGAAGGCAGTTTTTCTCAGGTGAGCGTCTTTAGGGCCATCTTGTTTAAACTTCCCTTGACTTTTTTTTTTCTGTCTGCATGAATTCTAAAAAGAAAAAAGTTTAAAAAATTATATAGTATAAAACATTATATAGATGATTAGATACTATAAGAGTGAATAAGTTTTGACTTTTCAGAATGTAATTAATATGAAAATGTTCCTTGATACTGTGAATTTTATTTTTTTTGTTGACATAAAATTTCATTTATTATTAACTAAAGGCAAATTTGCAGGTACATTTATTTGTGAATTCATGTTCTAAAAATTGGTAAACCTACTAAATGAATAGTTTTTATGGGAATTTATGTTTGTGGATAAAAACTTCCTTAAGAGCTACAAAAATTAATGAATATGCAGCAGATCATTGGTTTCTCACCACTGGATCTTGGGAATCTACCCTTTAATGTTCTGTGGGGGCAAAGTAGTTGCCCATTCAGACACTGGGTTTCTGTGGGTAATCTGGTTTTATACATATTTAACCTAAATATTTTGGGTTGATTGGCCAGTAACAAGACATTAGCAAACTTGAAATAGACTCAGTATCTTTTTTTTTTTATGGAAATTACAAGTGTTTACTTTGATGGAACTAGTAATTTGTCAGGGAATTACTGGTGAAGCACCAATTGACTGATGAAATTAGGACTTGGCAGATAAAGAAAAAAATTGATAGGAAATGCTCAAAGGTTGGCATACTGTTCCTTTTGTGGGATAGACAAAGAACTGTAAACCACATGCACAGAATACCAAACATCATAATCAGTAACTGCCTGAAAAAGTCTGGTTGTTAGAGGCATTTCTCTCTAAGTATTACAGATAAAAAAAGAGATATTCCTTAATACCTCGTGAATATTCATGTACAAATTAATGATTTCAGGAATATTAATTTTCACAACTCAAAATTTTTATGAAAACAATGAATTTTTCTGTAGCATACAGACTGTGTAGAATCTGAGCTACAATATTGTATGAGCAAACAGAGGAGACCCTGATCAGACAGCTCCTGGAAGGAGCCATCTCAGTTTTGAATGACTGCTTTGTTTTTCAATGCATCAAAATGAATCTAAAAGAAGTAAAGGGTTAAAAAATGATACTTTTTTCTTTACCTGACCCAGGTGGTAGGAAGTAGCCCTAGTTTGAAGATTTTTCTGATGGGCCCTTAAATGCTTCCATAATGCTTGCTAAAATGGACATTGACACTACATGACTGGCTTAAATTTATGATCATGATGATGTAACTAAGTATGAAACGTAGCACCTGAGGCCCATTAGTTCATGAAAATTATACTCAAACTCCTATTAAGACTTATGGCCTAATGACTCTGAGCATGAAAATCTATACACAAGTATAGTACATTTCTTTTCAAAATTATCAGGCCAGATCTGCAGTTTTTGAGTAACTTTCAAGCTAATCAGGTCTTTAACCATGTGCTCATTGACTAAATGACAGGGCACCATGGTTCAGTGTTAACATACCGACTGGATTCAAAGGTTGTGGGTTAAACCCTGTTGGGGGGTTGGATTTTTCATGATATAAAGTACTGGTATAAGTATGGTATTAGTATAAGTTGTTAGAACTTGTTTCCCTATCATATAAAATAAATAAGTTTAAATTAATTAATTAAGTGACTCAAATCTGTGTATTGCCAGAGAATATTGGGACATGTGAAGTTCTTTTGTTTGGCACTGAAGGACATTTCAGCAGGTTCCGGCTGATTTTGATTTTGGTAAAAAAAAAGATTTTTTTTTGAATTTGTCATTTATTTTAAGTTGAATGATAGAAGAAAACCTAAATTTTAAGATTCATGTAATAAGAATATCATCAAAAGTATATTTACCAAATTTTGAAGGTACAAAAGTCTGTGTTTAGCATTGCTATTTCAATAAAAGCAGTTTTAGTAAATTGTAAGTATGTATTTTTGTACATTTCATAAACTTTATTCAATTTACTCTAAAAAAAAAAAAATCTGTCTGTAATGTTTTATGTAGAAAATATATATATTCACATTTTGGGATATTTTATAATTGTCTGATGATTTTGTTTGTATTTTTTATTGCATATTTGTAGTATTTTTATCTAGTAATTAATAGAAAACATTATAAGTTACAAATGTTGATAAAAATTATTTTAAAAATATCATTTTAATATGCTGTTACATATTTGAAACAAATCTTCTTATTTTTAATGTATGTTTTTTTACAATTTTAGAACAGATCTTACCATAGCCGATCTTAAAACAAGATGATGACCGACCCATAATTGTTACTCAATACTAGAAATCTAAAGTATTTATCATCAAATTTTTAAAATCTGTTCGTTATAATATAGTTTATGTGCTTATTTATTCACTTCTATAGATCTAGATATTTTTCACAATAGAATCCATGGATGGTCATTGCAGATCCAAATTTGAATAGCCAGATGTTTTCTGCTATTCTTTTTAATTGGTTAGCACAGTTTCTAAAAGTTACAAGGTTAGATAAAGAGGTTGTTGAAGATGATTATACGGATGATTTTGAACTGAAGTACATAATTTTTTGAGAAATACTTCTGTTCTCTACATTTTGTAAAGTAGGTGGTTAGAATGTTGTGTAGAAGTGGCTGGCTGGTGTAGGAAGCCGCAGAATCTGTATTACAACGATCAGACAAGGTGGTTGGTCCCGGAGGACCAGGTAAATCTGCAGGAGGATGAGTCATACGACTCCATAACACTTGTTGTACCTGGCAGCCCACACAGGAACCATCTACGTATCACCACTTCACCCACTTCTAAAATATACAGGCCTCAAAGTTCACATTTATATATATATATATGTGTGTGTGTGCGTTTGTATATAGGGCATTCATTTGGGTCAAAAGTTGCAGTAACTTGACAGTTGTTTGAAAATACTGTTGCATTTGTAAATTTATTGATGCAATTATTGTATATGCAGATCCAGAATCCTGCTATAGTTGGGATGCCGTTGTAGATATTGTCTTGTACTGGAATGGGTTTGTTTATTGGTTTTAACATCCTGCCAAAAGTATTGAATCATTTAAAGACTATGACTTGTCTACTTGAGACAGATTTAGTGCTCCACAATACAGTATTATGCCATTAATATGTGGTATGATACCATACCCAGTCACTTCATACTGACACCAGACTAACCAGCCCTGGACTCACCTTTATATGTTGAGTGAACTGGAGTGGTTTGTACATTTATAACAGCAAATTAATGAACAATTCAGGGTCCATGGTTTAAAATATTGATGTTTTTTTTGAATCTGCATTGTGTTCATTAAAGCTGTAATTTAATATAAGTCCGTAAGTAGGTCATTGTTTATGCATACAGAAGATATAAATATTTACAACATGCATAAACAACAATGTAACATGCAACATCTGAAAATATTGCATCAAATTTTACATGAGATGTTTTGAAAAAAAATCACCTGAAAGTACTCAGTTTATTATTTAATGTACCATTCTGCAAATTCTAACTTTATATAAGAATATTTTAATTGGTAAATAGAGAATAAATGTTTATGGGTAGAGAATTCCAAAGCTTTGAACCTGAATGGCAAAAGATCTTCACTTTACTTAGGTAGTCTCTGGGATGAAATATATTGTTAAACAGTTGCAACTTTGCACAGAGATATGGCCCTTCATTTTTTTTTTTTTTTTTTTTGCAACAAAACGTACATACAGATTCTTGTTTGTACTTCTTTTTTTTTTTTTCTAATTTGATGGACCTAATTACAGGATTTATCTGTACCAAATCTAGTTGTGTATATTGTTGTCACATATGGTAAGGATGTTTTTCACAGAATTATGGTTCTTTGCTGGTTTTTTAGCTCACCTGATCACTTGTGCTAAGGTGAGCTTTTGTGATCGCCTTTTGTCCGTCGTGCGTCATCGTCGTCAACAATTGCTTGTGAACACTCTAGAGGCCACAGTTTTAGCCCAATCTTCATAAAAGTTGGTCAGGATGTTTGTCTCCATGATATCTTGGATGAGTTTGAAATTGGGTCACGCCACAGTTTTAGACCAATCCTCATAAAAGTTGGTCAGGATGTTTGTCTCCATGATATCTTGGATGAGTTTGAAATTGGGTCACATTGGGTTAAAAACTAGGTCAACAGGTCAAATCTTAGAAAAACCTTGTGAACACTCTAGAGGCCACAGTTTTAGCCCAATCTTCATGAAAAAACATTGCTAATGAATTGATGACGAAATGGTCAGTGGTAAAATAGTCCAGGTCAAACTAGAAATGGAAATTAGCCTAGTTTGCCATTCAAAATTTCAGTGGTCTCAAATTCATTAAGCAAAAACCAGTCAATTAGAAAACTGTGACTTCTACAGGCCACAGTTTTAGCCCAATCTTCAATAGACTTAATATGAATGATGACTGCATGAATTCCCAGTTGAGTGCAAATTCAGGTAGGATCAATATGTAGGTCACTTAGTCAAATGTTAGAAAAACACTAGATGCCAGATTTTTTGTCATTATGCCTAACACAGCCATCTTACTCAGGTGAGCGACACAGGGCCATCTTGGCCCTCTTGTTTTCAGCATTGTATAAAAACAGTTTCATGTCCATACTTTCGACAACCTTCATCTAGAATTGGGTGAAACGGGTACCAAGTCAAGTTGTGCATTTCATCAACATTTTTTATTGAAATGTTTTATCCCAGAGTTATGGCCCTTTGTTTAATAAGTGATAAGGAAGTTTTGTCTGGAGCATAACTTAAAGCTATCAAAGGGATTTGGGATACTTGAAACCTTAGATATATATAGATGGCCAGTAGTGGAAGTGCCTTGTTCCAGAATCCTGCCTGATTTTTTTTGTTATCTCCCTTTATTAAATTTTTTTTTTTTGGAAATTTCATTTGAAAACTATCAAATAGATTGACTTGAAACAGAGAGCTAGTTGGGTAAACAACAAAAATCATTGCAAATTTCTGACCATGTTGCATTTAATAATACTTCCTTTACTGTGTCAAGGCAATATACATGATATAATTATTATAATAATTTAAATAATTAAAATAATGTAATACTGTACATTACTATACAATAATGTAATACTGTACATTACTATTTCTATTCAATAATGTAATACTGTACATTATTATTACTATACAATAATGTAATACTGTACTATTTCTATTCAATAATGTAATACTGTACATTATTATTACTATACAATAATGTAATACTGTACATTACTATAAAATAATGTAATACTGTACATTACTATACAATAATGTAATACTGTACATTACTATTTCTATTCAATAATGTAATACTGTACATTACTATTTCTATTCAATAATGTGATACTGTACATTACTATTTCTATTCAATAATGTAATACTGTACATTACTATTTCTATTCAATAATGTAATACTGTACATTACCATACAATAATGTAATACTGTACATTACTATTTCTATTCAATAATGTAATACTGTACATTATTTTTACTTTACAATAATGTAATGCTGTACATTATTTTGACTATTCAATAATGTAATACTGTACATTATTTTTACTATAAATAATGTAATACTGTACATTATTTTACTATTCAATAATGTAATACTGTACATTATTTTTACTATTCAATAATGTAATACTGTACATTATTTTTTACTATACAATAATGTAATACTGTACATTATTTTTACTATTCAATAATGTAATACTGTACATTATTTTTACTATACAATAATGTAATACTGTACATTATTTTTACTATACAATAATGTAATACTGTACATTATTTTTACTATTCAATAATGTAATACTGTACATTATTTTACTTTTCAATAATGTAATTGTACATTATTACTATTCAATAATGTAATACTGTACATTATTATTACTATTCAATAATGTAATACTGTACATTATTTTGACTATTCAATAATGTAATACTGTACATTATTATTACTATACAATAATGTAATACTGTACATTATTATTACTATTCAATAATGTAATACTGTACATTATGGTTTCCCCACTTTAATCCACAGACATTTCTCTTTGTTACAAGTTATATCTCATTGATTAGAGAACCTGACGTTGAATTATACTATGTGGATCCCAAAACTGCATGATATATATCATATATGTGATTTATACTGTATTGATAGGACTGTGCTGTTGTGATGATTGACCTCATCAGAGAGGAAATTCATGGGACTGTGGCACTGTTATTGTTTACTACCATTGTAACTTTATAAAAACTGATTTTGACGAATTGGCAAACATAGCAGACCAAGATCTTTCTGATATGGTTCTCCTCTGTTTACTCATACAAAATCTACACAGTCTGTATGGCAAAGAAAAATTTCATACTGTGAAATCATTAATTTTTGTGGGCCACTAATTTTCATTGATTTTGTGGAGGGCTTTATTCACGAATATTATTCTCCATGAAAACTTTTCCTGATATAGACTCCTGTTTTCTAGAACATAGATCCACAAATAAATGTACCTACAAAACTCCCTTAGGTACATCAACAACAAAATTTAATGTCAACAAAAATTATTGATTTTACAGTATACCATTTGAATGTTTTGTCAATATTCATAAATTTGTACATAACTATTCATGGGGTAAAAGGTTAAATACCAAATTATTGAAAAATCTTTCTTTGGAAACTTACAGCGTATTGAGGGCTGACCACCAAACTGTTCCAATCTCCTTCTATTTCTATGTGCATTTAAAAGAATTTCTTGGTCATCCCTTGGTTTGTAGAACCATCGCATCCCCCTATCTATTGGAGTACATCTGATAATGAATAATGGGGTTAAAAGCAGAGTTTTATCTAGGTTATGAATTTCAAATGGGGTCAATTAGATGAAAATAGATTTTGATGGGGCTTTGATGGGATGTTTAGCTGATTGATGACTCCAAATGATCTGGCTTTTGTCCTTCAGAGTTTATAAATGGGTTACATACTCGGTCTCCCCCAATTTGTTTTTTCTCAGACACATATGCAACTTTGTAAGTCCATGAATTTAGTTCAATATTATGAGATCAGTCATTTGTTTTAAATTCATTTTATGATCATCTTTAGTATTTGTTTGAATTTCAGTAAGATTCATTGGGGGATGGAAGCAATTGAAAGTGCCATTGTTGTTGCATGCTAAAATACCTTTTTAGCTCATCTGAGCAAGAAGTGCTCAAAGTGAGCTATAGTGATCACCCTCCATCCATTGTTGTCGTCGTCCATCGTCAATTATTTGCTTTAAATGAAATTTCTCTGAATTAAACCACTGGACAATTTTAGATTAAACTTGGCAGGGATGATCCTTGGGTGAACCTTCACAAAAGTTGCTAAAATTAACTTGATCCATTGTAGAACTCTGGTTGCCATGGCAATGTAAAGAAAAAAAAATGAAAACTTTAAAAATCATCTCCTTCAAAAACTACTGGCCAGATATCAAAATGTTTAGTACAGCTGTTCCTTGGGTAACTCTCTAAAACTTTTCCGATCCGTAAAAATAATATGGTCACCAGGGATGGGGCTAATTTTCTTTATATGAATATACGGTAGTGAATATTTTAAAAACATCTCCTCTGAAACCGCTGGACAGAATATGATTAAACTTGGAAGGAATTGTCATTGGGTGAACATTCACAAGAGTCACTAAAATAAACTTGATCCATTTAGAACCCTGGTTGCAATGGCAACGGAAAGAAATGAATAATGAAAACTTTAAAAATCATCTCCTACAAAACTACTGGCCAGATTTCAAAATGTTTTAGTACAGAGGTTCCTTGGGTAACGCTTTACTCAGGTGAGCAATTCAGGGCCTCTATGGCCCTCTTGTTTAGAACAAATGATATTTTATTTGTCTTCCTTGTCAAAGTTTCGTTGGACTGAATTGAAATAAATAAAATAACTGTTTATTTATGGGCGGTCACAGTAATGACGGTTCAAAAACTTACTTAGTTCTTGAGTTACAAACTGATTTGTTAAATCACAAACTGAGTTGTTGAGTTACAAGAATAGAGGCTTGAATTACAAGACCGAAGTTTTCATGTTAAGGGGCAATTTACAAAGTATCTGTGCCAATGTCAGTAACTTGCCTAGACAAGTTCACCTATATTTTATATAGTTGTAAAAGTTTTCTAACACAAAGTCTTAAGAATAAACAATTACTTTAAGTATATGACTTATTTCATTTAAACAAGAAATATCTTTAACCCTTTCCCTCATAGAGGACAGCATGAAAAGACCTATGCGAACAGCATAAAACCAGGTTTTATGCTGTTCGCTGCTCCTCAGTGGTCTGGAAATGAGTATTTTGTAATTAAATTTGGTAAGGTTTAACTGTGGTTTCCTGCAGATCAGGCTTTATGTGGTACCTACTGAGTGCATCAAAATGAGTCTATATGAGGGAAAGGGTTAAAAAAAAGAGAAAGAGATCTGACTTACGAGAAATTATAACATGGGTATAATGTTGTATGGTGATTGATATAGTAATTAGAACACATCATTATACTTATACACTATATCATCAAGATCATTATGCATGCTAATAACACTACAAACAGGAAATTATCTTATGAATGCATGGTAGTTTTTTCCAAATGGCTCAAAATTGTCATGTAACATTTTTTTGTGCAAATTAAGTCGCCATATTTAGCCAATGAAATGGTAATGTGTATTAAATCAAGACTGATAAGTTTTTCTTATTTACAAATTTGATTGGTCTGTTAAGTATGTTTAAAGTTGGGTTATACAGCTTTGCTGAAAAAAATAAAAAAAACACACAAAAAAATTAAATGGGCTTACCTGTAGTCAAATAACAAAGCTCTCTTATCAGGTTTTCCCTTAAACTTAGCCATGAATGCCTAATCATACTTACTACTGGGTATTTCTTCTTTGAAATAAAGACTGCATTTGTTTTCTCTTGCAAAAATTGATAGCCACTGTCATGCGATGTGGGATATTGCAAAATCTCTTAAGACCAGCTTTAAAATCTGCCATTATTCTGAAAAATTGGATCCAATTTTTGTCCCGCTGGGAAAGCCAACATTTTAGTCTCCTGACTCTGATAAGTAACCTGGTAGAACAACTGTTGCTGCTGTTGTTGTTGCTGATAAACCTCTCAACAGCCCATCAAGGTGAGGCTAATGATTTTGAAGGGGATGACTCAAACACTGTTCCAGAAATCTCAAGTGTTATTACTTACATGTGGAAGGTCAAACAAGTGGATGTGAACATTATGACAATCTTCCCATCTTTTGATGATGATCTTGTTTTTAGAGTTTACCATTGTATCAACAGTATTTCAGTCACAGATAATGAAAGCTCAGCTCATTACTGGTGTAATAAATTGCTATGCACAAAAGCATCAGGGTTGTTGATCTGCAGATTGACTGCAAGCCAGCTGCTTCCTCACATTAAAAATCTGAAACCAAGACCCATCGTTTGAAATTTAGGACCTTGTTATGATTTCCAAATGGTTACATTATTATTTCAAGCATTATTTTTCAAATAAAGTTCCTGTCTATTTTCTATTTAATTTATTTATATACCAGTTTACAGAAGTCACACGCAAAGTATGAAATATACCTATAGACTTTGTCTTTATGACTTCTTTAGTGAGTTGGGCTGTATAGGAAAAAAATATGAAAAACTGAACTCTCATGTATTGTGTGCACCATTTCCCCTAAAATTGAAATAGAAATCGCATAAATGTGCACTATCTGAATCATATTGTGTTAGTTTGCACCAATGTATCTAATGAATATTGTTTTTTTGTTGTTGTTTAATTCAAATTTAAGAATTTGAGCTGTTTCTTTTTTTTATTTGAACATTTCTAATTGTTATCTGCATCACAGGATCTCTTCTAGTGTATTTATGTTATGAGGCCAAAAAAAAAAAAGTTACGTTTCTGGTCTCCGACCAGAAAAAAGAGGGTAGGTTGGAAGGGATATTTTTTTTTCCCCTTTGGAATGATGCGAAAAAGTAAAATGAAAAAGTAAAGGAAAGATTTTTTAAAGGTAGAAATGTCAAAAAAAAAATTTAGGGTTAGCTGTGAGAAAAGAGGGTAGTCTAGAGACCAGAAATGAACCTTTTTGCCTGATCATTTAATGAACATAACTTCAAAACAGGTATATCCCGTCCCAAACGTTTGTCGTAGGTTGTTGAAAAAAGGTTGCAAGCAAGGTTCAAGTGTGTTTGTTTGTTGGAGATTTGTACAGTTTTTCACAGGTTAAGCTGATATGCATTTCAAGGTGGTTTGGCGTCATGTTTATGATATCCCTGTCGCACTCGTAACATCACGACTTATCCTGTAGTTTCTGTCAGGTCCCGTTTTGTCCCATCCTGTACTAAACTGACATTACATGAAGACATGGTAGAATGTAGAGGTATAAATAACCTTAACCCTTTCCCTCATAGAGGACACCATGAAAAGACCTATGCAAACAGCATAAAACCAGATCAGCCTGCTGCAGGTTTTATGCTGTTCGCTGCTCCTCAGTGGTCTGGAAATGAGTATTTTGTAATTAAATTTGGTAAGGTTTAACTGTGGTTTTCTGCAGATCAGGCTTTATGTGATACCTATTGAGGGCGTCAAAATGAGTATATATGAGGGAAAGGGTTAAGTAATAGTTTTAGCTTTAATGTACTTTGGTATAATTTTGATACTGGTAATATGTTTATTTAATATTCAACCATTAATTATATCATTTTCAAATCCACTAAATGCAATATTCTTATTAAGAAGGTATCAATACCGTCACACAGCTTTGGCTCCCAGGACTTTACTTCAGAATTTATTGATGCGTTCTGAGATGTTCAGCAAAGCCAAACATTTTAATTTCTGCAGGAATTTTTATACACGTGTGCATATTGTGCATTAATGGCCACAACGCCCTTGCTAGATAGATATATTTCATGGGTAATAAAAGCCTCAGTCATTGCTTGGGTGTGTTGCATAGCTTAGGTTGGAAATACTTTAGAACATTTGACTAAGCTTTTTACCATATTTTCATAGTAAAAAGGTTGAAAATATTTTGGAGCATTTTGGCTTTTCCAGTGCACCTCTTTTCTTTATAGGCTACTGATGCTGAAATTTGATGTTTTTTCACCTTTTCCATGCTAAATTTCTTAATAGGACTTGTTTTTTCTTCATTTTGGACTGTGCCATTAATATTTATGGGTTGCTTGCTGAAAATTTACTGACTGAATAGCAGTGCAGACCATGGGATGTGCCGGCTGATCTTGGTCTGCATTGGTCACAAAGGCAGTAACAAGTGCCTGCAGCAAGTGTTTATAACTAATGACTTACATGGCTTGACTGCATTTTTATTTCACTGTATGATGATGACTAAGGTGGAGCCTAGCTGTCTATAAAATGAAGAATTAAAGATAAGAAGCCATATTTAGTGAAGATGCACTCTGTAGATTTTGGGAGAGTTTGAAGTTCAGTGAGGAAATTATTGCCTAAGGCTGTATGTGAAAGTGCAGAGTAAAATTTAAGCTGCAGTCCTGCCAACTTTGGGGTGTACAGTCATGCAGATGCTGGCTGTATAACCATATAACTCTGCCTAAATGCCCCAGCACCCTCACTCTGGGGCGTTGTAATTAAAAAAGTTTGCAAAATCCACTTGCTGAAAAATGTAAATTCTTCAACTAATTTTGAATACTGACTTCATTTCATTCAATGATTTAGGGTTAAGTCTATTTGTTAGTACAAGAACTGGACGTCTATTTGTACCTGGCTTTTCTCTAAAATATGGGGAGGGGGACTTCATTATACCCCCACAAATGAAGTTTGAGAGGGGGTATATAGAAGTCAGTATGTTGGTCTTCTGGTTTGTCAGTCTGTCCGACCATCCCAAAAACTTGTGATGCAAACTACTTCTTCATTTCTTAACTTTCGGTTCAAATTTTGTGTGTGCTTTGATAATCAGTTGGAGAGATGTGTGATATAAATTTCACTTGAGTTGTATCATGGATTACAGAGTTATTGCCCCTGATTTGACTCTAAATATCTTGTGATGCAACTTCTACATTTTTGTTCAAATTTGTGTGCATTATAATCAGGTGGAGAGGTGCTCATAAATTTCACTTATTTCTCAAGGATACAGAGTTATTGCCCCTGATTTGACTCTTAATATCTTGTGATGCTAACTTCTACATTTCTTTACCGAATCAGTTCAAATTTTGTGTGTGCATTGATAATCAGGTGGAGAGGTGCGTGTCATAAATTTTCACTTGAATTGTCTCAAGGATTACAGAGTTATTGCCCTTGTCCCATTTTTTAATTATCTCCCTTTGTTTAATTCTGTTGTTCCTCGTCCAGAACATAACTAGAAAATTATACAAGGTAGTGATTTGAAACTTAAAACATCAACAGATGGCAACTAGGAAAAGTGCAGTGTCCAAGAACTGTAACTCTACCTGGTCCCAATTTTTAATTATCTCCCTTTGTTAAATTGTTTTGTTTTTTCTTGTCCCGAACTAGAAGAAGTGCAGTGTCCAAGAACTGTAATTCTACATTCTTAAACTACTGTGCCAAACAACCATAATTGACTTCCTTACCACTTTAAATAAAAACTCACTTATGCTCGCCCAAAGTCTGGCTTCTCTTGTATCAAAGCATTTTGTGGGGGTATTAATCACCTTCAGTGATAGCTCTTGTTGGAGTTATAGCCCTTTGTTTAATTTCATACTTAATTTTTGTCCGGAGCATAACTTAAAAAGTATAAAAGCTATTAACTTGAAACTTCATAGGTGGATAGCCCTCATGGAGGAGAATTGCAGTGCGCAAGAACCGCGATATTGGACTTGTATATTGTAATTATTTGTGATTATTTTGAATATTCTAAAATACCAGTATAGGAAAATCACATCCCAATATCGTATTGTCAGTTTACATACAGCTAACCATTCTACTGTGCTATATCACCCACACCTTGTGTTAATCGGTTAAAAATAAAAAACCGGATGGGTTGAAAATTACAATATCATATCATCAGCAAAAATACGGCAATAAGCAGTCTACCGTGATACATTGTGCTAATCCTGAGAAAATACATAGTTTGGGAAGCTGACGATGATCTGATTCCAACAGATTGTTGTGGTCGTACAAGAATTGGATGCATTTTTGTACTGCCTGACTTTCTCGACAAAATGAAGAGCAGGTCTTTATAAGGGCGGTTCATATTGCACAATGGGTTTTTAAAACAGTATGTTCCATTGATACAAAATAGATATTTGTATGGAAAATTAGAAAAAAAATCTTAATGCTTCAAATTCATCAATAAGCATTAATTTTGAATCCATACCTAACAGTTTCTGGAAACAATTATTCTGAAATTATAACAAAATTCTACATAACTAAAACATAATTGATACCAATTGTATTTGACTATAAATGATATTTTGACATGAATTCTTTTATTCATATCAAATTAAATTTCTTCAGGTATACTCAGCAATTTAAACCCAGCTACAGATATTTATTGAATTTATTCAAACAAGTAATCTTCAACTTCCTTCTAATTGCTTTGAAGCACATTTTTGTCAGACCACAGGGATCTTAATGCATTTATTACAATGCCGAAAAGGTTCCCACTATCAAACATCTGTTGGGTTTTTTTTTTCTGTCAATATTTGAAAGTAAATATTGCTATAATTCTGCTGAATGATTTGCCCATTATTTCTTTTCAGACTTTTCAGATTCTCAGTGATTGATTGCAAATGTTTCTGAACATTAATTGATTTTGCAATCTTAATAGGCTTGAGTGTTCATTGCCATGTTTATTGCAGAAAGCCCATCTTCATTTCAATTGATTATTTTGTTGATCAAATTTTGGATAGAAATTTTGCCAGACATTCTCAATGAAAGTTTTTTAGTATTTATAAATCATTAAAGCATCTAGGATGTGGAATTATGGGATTCACACAAAATTTGTGTTGGGCAGCTGATAAAGTGATCCTTTACAGTGTCTCTATCAAGGAAATACCCCTGTATGCCCTATTCAAACCCCTGTAAGTCCCTTTCTAAATCCCTGTATGCCCCTTTTTAAACACCTGTATGTCCCCATTTAATCACCTGTATGCCCGTTAAAATTCGTTCAGCCCTTGTTTATACCCCTGTATGCCACTGTTTATACTCCTGTATACCCGTTTAAACCCCTCTATGTCCCTGTTTATCCCTTTCCCTCATATAGACTCATTTTGACGCACTCAGTAGGTACCACATAAGCCTGATCTGCAGAAAACCACAGTTAAACCTTACAAATTTAATTATAAAGTCCTCATTTCCAGACCACTGAGGAGCAGCGAACAGCATAAAACCTGATCAGCTGTTCGCATAGGTCTTTTCATGGTTTCCTCTATGAGGGAAAGGGTTAAACCCCTGTATGCCTCTGTTTATACCCTCAAATTCCATATCTCAGTAGCTCTTGCAATAATTTCTTTGGTCAGAAGTTCTTTCAATAATATTTAGTCCCCTACCGGTGTTCACACCGGAGGGGACTATAGGTTTGCCCTCCGTCTGTCCGTCCGTCTGTCCGTCTGTCCGTCCGTCTGTCCGCTCAAATCTGGATCCCGCGATAACTTAATAACTAAGCAAGCTAACTTGATGAAACTTGGTATATGACTAGATGGCAATGTGTAGATTATGCACGTCATTTTATTTTTGTTCTTCGACTAAAATTGTGGTTGCTATGGTAACGGAAATAGTGAAAATATGGCAAAAATGGGATCCCGCGATAATTAAGCAAGCTAACTTAATGAAACTTGGTATATGACTAGATGGCAATGTGTAGATTATGCACATCATTTTATTTTTGTTCTTCGACTAAAATTGTGGTTGCTATGGTAACGGAAATAGTGAAAATATGGCAAAAATGGGATCCCGCGATAACTAAGCAAGCTAACTTGATGAAACTTGGTATATGACTAGATGGCAATGTGTAGATTATGCACGTCATTTTATTTTTGTTCTTCGACTAAAATTGTGGTTGCTATGGTAACGGAAATAGTGAAAATATGGCAAAAAATGGGATTGATTACCATATTGAGTCAAGGTGGAGCCGGTAGGGGACTTTATGTGTTGCATACAACACCAGTTACTTGTTTTTTTCATTTCTTAGTCAGTTGCTCTAAAAATTGTATGTAGCCCCCTTAAATTACCCTCTACTTCTTTGATAATATTTATCTCCATATCATCCGTTGGTTTGTATATTACTGATGACCATGTCACAACAGCTTTAACTTTTACATTTGACATTATACATTGATTTCAAAATAATCATGGGCATTTGATGGCAAAATAACTGAACATTTAAAAAAAAAAAAGACGTAACATTAACATTTTTTTTCAATCTTGAATTAATCAAATCATCTGTATGACTCCATTCATTGTCTGGATATTTTAAAGGTCAGTTGATTTTGTTGTACATGCAATTTACCATTCATTTTCTGAAATTATTATTATTAAGCATTCACCACTGTCCAATATGAGAGGCCCATTGACCCCAGCAGAACAGCAAATAATGTCAGATTAATTTACAGAAACTTCACAAAAGCTTAAATTACCTATTAATCAGCCTTCTCATGTGCATTATCATCAACAATTAACAGTTAAATAGAAATAGATCTGATCAGACTGGTACATTGCTTGCATGCCGATTGGGCTTTTGCATTGTTTTTCCCTATATGTTGGCATTGGCAGTGGTGGCGTGGTTTTTTTAATTCCTTTTTTTTTGCATATTTATGGCCCTTTTTGGACTTAGCAAGAATGTTAAACTTTTGTTTACCATTGCTATTATCTCCAGTTTTACTCATTGGATGTCTCTCAAACTTCACACATGTGTTTATCATCATCAGACAAACCAGTAAAAACAGGGACAGTTACTCTTCCAAATACTTTTGCATATTTATGGGCCTTTTTGGACTGTTAAAACTTTTGTTTAATATTGCTGTTGTCTACAATTTCTTTCCATGGATGCCCCTCATAATTCACACATGGAATTACATACCTGTGTTGGGGCACTCTCTTACACATCAGCTTACATTACATTCACCTCTGTGGTGGGCTTAGAAAGTAGTTCCAAATATATGACGTCATCCAGACCGTTGTTTAAATATTTAATTTGAAGGAAACTAGATAGGCTCCTTTAACTGTGAAATATATATAAATAGCACCACTGATCCTGATAGAAATGGTCATTAAAATTACAAATTATGAAAATTAAAAGCTGGCTTTAAATGATGATATCTGGCTGATCTGTTAATATTTACATTTACAGACAAGCATTTGTTCCCATCAGCGAAATAAGGCAGAAAATAGTTCCGATAATAACAACTGAAATTAATATTTTACACACGTTTTATGATGATTCAAAAAGTATTTATTCAATGTTTCTATACTTTTGATCCGTAAAATACACTTAAATCCGTGTTAAATGAGTGTTTTCTGTTTTGACAAGATTCATGTCATTGAGCCCATTGCAGAGATGTTATGTGAGGAACAAACAACAACTCTGCTTGGAGACAGGTGTTGGGGGTCAGGCTCTGTCATGAATTTTAAAATAGTTATGCCCATTTTTATTTAGAATCTCGGTAAAGGTTTTCACACCACCTTCCTTTTTTTTACTCAACAGTTTGAAGTATTGCTTTGAAACTTTGATTACCTATTTATTGCCATCACCTCTACTTGTACATGGCAAGAGTACATAACTCTGTCTTGGATTTTGACATGATTATTCCCCTTCTCTGACTTGATTAATCATTTTGTACTAAATCACTTTTTCACTGAACTCTTTGAGATATTGTTTAAAACTTGGAGTTCATATCTATTGTTCATGTGTATATTTTGATAATACAGAGAATCTCATAATGCCTTTAATTGCAATAGTTTTTATTGACAAGCATTCGAATTGTCGAGAATGCTGTCTTATGGACAGCTCTTGTGTGTTGTCAGGTTAGCTTGTGGGAGCTAGATGTCCTCATGGTGTATTTCATTAGTGTGTTAGTGCATCAGGTTATTAGGATCAGGATCAAGACATCAGGCTTTTTGCTTGTCTGACCGACAGAATCTCGCCAATTTCTCCCTTGTAAAACTATAGAAAAACTAAAGCCACAATATCAGTGTTGAATTGTATGGACATATACTGATGAAAGAAACAAATATACCTGAAATGAAACACTTGTGCTGACTTGAAATCCATTGCTTTGAGAAGATTTTATGACTAAATAGAAAACAAAACTATATCAGCAATGTCACCAAGACGCTCGATAGAAACTGTAGAGAATCCCAGTTTAAATGTAGCTGATCATTGGTCAAGGTCGAGTCGGATAAATTTTTAAAAAGACAGAAAAAAGGCTGAATAAAATGAAAGTGAAATAACAAGTATTCATTTTTGGTTTATTTGCTTCTTTTATCAGTATCTGTCCATACAATTCAATGCTGATATCGTAGCTTTAGTTTTTCTTTTGTTTAACACAGGAGAGATTGGCGAGATTCCGTCGGTCAGATCTCTTTTGACCAAATACTTCGAGAGCTGTTGTAGCGCGAATCCTTGGGCAAGGGGGTGCTTTTTGTACCCAATTGTCTTTATTCATCCCTTCCACGCAAAATGAGACCAATTTTATGAAAATCCACCAAATTTCAAAGGAATTACGGCAATTGAAACGACATGATGTATGTTTTCAGTGGAAGAAGTTACCTACCTTCTTATTATGTATGTCATTGATTTTTTTTATGGGTAGCTACGTATATATCATTGAATTTTTTTTTTTTTAATGGGCAGCAATGTACCGATAGCACAACAGGTGGAAATGTGCTACTGCTTACGCAAGTCAGGTGTAACGCAGTAATTATTTTCACACCTTTAATATTTTCATGCATTTGCATTGTTACCTTGTTAAAAGCTGATAGCTTGAGAAATAATCTGAAACTACCTACACCGTCTCTCTTAACAAAGGGTATTTGAAGTACACAATTATCATGAACCAAACAGCTCTGTCAAATACGAAACTAACATGTCAAAATTTTGTTGGATTGAATTGAAATTAATAAAATACTGTGTATTTTTTGCACGGTCACAGTAATGACGATGCAAACATCGATCTGTTTGTATGTCGTCAATTAATAATTATTTAAAGCACATTACATTACGAGATTTCCAATTGAAGCATAAAAAATGTAAACACCAATATGAAAAGAGAATAATGATTTTGTAAGCATTTATTGTACAAAACCATGATAGAAATCACAAATTGACAACATTTTACAGGCAAGTACATACGATCAAGCTTTAATATCAATTTTGCGTATGAAATATACCAAGAGACTCTACCGATACCGCTTCTTAGTGGAGGGGGTACAGTCTGGGAAAATACAAAAATATTGAGTTCTCTTGTATTGTGCACACTCCCTCCTTCAGAAATGAAATAAAAGTTTAAAAAATGCGCACAATTCATGGCATTTTACAGTAACAAATAAATAGTTTTAAACAAAGTCAAAAACAAAATAATTTTTTATGGCACATTAAAAACCGAAATTTTTCATGCAAAATAAAATAAAGAATGTCATAAATTTTCTGTATTTTTGGTTGAAGATCACAATGTGAACAAGGTAAACTATTCTGATCACCCTGCATCTGTTGAGTGTTATCCGTTGTCAGCAATTTGTTTTAAAAGACATCTCCATTGAAACCATTGGGTAGAAAATGATGAAACATAGCATGAATGATCCTAATAGGTGGCCCAAGACAAAAATTGCCAAAAACAATACCTTCTTTTTCAAAACCAATGGTAAGAATTTCATTTCATTTGTCACAAATGGTCACCTCATGACTCTCAAACATAATTGCGAAAATAAAGTTGATCCCTTGAAAAATGAGGTCCGTAGGGAGTTGGCATGTTTCCTTATATACTATATATAGAAAATGGTAAATTCCTCTGTGGAACCAATGGTCAGAATTCAATTTAAATTTGTACAAATGCTCACCCCATTGTCATGTATCATATCATTTGCTTAAATAGAGTTGATCCCGTGGAAATTGAGGCCCCTAGGGGGTCAGCTATTTTCTTTAGAAATTTTCAAAAAGGACTCCTTTTATGAAACCTGTGGTCAGAATTTCATTCAACACAAATGGTCACCTCATAGCCCTCCACCATAAATGCTATTATTGATCCCTTGAAAATTGAGGCCACTAGGGGGTTGGCTAGTTTACTTATATGATCTGTATAACTTAAGAATTTTTCATGTATGAAATTTTAAACCTGGTGATGCTGAAGGTAACCAGGTAAAATCAAGTGTCAGACCTGTCAGTTGTTTTGATGGTGAGCTAGTCAGAGCATTCTAGGGCCATCATCACCCTCTTGAATATCCTACAGGTACAATGTAGTTGTACTTCAACATTTGAACCATTTTACACATGATCAAGGAAATGACCTTTGCAACAATTTCAAACCAGATGATGAGTCTGCAGGTGTTTGCTGGCTGATCAGCACAAATTCCACCAACCATACTTAATTAGCAATAAGTAATACTCATCAGGTAAATTTGTATGTGAATATTTATGAGATTAATGGCAAAGAAATCTTCCCATACTATAGATACTCCATATCCCTGTTTTGTTATGTCATGATACACAAGTAGATAGGTAATTACCTAATTATCAGTGCAGTTTCAATATCTGCACCATTTTCAACAGGGTTCCTCTTGGATATTTAGAGTTCTCTTCTTGGTGAGGCTCTGCAATGGGGTTTGAAAAGTTAAGCTTAAGAATATATGTTTGAATAATGGGGAAAACATATGTGAACCTGTGAAATCTATATGAAATGTTTGAAATTTCTAGTGAAGCATTTTTTTTTGGGAAAAAATTGAAATAATTATATAAAAAAAAAGCTTCCTTAGGTGAAAAATAAGACATGGTTTAGGAACTTTTGGTGCAAGGTCAAAATTTTATTCTTTAGAAATTTAGTTTTGCAACAGATACTGCTTAAATTATTGTAAAAAAAAAAAAAAAAAAAAAAAAAAAAACTTGCCAGCCCATACTGGTACAGGTATGTATGTTTGATCTTAAATGTTTATGATCTCAATGTTCCAAACAAAATATCATCATACTCATGTTTTTTTTTTTCGTTTTTTTTTTTTATTTGATGGTAAGGGAATTCTGTTCTTCAACAAATGCATGTTTATTGAATGTTGCACGTAATCCCAAGACATCAAGAGGTATATTTAGCCAGACTGAGTGTTGATTTTATTTGTGTTTTGTCTGCCAGAGATGATTACAATTGTGAGATAGAAACAATGACTTGTTTGAGATACACTGGCAAATGGTAATTTTTCTTCAGAAAAATCGTGATAAAAGGTGCATTCTCCTTAACTTTATCAAACAAATACTGATTCATTTCAACACCTAAAAATATTTGAGGAAATGCAGCAAATTATCATCTGAATGGTCTGAATCAGCAGGTAGCTGAAAGACTCTATCTGGAATTGAGATTGCGTGGACTGATTACTAATTTTAGAACCCCAACCATGACATGCCAGAGATGGTCGCTTCGTCCTTGGAGCTCAGCTTTTCATGTTTGTTTCTGTACCAGTTGGGCCTGTGTATATAGTTGTTTTGGAGTCAATCTCCACCAAGTATTTCTATTTTAGAGTGATGTCTAGCTAGTAACAGGCAGAGGAAGACCCTAAATGCACAGAGAATTTGGGTAGAACAAGCCAACTGGAAGGCTTCCTGACATATTAAGTCTG
>CM037778.1:60257918-60307918 GCA_021229015.1 Solen grandis
ATGAAGTTACAACCCGGAAATGCAAAAAAGTACATGTTTTTGAACTTTTGAGCTATGAATCTGGTTCTTGTGCATGACACTCTGTCTCACTGAGCTTGACAATTATGCCAAATTATTTGAGAATCCTTCCATCCATAATGATGTTATAGCCTGGACAAGACCAAATCTGGCACTCACACGCAGGCACTATTGCACCAATAATGCACGCATATACATACACCGAACCGCCATTGTTCGCAAGCAGGCTCGACAAAAATATGATGCATAGAGTTACGGTTCTTGTGCATGACACTTCTCCTCCATGAGATATATCCACCTGTGAAGTTTCATGTTAATAGCTTTGATACTTTTTGAGTTAAAATTAAGTTAAAATTAAGTATGAAATTCAACAAAGGGCAAAAACTCAAAAATTTAATGTGCAGAGTTATGGTTCTTGTGCACTGCACTTCTCCTCCATGAGATCTATCCACCTGTGAAGCAGACAGACAGACAGACATACGGATGGACAGACAGACAGACAACTCTGACAAAAACAATATGTCTCCCCCATATAAATATGGGGAGAGACATAATACATGGTTTCATATACAGTTTATTGTTCAGTAAATTGATATTCGACATAGAGGTTAACAAATTTTGAACACGGTTATGAAATATTTTTCCAATTTCAATGCATAGAAATACACAGCCTAGCCAATAACTTTTCAATCCTTATTAATATACAGCATATCCTCCTCATCATAAGTCTGGATAAGACTAGTTTTGATAAGAATGAACAGATAATCAAACATATTATGTTTCAAGTAATCAATGTTTCACATTAATTTACAGCCATTTTTGAAGAATTATTTATGAATTTCCAGATAATAAATTCTGAAATACTTTTAAATATATACAGATTCAATTTTATCAATATTAATAGAATATGATCCAGGAAACAGTCCTTGCTGTTTTTCAAATTGTACCAAACTAAACATCTCATAACAATCTGCAACAAAATAACAATCTGCTTTGAGATATAGCAACAAAACAAACTAAAGAAAATACAACAGACTAGAACTATCACTGCAAGTTATTAATAACCTTGCATACACCCTTGTCTTCATGTAATGTGAATGACATGACACTACAGGACATGATTGGATGGATTGAGAGTGATTCTTATATATAACACCAACTTTTGTGAGGCGAGGAATAAAAATATATCACTCGTATCTAATTAACAAGAATGACCATCTGAGTATCTTAACTCTTTACCTTATGAATATTCATATTTAAAAATTATGACTTGATGAATATAATTGACTGAATTTTAAATGGTATGAAAAATCATAAAATATTCTTTGCCACACTGACTGTAGAAACTGAACAAAAATATTGTATGTGCATACAGAGGAGACCCAGATCTCCGTTTGCAAAAGAGTCAAAATGAGCCTATATGAAGTAAGGGGTTAGGTTAATTTGAAACTATATTAACTAGAACTGTGACTGAAGGTGATTAATACTCCTGCATACCACTTTCACATAGAACAAGGGCTATAATTCTTACAAAATCCTTGATATAGTTATCTGCACTTGTCTGCTTTATGGTTTTAATATGATAAATCACTATTCAAAGTGTGAAGACCTTGTCAATGACAAGAGATGTCAGCGAGACAGCTCACCAATTATTAATCGTATGCAAAACTTTCAATCAATATTTCAAAGGTCAAAAGGAGTCTTAAATAAAACTAGAGCTATCACTAAAGGTGATGAATACCCCCCACACAGCCTTTGTTTACAATCAAGTGCTCAGCTATAGGAGGTAAGTCACAATGAATTGATGTTTTCAGTAGTTATTGAGAAATAGCGTGGACAAAGAAAACTCCAGAAAATCAGCAATGGGCCATAACTCAAAAAAAGTCAGTAAACCGTAACAATTTCATAATATGCTCATCTATTCTCACCAGTGAAGCTTCCTATGAAGTTTGATTGAAATCCATCCAGTAGTTAATGAGAAATAGCATGGACAAAGAAGAAAACTCCAGAAAATCAGCAAAGGGCCATAACTCAAAAGAAAATCAGTCAACCGTAACCATTTCATAATATGCACATCTTTCTATATTGAAGCTTCCTATGACGTTTGTTTGAAATCTATCCAGTAGTTATTGAGAAATAGCGTGGACAAAGAAAACTCCAGAAAATCAGCAAAGGGCCATAACTAAAAAGAAAATCAATCAACCGTAACAATTTCATAATATGCACATCTGTGCTTGATATTGAAGCTTCCTATGAAGTTTGATTGAAATCTCCGTATTATTGAAATAGTTGATTGAAATACACATCCAGTACGTGTATTTATGAAAACTACGTTTGTGGGGGGTATAATAAAATTCAGTCAATAGTGACCTAACTTGATTGTTAGATGCCCCTAATCACGTTTAAGAAGTCAATCCCATAACTTGATGCTGAGATATATACATGACAATATGTTGCAAGGAAAACTTTAATCAAAGCCCTAAAAGAGCCTAACATCCTGGATACAGTACTTTTATGGTACATAATTATTCCAAGTGTGAAGGCATTACCAACATCAGTTACAATGTAAAGTAATTTCATGTAAAGTGAGTGAAGGAGGGGATGGGATATGACTAGCGTGAGTCCTATTAGCCCCCACTTCTTTATATGTGAAGTGGGCATATAATAACATAGTATATAGTACCATATATAATATATAATTAAACATGTATTTAACCCTTTCCCTCATATAGACTCATTTTGACGCACTCAGTAGGTACCACGTAAAGCCTGATCTGCAGAAAGCCACAGTTAAACCTTACCAAATTTAATGACAAAATCCTCATTTCCAGACCACTGAGGAGCAGCGAACAGCATAAAACCTGATCAGCCTGCGACTTACTCGCAGGCTGATCTGGTTTTATGTTGTTTGCATAGGTCTTTTCATGGTTTCCTCTATGAGGGAAAGGGTTAACATAACCTTCACCAAGCTGCCAGCCTGTTTAAAGCAGCCACCCTTCAGATTCCAAAAAGTGTCCTTAAGATTAAATTTTAAATCATTAAGCATCTCTGCTTAACTACTTTTAACCTTTCTATAGACCATGAAAAGACCTATGCGAACAGCATAAAACCAGATCAGCCTGCGAGTAACTCGCAGGCTGATCAGGTTTTATGCTGTTCGCTGCTCCTCAGTGGTCTGGAAATGAGGATTTTGTAAATAAATTTGGTAAGGTTTAACTGTGGTTTTCTGCAGATCAGGCTTTATGTTATACCTATTGAGGGTGTCAAAATGAGTATATATGAGGGAAAGGGTTAAGGCCAGGCATATGTAATGCAGACTCTTACCACATCTTGTATGACTTCCTTACATACGACACTGCGTCCTCCAACCTGCACCTCGATTGGTTTGTTCAGGATCTTGCGTGCAAGAGCCTCCATCTGACGGGGGAATGTCGCGGAGAACATCACCGTTTGTCTATCTGGCCGGATATTGTCGATAATCCTTGTCACCTGCAATAAGTTCAGTGATGCTGTCACTTCGTAAAACTTGTTAATAGCATTATTACAATTTTACATTGTATTTCTTGTAATGAACACATTTTCTGAATTTGAAGCTGATGTGGATCCTTTGAGTAGAATACAAAGGTAAGGATGCACCTTAAGGGAACCCACTGAAGATGTATGTTAGTGATCTTAAGGAAAACAATAAACAATTCCTTTCATATATTCAGGAAATTATTGTTCTTAGCTGCAATTCTGTGACTGTTTGAAATGCATTCCATCCTAGAGACATAATGAATTACCTCTTTTTGCTTTTATTGTAACAAATTAAATTGTAGGAACCCAGAATATAAATTAACAAAAAATTGAAATTTTACAAAATGTTATGGCAACCACGTTTTTCAATGGATCAAAATAATTTGAACAATCTTGGTTGAGAGTGACCTAGGGAACATCTGTGCCAAATAACATTTAAATCCAGCCAGAGAAGATTTTTGAAGTTTTTACTATATATATATAAGGAAAACGGGCTCTATAGCCCTATAGCGGCCATGTTTTTCAAAGGGTCAAAATAATTAAGGAACATCTGTGCCAAATAACTTTGAAAACCAGCCAGTACTTTTGGCCAAGAAGATTTTTCAAATTTGTGCTATATTCATTTAAGGAAAACAGGCTCTGCCCCCTGGCAGCCATGTTTTTTAACAGATCAAAATAATTTGAACAATCTTGGTAGAGAGTGACCTAAGGAACATCTGTGCCAAATAACTTTGAAATCCAGCCAGTACTTTTGGCCAAGAAGATTTTTTAAATTTGTAATATATTCATATAAAGAAAACGTGCTCCACCCTATGCATACATGCCATATCTCCCGGCGGGAGATTAAATCTCCCGGGATTTCGACTTGTCTCCCGATCTCCTGCCGGGAGGTGAACATCTCCCGGTCTGACTTAAATCAAACCGGTTTCCCTTTGAACTCCGTATAATCCATTTTATTACCGAGCTATGATACAGCATCAGGAAGATAACGTAAGAACATGCGTTACTATCAATCCTGACCAGTGTGCTGTGCACAGCCACAGGCAATGTGTGATCGTCCTTATCCAATCAAATTGCATGATTCAGACAGGTAGCAGATTCGCCAGTTTATCAGTTGAAACAATTATCGTCGGGTAATTAGCAGCTAACAAGGCAATACTAAAGCTAGAATGAGTAAGGTTAGAATGCATTTGGTACGTCGTAAAAGACGTAAATTATTGCTTTAGTATATCTTACCATGGATAAAAAGGTCCCGGAGAATAGCTAATCCTTACTTACCGGAAGTGTAATCAATAAATGATAATTAGATCAGCTGTTTACCAATCATTTAAATCTTAACAAAACTCGTCATATAGACACATCATTGTAAATACACCTCAGCTAGCGGTAAATTGCAAATGAAGTGCAATTTTCACACCGACGCTGATTTGATTGACAACGGATATCGTCTGCTGAATAATTTACTATAATGAGATGTGCTGATCGGAAGAGTTGGGTAACCACTTCATATCATCATACCGTACACGATAAATATTTTAAGCTAAATAATTTAGCTAAAAGCTATTTAATTTAGAAAAAAAAGAAAAAGAAAACACAGACAGAAGGTGAAAATATTATTAAATATGATATAACTCTTTATCTTTATTAATCACCTTTAATTAAAACCATATGATCAGAAATCATTCAATAAATCAAAGATACTGTATAAATTTAAATGTTTTTGATGTAAATGGCATGATCTCCGATCTGTTACAAGGTAGTGTTGCATTTAATAGAAACAGTGCTTGTGGAAAGTTAAGTTTCTATTTGAATTTGATCTATTAATAAATTTTGAGATTTTTTAGATATATATTTTTAATGGTATTTTCATTAAATGCAATAAACAATATATAATATAAACTGTTAATGAATTTAACAAGATTTACAAGGCAGTCCAAAGGACAGCTATATCCCCCGCCGCTGGCCAAATATTAGAATTTGTTTAGTCATAGGATTATGTTCACCTTAACCTGGCATGGTTGTAGCAGACATAGAAGATCAGTTTAAGACAATTTTACTTTCCGGAGTTATGTATGAATCTCAGAATTCGGAGGCACATATATTAAAAGTTTACTGACAAGTTTTACATGGTAAACAGTACAAAAAGTGAACATCAATGAAGTATAGGATGTGTTAGGTAACCACAAAATACATGTGTAACTCAATTAAAAACTTTATATATCATGACATAATTTGTATGATTGTGAACATGACATACTATTATTTACCGAGTACAATAAATCACTGTGGAAGTGCAATCCAGGTCAAGAAGTGGTCTGTGTAAGGCAAGGGGAACACTCCTGAATGAGATATGGAGCGGACATGAAAATAACATTTGACCTGCAAGTATGACCTTGACCTTGAGCCAGCGTGACCGCCTCATGCCTTCTGCACCGAGTTTGAAGAAAATGTGTCAAAGCGTTCATGAGATATAAAGCGGACATGAAAATAACATTTGACCTTCAAGTATGACCTTGACCTTGAGCCAGCGTGACCGCTTCATGCCTTCTGCACATCAGCTCAATGAGGTTAACATTTTAGCCGAGTTTGAAGAAAATGTGTCCAAGCGTTCATGAGATATGGCGCAGACACGAAAATAACACTTGACCTTCAAGTATGACCTTGACCTTGAGCCAGCGTGACCGCCTCATGCCTTCTGCACATCAGCTCAATGAGGTTAACATTTTAGCCGAGTTTGAAGAAAATGTGTCTAAGCATTCATGAGATATGGAGCAGACACGAAAATAACATTTGACCTGCAAGTATGACCTTGACCTTGAGCCAGCGTGACCGCCACATGCCTTCTGCACATCAGCTCAATGAGGTTAACACTTTAGCCAAGTTTGAAGAAAATGTGTCCAAGCGTTCATGAGATATGGAGCGGACATGAAAATGTTTCGGACACACTGACGGACGGACGGACGGACGAAGGGCATTCCTATAACCCCCCTTCCGCTTCACGGCGGGGGATTAATGAAGGGATAATCAAATGTGTATTTTTTTTTTTATTAAGAACGTCTCTTTGATATTTGTCGTAAAATCTCCCTGGCTGGACCCCAAATCTCCCTATGAAAATTTCAAAACCTCCCTGGGAGACATACTGAAAATATGGCATGTATGCCTATGGCGGCCATGTTTTTCAACGAATCAAAATAATGTGAACGATCTTGGTAGAGAGTGACCTAAGGAACATCTGTGCCAAATAACTTTGAAATCCAACCAGTACTTTTTGAGGAGAAGATTTTTCAAATTTGTACTACATATGTATATACATTTGAGGAAAATGGGCTCCCCCTGGCAGCCATGTTTTTCAATGGATCAAAATAATTTGAACAATCTTGGTAGAGAGTGACCTAAGGAACACTTATGCCAAGTAACTTTGAAATCCAGCCAGTACTTTGGGCCAAGAAGAATTTTCAAATTTTTGCTAAATTGCTATATAAGTAAAACGGGCTCCGCCCACTGGCGGCCATGTTTTTCAACGGATCAAAATAACTTGAACAATCTTGGTAGAGAGTGACCTAAGGAACATCTATGCCAAATAACTTTGAAATCCAGCCAGTACTTTTAGAGGAGAAGATATTTGAAGTTTTTACTAAATACATATCAGGAAAACAGGCTCCACCTTTTTTCCACAGACCAAAATAATTTGAACAATCTTGTTAGAGAGTGACCCAAAGAACATCTGTGCCAAATAATTTTGAAAACTTGCCAGTAGTTTTGGAGGAGAAGATTTTCAAAATTTTCATATGTTTTTTATTTCTGTTGCAATGACAACCAGAGTTCTGCATGCAATCAAATTCTTTGAACAACTATGAAAGGGCTTCACCCAAGAAACATTCCTGTGAAGTTTCTTTAAAATAAGCCCATTGGTTTAGGAGGAAATGTCGTTTTAAGTTCAATGTTGACAACTGACGCCAGACATTCATCGGTCACAATAGGTCACCGTGCTCAGGTGAGCTAAAAATTTAAATTTTCATCAAGCAGAAATAAAC
This sequence comes from Solen grandis, assembly GCA_021229015.1. NCBI lineage: Eukaryota > Metazoa > Mollusca > Bivalvia > Adapedonta > Solenidae > Solen > Solen grandis. The sequence goes on from CM037778.1 coordinate 60,265,487, forward strand.
TAACACCATATGAACAAGAGGGCCATGATGGCCCTGAATTGCTCACCTGAAAAACATTGCCCTCAATGCCAATTATTGTATTACGAGTCATAGTGAATACATAATCTATGCAGAAGTACAGCAAGATCATCTAAATTCAACACAAAAACTGTACCTGCCATCCAAACTTTGAAGGTCATTGCTCTAATAAGTCTATATAAAACCAAGTGACCCCTAGGATGGGGCCAATTTTGACATCACAACCATGATTTGATCAAAACTGGTAGATGTTCACTAGGCCATGTTACTCACCAAATATCTAAACTCTAGGCTTTGTGGTTTCTGATATGAAGATTTTTCTAGTTTTCTTATATTAGTCTATGTAAAATCAAGTGACCCCTGGGACGGGGCCAGTTTCAACCCCATGTTTGGGATTTGAACAACCCTGGTAATGGTCCATTAGACAATGCCACACACCAAATATCTAAACTCCAGGCCTTGTGGTTTCTGAGAAGAAGATTTTCAAGTTTTTTCTATATTAGCCTATGTAAAATCAGGTGACCCCTATGGTGGGGCCAAATATTAACCCAGGGACATGATTTGAACAAACTTGGTAGTGATCTTCTAGAAAATACTGCACACCAAATATCTAAACTCCAGGCCTTGTGGTTTCTGACAAGAAGATCTTTCTAGTTTTTCTTATATAAATCTATGTAAAATCAAGTGACCCCTGGGGCAGGGCCAATTTAGACCCGAGGGTCATGATTTAAACAACCTTGGTAATGACCCATAAGACAATGCCACACACCAAATATCTAAGCTCTAGGCCTTGCCAAATTTAAAGATTTCGCTTTAAATATCTATTTTTAGCTCCTGTGACCCAGATATGCAATGGACTGGAACCATTTGAACAACTTTGGTAGAGCTTCATGCAAGGACCATCACATACTTTTTTTCATCAAATTTAGCCCAGTGGTTTAGGAGGCGATGTCATTTGAAATAATTGTTAATGACGGATGACAGATGGATGCCGGACAGCCATTGATCCTTAAAGCTCACATGAGCACTACATGCTCAGGTGAGCTAAAAAGACAATTAGAGGTTTCAAAATACAGTATATATAACAAGAGGGCCATGATGGCCCTGAATCGCTCACCTGAGTACCATTGCTTCAACTGATGTCAAGGTTTTTAAACAGACAAGGATTCTGATATAACTTAATCTAAAACATTTTACCCCTGACAATACTACACACCAAATATCTAAGCAATGGGACATATGGTTTCAGAGAAGACTTGGGCGCAGGGTCATTTATCACCGTAGGGCCAAGACTTTGAAAATCTTTGTAATGAACCATTAGATGCTACTACATACCAAAAATCTTAGCTCTAGGCATTATTGATTCATAGAAGAAGATTTTTTAAGATTTTCCTATTTAACTCTATGTAAAACAAGTGACCCCTGGTGTGGGGTCATTTATCACCATAGGGCTATGATTTGTACAATCTTGGTAGTGGCCCATAAGATGATGCTACATACCAAATATCTAAGCTCTAGGCCTTATGGATTCATAGAAGAAGATTTTTTAAGATTTTCCTATATAACTCTGTGTAAAACAAGTGACCCCTGGTGGGGGGTCATTTATCACCATAGGGCTATGATTTGTACAATCTTGGTAGTGGCCCATAAGATGATGCTTCATACCAAATATCTAAGCTCTAGGCCTTATGCATTCATGAAGAAGATTTTTTAAGATTTTCCTATATAACTCTGTGTAAAACAAGTGACCCCTGTTGGGGGTCATTTATCACCATAAGGCTATGATTTGTACAATCTTGGTAGTGGCCCATAAGATGATGCTTCATACCAAATATCTAAGCTCTAGGCCTTATGCATTCATGAAGAAGATTTTTTAAGATTTTCCTATATAACTCTGTGTAAAACAAGTGACCCCTGGTGCGGGGTCATTTATCACCATAGGGCTATGATTTGTACAATGTTGGTAGTGGCCCATAAGATGATGCTACATACCAAATATCTAAGCTCTAGGCCTTATGCATTCATGGAAGAAGATTTTTTAAGATTTTCCTATATAACTCTATGTAAAACAAGTGACCCCTGGTGCGGGGTCATTTATCACCATAGGGCTATGATTTGTACAATCTTGGTAGTGGCCCATAAGATGATGCTACATACCAAATATCTAAGCTCTAGGCCTTATGGATTCATAGAAGAAGATTTTTTAAGATTTTTCTATATAACTCTATGTAAAACAAGTGACCCCTGGTGCGGGGTCATTTATCACCATAGGGCTATGATTTGTACAATCTTGGTAGTGGCCCATAAGATGATGCTACATACCAACAAGAGGGCCATGATGGCCCTGAATCGCTCACCTGAGTACCATTGCTTCAACTGATGTCAAGGTTTTTAAACAGACAAGGATTCTGATATAACTTAATCTAAAACATTTTACCCCTGACAATACTACACACCAAATATCTAAGCAATGGGCTATATGGTTTCAGAGAAGACTTGGGCGCAGGGTCATTTATCACCGTAGGGCCAAGACTTTGAAAATCTTTGTAATGAACCATTAGATGCTACTACATACCAAACATCTTAGCTCTAGGCCTTATTGATTCATAGAAGAAGATTTTTTTAAGATTTTCCTATTTAACTCTATGTAAAACAAGTGACCCCAGGTGTGGGGTCATTTATCACCATTGGGCTATGATTTGTACAATCTTGGTAGTGGCCCATAAGATGATGCTACATACCAAATATCTAAGCTCTAGGCCTAATGGATTCATAGAAGAAGATTTTTTAAGATTTTCCTATATAACTCTGTGTAAAACAAGTGACCCCTGATGCGGGGTCATTTATCACCATAGGGCTATGATTTGTACAATCTTGGTAGTGGCCCATAAGATGATGCTACATACCAAATATCTAAGCTCTAGGCCTAATGGATTCATAGAAGAAGATTTTTTAAGATTTTCCTATATAACTCTGTGTAAAACAAGTGACCCCTGATGCGGGGTCATTTATCACCATAGGGCTATGATTTGTACAATCTTGGTAGTGGCCCATAAGATGATGCTACATACCAAATATCTAAGCTCTAGGCCTAATGGATTCATAGAAGAAGATTTTTTAAGATTTTCCTATATAACTCTGTGTAAAACAAGTGACCCCTGATGCGGGGTCATTTATCACCATAGGGCTATGATTTGTACAATCTTGGTAGTGGCCCATAAGATGATGCTACATACCAAATATCTAAGCTCTAGGCCTAATGGATTCATAGAAGAAGATTTTTTAAGATTTTCCTATTTAACTCTATGTAAAACAAGTGACCCCTGATGCGGGGTCATTTATCACCATAGGGCTATGATTTGTACAATCTTGGTAGTGGCCCATAAGATGATGCTTCATACCACATATCTAAGCTCTAGGCCTTATGCATTCATGGAAGAAGATTTTTTAAGATTTTCCTATTTAACTCTATGTAAAACAAGTGACCCCTGATGCGGGGTCATTTATCACCATAGGGCTATGATTTGTACAATCTTGGTAGTGGCCCATAAGATGATGCTACATACCAAATATCTAAGCTATAGGCCTTATGGATTCATAGAAGAAGATTTTTTAAGATTTTCCTATATAACTCTATGTAAAACAAGTGACCCCTGGTGCGGGGTCATTTATCACCATAGGGCTATGATTTGTACAATCTTGGTAGTGGCCCATAAGATGATGCTTCATACCAAATATCTAAGCTCTAGGCCTTATGGATTCATAGAAGAAGATTTTTTTAAGATTTTTCTATATAACTCTATGTAAAACAAGTGACCCCTGGTGCGGGGTCATTTATCACCATAGGGCTATGATTTGTACAATCTTGGTAGTGGCCCATAAGATGATGCTACATACCAAATATCTAAGCTCTAGGCCTTATGGATTCATAGAAGAAGATTTTTTAAGATTTTTCAATATAACTCTATGTAAAACAAGTGACCCCTGGTGCGGGGTCATTTATCACCATAGGGCTATGATTTTACAATCTTGGTAGTGGCCCATAAGATGATGCTACATACCAAAAATCAAAAGGTTAGGCCTTGTGGTTTCGGAGAAGAAGATTTTTTCAAGTTTTTCCTATATTAGCCTATGTGAAATCAAGTGACCCCTGGGGCGGGGCCAATTTTGACCCCAGGGTCATAATTTGTACAATCCTGGTAGAGAGTCATAAGATCATGCTACATACTAAAAATCAAAAGGCTATGCCTTGTGGTTTCAGAGAAGAAGATTTTTTAAATTTTCATTTTTAAAATCTATTTTTAGCTCCTGTGACCTAATTATGCGATGGACCAGAACCATTTATACAACTTTAGTAGAGCTTCATCTAAGGAACATTCCTGCAAAATATTTTTCAAATTGGCCAGGCCGTTTAGGAGGAGATGTTGTTTGAAGCAATTGTTGACGCCAGACGCACGGACGCACGGACGCACGCACGCACGGACGACGGACGACGGACGCCGGACGCCGGACAAAAGGCGATCAGAAAAGCTCACCTTGAGCACGTTGTGCTCATGTGAGCTAAAAATTATAAATAATCAACCTAGATGGTTAGGGGAGTTTCATGAGAAAATTATTGCTTGGCAATATACCTTTTTTTTTTTTTTATTAATTATTTACAAAGGTTGCTCTACTGACCGAACTACTGGACATATATGCAAGTAGCATGATACCACACCCTGTCACATTTTCCAAACAAGAGGGCCAAAATGGCCCTGGTAGCTCACCTGAGTACAGGGTTACCCAAGGAACAGTCTGTATTAAAACATTTTGAAATCTGGCAAGTAGTTTTGAAGGAGATGATCCCTGCAAAATTTAATCAGATTCTGTCTAGCTGTTTCAGGGGAGATTCAATATATACATATAAGGCAAATAAGTCCTGCCCCTTGCAGCCATATTTTTTTTATGGATCGGAATAATCTTGTAACTTTTGTGAAGCTTCACCCAAGGATCATCGCTGCCAAATTAGATTAAAAATCTGTCCAGCGGTTTCAGAGGAGAAGTCATTTAGAGATTTCACTATACATAAATAAGGCAAATAAACCCCACCCATGGCGGCCATGTTTTTTTACGGATCGGAATAATTTTGGCAACTTTTGTGAAGCATCACCAAATGATCATCCCTGCCAAATTTAATCAAATTCTGTCCAGCAATTTCAGAGGAGATGTCATTTAAAGATTTCATTATATACATATAAGACAAATTAACCCCGCCCCCTGGCGGCCATGTTTTTTTCCCGATCAGAATAATTTTAGCAATCTTAGTAGAGAGTTACCCAAGGAACATCTGTGCCAAATTATTTTGAAATCTGGCCAATAGATTTGAAGGAGATGATTTTTAAAGTTTTCATAATTATTTTCTTTCTGTTTCCATGGCAACCAGAGTCCCACATTGATCAAGTTTATTTTAGCAACTTTTGTGAAAGTTCACCCAAGGAACATCCCTGCCAAATTTAATCAAATACTGCCTAGCGGTTTCAGAGGAGATGTCGTTTAATGTAAATTGTTGACAACGGATGATGGGTGATCACAAAAGCTCACCTTGAGCACTTTGTGCTCAGGTGAGCTAAAAATAGGCCAACAGTCCTGGAACTTTTCTTATATCCTGAATTACTGTTAAATAAAGAGCTAAATATAAGTCTATGTAATGACGGAAATAATATAAAGCATTTAGAGATAGACATTTTTAAATTAAACAATAAAGTTTACCTGAGGTTCAAAGCCCATGTCGAACATACGGTCAGCTTCGTCTAGTACTACATAAGTACAGCGACGCAAGTTGGTCACTCGTCCTGTAAAATAGAATAACCATTATGACAACGGCTGAGGGCAGTAAGCATTTTACGAGGGGCAGACCATCATATAATACATGCTGAAACAACCTTAGAATACCAGCTGCAACTTAAACACTACAAAATAATTTATTTTTTATTATTATGTATTTGTTTAAGTGTATTTGTTTAAGCCAATCAATCTTAATAAAACAAAATTCTTTATCATGACGTGTGTTCATCTACATATTACATGGAGTGAATGGCTACCTTCCTTAAATATGAACAAATTAAAAGTTCTAAGTCTCGTATATAACGGTGAATGATATTTGAAAAATAAAATGCATCATTGAACTAACTGATAAAATCAAATGATGTAAGTTATCACTGATCGTGATTCATACTTTTACAGCAAATTGATGACAAACGGACTGACCAACAGACAAACGGGACAAAGTGCTTCTTGTATATTCATCAAATAACCAGATGAAAGAGCGTAGTATAAATTGATAAAAAACAGATATTTAATCTTTGTTTTGTTTTTCATATTTAATTAAATCTCTTTCATAGAAAACATGTACATGTATTTTCATTGTAAAATATATTCATTCATAAGTAGTACTTCTTGAGTACTTCTTGATTAAAAATGAAATAAATATTTCCAAAAACAGTATTTAAAACAAAAAACAAAAGTTTGTTACTTATCTGAAATTAATGAATAATTTATATAATTATGACATCAATAATCTTTTTCTTAACAAAAATTGCAATCATGCATTCATGGGAAAAACACAATTTCATATTTAAATGTACAATTGATTGAAAAAAAAAAAGCCCCGGGCTGCCATGGAGAACTGTATGTTGAGCACCTGGTTGCCGTGACGATGAAGTCTTCCATTTGGAAAGCCTTTGTTGTTGACTGAAATAACAAATCTCAGGCAATTCTCTACCCTTCTGTATATGTAAAAGAATGAAATGGATTACACCGTATGTGTGGAAATCAGCGAGGCTGGCATCCCAGCCTTACCTAACACTTATAGTCATCTACAAACTTCTCATACAGTTACATGTACAATCATTGCAGCTCACTATAAATACATTTTTAACATCTTATACATGTGTAAAACATTTTTGACTGAAAAAAAGAACTCATAACTTATGTCTAGGCATCTCAATTGTTATGCTTTCGCTGCAGGAAGCCAGAGGTTCATAAAATTGAGATTCAACAGGCACCATAATAACTCTGTAAAAAGTACATGACTACATAATTCTAGAATAAAAAGAAGGTAACAGGAATACAATATTGGAAACTGCAACTTATTCACATGGAATTTCAGCTATTTTAAGGTATTCCACCCATTATTAGATATTGAGCTATTTTCACTATCTGAACTCTCTACCTTATATACCTTAGACTTGTTTTGACTCATTGGCAAATAGAACAGACCTAGATCAGTGTCCCATTGCTTATACAATACTGTAGCTCAGATTTTATACAGTCTGTATAACAAAGCCAAATTTATTGTTTCATACTATATTGAAAGTTTCAGTATATCAATATTCATCAAGTCATAAATTTGTATATGAATATTCATGAGGTAAAGGGTTAACCTTGACCTCAAACAGTCAAAACAGTCTCCTTCATCCTAATCTTACAAGCATCATAGTCGGTCAATATATCAATGGTTTTTATCATTTACATATTTCTTTTAAATGACCTTTAACTGTCTTACATGTCATCTTGAGAAGTCCCAAAAATGCATTAATATCCATTAGCTAGGGAAGCTTACTGCGATAATATAACTAAGGCTAATGAATCTAATAATGGATGGAATTCATCACTAATTGTACCTTTGGTATACTATTAAGCAATAGTCAAGCCTGTTTCAAGGAATAGTGTCTTTTTAAGACATGTCAGGAGCAAACAGGTGAAACAAGAGGAAGTGGGTTACCATTGTTGGCAGCCAACATGTCGATCATTCTGCCGGGGGTGCAAACAATGATCTCACAGCCTCGCTTCAGCTCCGCAATCTGCTCCGATATCCCCGTGCCACCGTACACACACACAGCCTGCAGACCAAGGACCTTGGTGAACTTCTTACATTCAGATGTGATCTGCATGGCCAGCTCTCGTGTTGGAGTCAGGATCACAGCTGCAAAGAGAGGGAAACATTTCTTACTTTAGGGTCTATCATAAACCACACTGTATTCTCCCTGATAGTCATAAATGCAATCCATTTCCTGTCCACAATTTCTTTGAGATACACGAGCTAAATAAGAGAGCTATGATGGCCCTAGATCACTCATATGAATTCAACTGCTTGAGAGAAAATGCTTAAGTAGGATAAATTGCACATAAATATTTAGTAATTAATAAATATGTTGATATGGACAACTGGATTTGATACTGATTAATCATGTTCTAGTGAGTTTCATCAAAATAGGAGATGTTGATTAAAGATTTTTCTATTTTTAGCAAGAATTTTCAGGTGAGCTAAAAAGAGGATAAAATCTTATACTATCATTTAAGGATCATTCCTTCCAGAAAGAATGAGAAATAGATCACTTCTAATGCAGCATGGTTTAAAGAAACTGCAATCAAACTAGTATGTGCTCCATTGTAATGTCAATATATTACAGTTCAAAACACACTGCAAATCTTAAAATTGCAAATTAGAGAAAAAAAATAATCATCCACATGGTCCCATATAATGCAGTATCTAGGTTTTGACCCATAGAGAAAAAAAAAATTGTTATGTTGTTTGCTTTTCACTTGCAGCATCACATATTCAGTTTACCCATGATACATTATAATAACCAAATACTAACCCATCAAGCAATAAACATACTTGTGACATGAATATAGAAGAGCATTTGGAAACATACCAATACATTTAAATTTCTTAAACAAGAAGTATCACGAAAGGTGATTAATACCCCTGAACTCCTCTTTGACACAGAAGAAGGGCTATAACTCTTGCAAAGTCACTAACACAGTTATCTACACTTGAGTGCTTATTGGCCTTGACATGATAAATCATTATTCCAAGAGAGAAGACATTATCAACTACAGTTACCAAACTTCATTTAACCCTTTCCCTCATAGAGGACACCATGAAAAGGCCTATGCGAACAGCATAAAACCAGATCAGCCTGCGAGTAACTCGCAGGCTGATCAGGTTTTATGCTGTTCGCTGCTCCTCGATGGTCTGGAAATGAGGATTTTGTAATTAAATTTGGTAAGGTTTAACTGTGGTTTTCTTCAGATCAGGCTTTATGTGATACCTATTGAGGGCGTCAAAATGAGTATATATGAGGGAAAGGGTTAATGTGAGTGTAGCACAGTACAGGACAGGACAGCATGATTTCATTCCGGCCCCACTTCACTTTGTGAAGCCAGGGTATAAACATATCTTTTTTATCGTCTATATGAATAATACCTGAACTTTTCTACTGTATAAAAAACAATGGCTCTTTTCATAGTGTCAGTTATCATTGTGAGATTATAAAGGAACAACAAAATTCTCAGTGAACAGAGAAATGTAACCTTGAAAACCTTGAAAACAAATTCTCCCAAACTTGTCCCTAAAACAATGTCCAATATCTAGATCAAGTTTGTTGGGCATTCTACTTAAAAGGTCATTCAATGGTTAGGGAGACAACAACCAACTCTTATCCCATGATCAGATAAGTCAACTCAGTTTAAACAGGTGATGCTACTTAGCTTAATAGCATAGCAGAAATACATAGAAATAACATTTACATGTTAACTGTGATTGACATTTATCATTTAATGCTTCCCTCAACTGAAAATTATCGCTGTCCTATTAGACACTATACTTTTCTCAGAGCTGCATAATATAATGTTGGCTGTTATTATTTATATTGTTAACCTAAGAATACATGTAGAATAAGGTATTGAGCCTAAAACACGTGTGGGAAGTGTCTATCCCCTTTAATAATTATGTTGGACAGTTTTAGAGAAATGGACCTGAACAAAAATATTGACCAACCCTTACAAATGGGTCATGACAATAGCTTCACTTTTTTTCCTTTGAAAAGTGGAACTAAAAATAATCGATTACATGTAGTATATTAACCCTTTCCCTCATAGAGGACACCATGAAAAGACCTATGCGAACAGCATAAAACCAGATCAGCCTGCGAGTAACGCGCAGGCTGATCAGGTTTTATGCTGTTCGCTGCTCCTCAGTGGTCTGGAAATGAGGATTTTGTAATTAAATTTGGTAAGGTTTAACTGTGGTTTTCTGCAGATCAGGCTTTATGTGATACCTATTGAGGGCGTCAAAATGAGTATATATGAGGGAAAGGGTTAACATTGATTTTTTATTATATTTGCAATAAAAATATTACTATAGACATCAAAATCAACATTGATAATTGTTCATGTCTCTCTCTTTCTCTTTCTCCATCTCTTTATTTACATTGCATTACCACTGTCTTTCAAAATCTTCAGTTATTGCTCATTAAACTAAGGTTAAGCTTTATACTTTATGCAGTAATCTTGTATGAAAATCTTTGAACCTCTGCTACATCAATTTACGTCTATTAGAACAAGGCAAGATATTTCATCCTATGAAACCTTGGAATGCACTTAAACAGATTCTAAACCCAAAACTAGGTATTAGCAGATTAAGAGCAAGGGCAAGCACATGATTTTTACCAAAACAAGATATTAGCTGGTTTGACAAGAGATATCTGTATATACAGTATTCATATTCCTGGTTCCTTAATCTCACTAGTCCCCACTTTAAACACAGCTCTCCTGCAGTGGAGATACACAAAACACACTAAGGCATGATGGCATCCATGTTTTGCCCTCTAGATTAAGGAGCATATCTATATATGTCTTCAATATGTATCCACTGAGGTCAATAATCATGTTTGGAGCTCGAGGTCAGATCATGGTTCATCTGTCCTTGTATACTGGACACTTCACAGGTCAGCTGGTCTTGTTTATTTCATTTTCTGGACAGTGAAAGATCTGTTACAACATGCTCCATTATAACACACAAGCCTTTGTGACTGTACATCAAAACTCAGGATGGCCCTGATATTCTTTGTTAATCACTGTTATGTAGATATACTACGGTCATATAATATGGTATATAGGTCCACTCCCCAAACACAGCATTATCTCTTTCCCTCATATTAACTCATTTTGACGCACTCAATAGGTACCACATAAAGCCTGATCTGCAGAAAACCACAGTTAAACCTTACCAAATTTAATTATAAAGTCCTCATTTCCAGACCACTGAGGAGCAGCAAACAGCATAAAACCTGATCAGCCTGCGAGTTACTCGCAGGCTGATCTGGTTTTATGTTGTTTGCTTAAGTCTTTTCATGGTTTCCTCTATGAGGGAAAGGGTTATAATGTGTCTGCAATGCATACCAGATGTCATTACTACCACTTTCATTCAAACATATGTACTGAGCTAGATAACTAGATCCTGTTCAGCAACTGTGTTTATCATCACATAAATTGTGTAAATTATACAAATATACCATACAAATCTATATTCTATATTACTTATTCATCAACATCTGATTAAAGTTAATTACGGCTATCATTGAAAGTGATTAATACCCAAACATTCAACCTTTTCAACTTGAAATGTGAATGTAGGACATATGCTGAATGTATACCAAGGACATGCAACTTGTGTTGGTACGTATAAATTCTGTGAAGTTATATCAAAATCTGATCAGTAATAACAGAGAAATAGAGCAGATAACATATATTTAAGGTATATGACAAGGGGGATATAACTCAAGAAAAATTGTAGCAAGAATGATGATATGCCTGCAATATGAACAAGTATGCTTGGTATCTTATTCTTGTTTAATGAAAATCTGACCAATGATATCTGAGAAATATTGACTGTTACTCATATAATGCCAATGATATGTACAACTAGACACATTAGCTACGAAGGGGTTTTAAAGTGTAAGCTTACCAATTTCAATATTTAAATGTGCATAGATACCTTCAGAGTATTAACTTTTTTTCTTTTTGCATTCACATAGACAGGATTTAAAAGTATAAAGTACCAAATAGCAAATAAAAGGAAACAGTCTTGTCCATTTTATCATTTTTTTTACTAAACTGTACCACCATTTGTATTTTCCCCATTAATTACAATACGATAAAGTACACTACAATGTTAAGCACTATCAAGAGACATTCATGATGCATTATACTGGCTCCACAAATAATCTCAATCAATCACTGATTACCTGGCCAACAAGTATAGCCATCTCAAATGGGCCGTAATAACTGTCACATTGCTGGCGGTGAACATAAAACACACGGAAAAGTGCACATTCACAGGTGGATACATACTTTGCTCCTTAAAAAACAGTAAAGACATGTGTGCTACATTTAAGAGTACACCATCAGGTAATGAAAATTGGAAATCCTGGATTGCAGATTACCATATTAATGAGGGCAAAAAAGTCAGGCTTGTTCCCTCTATGGACTGTAACAAGTTCAGGATTAATCTAGACAGATCTGGAGTTGGAATAAATGAACATCGGTAGGGTATAATTGTATGTACTCTTGCTTATGGTGACTCTTCTACCAAACCACAATCTCCCACAATACGACTGATGAAGTAGATGCTTTTAGAAATTACAACTAGTGATCAATATTTCTAGATCCATCAGACTAAAAGTAATGACCCCCCCCATTGTTCTGGTCTAGGGACACTAGCCGAACATCTGATTGAATCAAGAGCACGTGAAAAGTGCTGGATAATGGACAAAGATCAGTCAATATGCTTAAGTATTTTGTCAGTTTATATATAGATACATGTTAACAGTTAAGCAAATAAAGTAACAACTTGGACTATATCTAACATATTTACATGAAGGATAATATAGTTCATTGACTGCCAGATATTGACATTTTCATTCACTGAGATAGCTTTAGTACTTCAGTCTCAACACAGCATACCTGTAATAACAAGTTTGATTTTCAACCATATCTTAAGAATCAATGAATTCAAAATTCACATTTTTTTTTATTCAAAATTAAATAAACAGCTCATAAAAAGAGCTATCATCCAATAGGATTGATACCCACTCTGCTTTTGTTCATGTTTACACCATTAATTCCTACATAAACTATCAATTTAAGTTTTCTATTTATAGTTTGTTTATTTGGCTTCATGTCCTGCCGACAGTATTTCAGTAATTTGGAGACTATGTCAAATTGAGACAGATATAGTGCTGTCACACTGTAGTATCCACTGACTTGGAAACCCGTGCACCATCATTTAAATTGAAAATGTCCCATTGTTTTCTCTTTCCTGTGCACCATTGGTCTCTTTCATATTGAAATGCATTAAGTATGAATTGCATTTAAATATATAAACCTGTGTTGACTTTTTCGTATCAAAACTCAAAGTATGAATCTCATTTTTATTTTTATTTTTTATTTACTAGTAGGCTGCATATTCACAGACAATAATTACCATAACGCATCATCTGGGAAACTGATATTGGCGCTTATTAAACCATATAGATTTATGCAATCCAAATACTCGGTTAATATTGCAAAAAAGGTTATGGGAGGTGTTACAATCAATTCTGTATAGATAGACACCTTGAATTTGAAATATTACTGTCTTAACCCTTTCCCTCATATAGACTCATTTTGACGCACTCAATAGTTACCACATAAAGCCTGATCTGCAGAAAGCCAAACTCAATCCTTACCAAATTTAATTGTAAAATCCTCATTACCAGACCACTGATGAGCAGCGAACATCATAAAACCTGATCAGCCTGCGAGTTACTCGCAGGCTGATCTGGTTTTATGTTGTTCGCATAGGTCTTTTTATGGTATCCTCTATGAGGGAAAGGGTTAAATCAACAGAATTCCTAAAAAAAAAAAAAAAGTTTGAACACCAAAGGTCAGATATCCATCATGTTGGTTTTTAGGCCTTCAAACCAATGAGGAAATAGCAGACAATGATAATGATAAAACAGTATTAAGTGCTGAACTGTCATAATCTCCCTCTCAGGAAATTCATCCCACTCAAAATAAACCTTGATGTTTAACAGTTTTATTCATTAGTGCATAATAATTGTTGTCCTGGAATTAATAATCAGCCCTATTTTTCACCGACTAAAGTTTGTCACATCAGTAAATTAAAATGTCCCATTAGATTTGAAAATGTCCCATTAATTTTAGCAAAGGATGGGCCATAATCCCCTTATAAAAAATCTTTCCAAGTCACTGAGTATCACGTACATGTGGCTTAATATCACATCCAGTCACATTATCCTGACATTTGGCCAACCAGTCCTGGAACTACCTTTATATGCTGAGCACCAAGCAAGGGAGCTATACCAGTACCATTTACTAAGACTTTAGTATGTCACAGCTGGGGATCGAACCCACAACCTCCCAATTCCAGGGCGGATGCTCTAACCATTCAGCCACCAGGACTGATTTCTATTTAAAGTAACAATGATCTTCACCTTTGTCATCCAAAATACAAACCCAATCCAACTAACATTAGTAACTGGGGATCTGAAGGTTGTGGGTTTGAAACCCAGGAACCAAAGACTAACTTTTGTGACACTAAGGAACTGTTTCCAAGTGTCATCCTAGTCCCGTGACTATCACATAAGGTATTACAGGTAAGTGACATGTGACATTGTCACACAATGCAAATCAATAGGATGGGACATGTGATATCGTCATGAGTGATTTCAGGATAACTCCCATTTCACAAAGTGAAGAGGAGGTATAAATATCAACTGGTAACTGATTACAAGGAAATTTTAGAAAATCATTTCTTAGATTTCATTTAATCAAAGGCATGCTGTTCCATTAAAACAGACCATCACACTGCGGCTATACGGTTAATGGAAGGCAAGTTATTCAAATGTCTACAGTACAAGGAAGTTTTGGAAAATCCTTTCTTAAGATTTCATTTTACACTAGATTAGGCAAAAGAAATACAAGATTACAGTCACAGTTCACCATAGAGAATTCCTTTGCCTAAATATGTTATGACTGAATAAAAGGGAACAGCATAAAACCTGATCAGCCTTTTTATTATGGTTAAATAGGTTATTTTCTTGGTATCTAAAACAAAATAAGGGGTATAAATGTGGCTGAAGTAGGCAATGATCACCGAGGGCTTCTGAAAACCCATCCTCAGCCAAGAAATTGCCTGAGTTCCACAATCTTATCCTGCAATAACATTTTTTTTTACTACACATACAAAGAAGGAAAATCAAACCTAGCACAAAGAAATTTTTTAAAACTTTGCATGATTATAGAGAATCACACAAGAAACAAATTTATGGAGAAAAAAATGGGGGTCCCACATTCTACTTTTTGAGTTATCTGCCCCTATAAGTGAGTTTAATGCTCTTTTCTGCCATTTTCAAGGGCAGATAACTCAAAATCAAGCCTATTAATACCTTTTTTGGCAGTTAGGCCATTTATTTTCATCCTGACTTCCTGTGAAACACACAGTAATGAAGTGGAATAAAATTAGGCTTTTCATTGGTCATTATATACTTTGCTAAATTCCCATTGGTCATTGTAAAATTAGTCAAAACAAAAGAAAGGAGTTGTGGAAACGAGTTCTTTAGATCTCTGGTTGTTTTAAAAGTTGAAGTTTTCTTCCCTTGCGAACAATTTGTCCCAAATAATAAGACAATGCACCTTTTTAAGGTAAACTAAAAGAGTAGAACGCTAAAAAAATAGGAAACACATAGATTTTGGAATTGATTGTTCAACCCTGACAGATCCTATATTCAACAACAAGAGGGCCAAGATGGCCCTAAAGACGCTCACCTGAGGACATTTGTGCTGACCAAGTTTGAGGAAGATTGAATCAAAATTGTGGCCTCCAGTGTGTAAACAAGGTTTTTCTAAGATTTGACCTACTGACCTACTTTTCAATCGCTTTTTAGGTCTATTAGATTAATGATCTTCGATAATTTGTTGAAATTTCTGAAGAGAATCGTATACCTACCAAACTGAAACCGGAAATGGAGGGCTGAATAGTTTCCTAATTTTTCATTGGTTAATAATATTATAACCTAAATCGACCGAATGTGTTTTTATTACCAACAATACGATTATCTGTACTTTCATATCTTTCTTAAAGAAAACCTTTATTTAATATACAATTGACACAATATATTCTCTTAGTCTTTTTATCATTTTATTTAATCGTAGATACTGATTTTAATATAAAACATATATCAAGTATGTAATTTAAAGTAAAAAGTGATTCAATCAAGGGCCAAATTTAAACCATTATCTAGTCATAATCTCTCAAACTAGTAATATTGCAAAATATTTTTTTTATGATTGGTCTATATGAATTATGTGGGTACGGACCACTAGACAATATTTCACATCAAATCTATAGATTAAGCTCTAGGTCTTTTCCTATGTAACTCTATGTGAAACAAGTGACCACTGGTGCGGGGGCATTTATCACCATAGGGCTATGATTTGAACAATCTTGGTAATGAACCATTAGATGATGCTACATACCAAATATCTAAGCTCTGGGCCTTATGGATTTACAGAAGAAGATTTTTTAAGATTTTCCTATATAACTCTATGTAAAACAAGTGACCCCTGTGCGGGGGCATTTATCACCATAGGGCTATGATTTGAACAATCTTGGTAATGAACCATTAGATGATGCTACATACCAAATATCTAAGCTCTGGGCCTTATGGATTTACAGAAGAAGATTTTTTAAGATTTTCCTATATAACTCTATGTAAAACAAGTGACCCCTGGTGTGGGGGCATTTATCACCATAGGGCTATGATTTGAACAATCTTGGTAATGAACCATTAGATGATGCTACATACCAAATATCTAAGCTCTAGGCCTTATGGATTTATAGAAAAAGATTTTTAAAGATTTTCCTATATAACTTTATGTAAAACAAGTGACCCCTGGTGCGGGGGCATTTATCACCATAGGGCTATGATTTGTACAATCTTGGTAATGGCCCATAAGATGATGCTACATACCAAATATCTAAGCTCTAGGCCTTGCAGTTTTGCAGAAGAAGATTTTCAAAGTTTGAGTTTTTAAAATCTATTTTTAGCTCCTGTGACCTACTTTTTCAACCAATCTGAATAATTTGTACAACTTTGATAGAGGGCATCATAAGGATGATTCCTGTGAAGTTTGGTCAAAATCCCTTCAGCGGTTCAGGAGGAGATGTTCTTTAAAGCAAATTGTTGACGACGGACGGACGCACGCACGCACGGACGACGGACAAAAGGTGATCACAATAGCTCACCTTGAGCACTTCGTGCTCAGGTGAGCTAAAAAAGTAACATCCGGTTTCGTTTTGTAGCCCACGAAATGAAGTCTAATGCGCAGATGTTTTAAGGCTGTAAGTGTCTACCAAGATTGTACAAATTATTTGGATCCCTGGTCTTTCAAAGAGCTGCACTGACACATGAATTACACAACTATTAAACCAACTACAAAATCTTTTACATGTTAAACCATTCAGACACTAATCATCAAGCTGGTTACCACGGCCGAGTATCTTTTTTAAAGATATTTCTTGTTTCATTTCACATTAATGTTTGTAATTTCATTTCCATTCATTATGCTATGTTTAAAAAAATTCTATCCAACAGATTTGTAAACATACTGTGATTTTCTTGAAAATTTTTAAGATAATTTCTATATGTTTGACTATAGACTTTGAAATCTATTGCACAGAATTTCTGAAAACTTAACATGTTCACAGATAATAAAGTACCGAACAACAATTTGATATCAAATCAGATGTTGCTATCCATGATATTGAGTTATCTGCCCTTGAAAAAGAATCTTGAGGAGAATTTCAATTTGAGATCTTTCATTAAAACTGTTATACCTTTCTATGCAAACTGAACAACATCCAGTGTTCATACAGGCTCATTTGGATGCTTGGGCAAACAAAGCAGACACAGATCAGACAGCTCCTGGAATGAGCTGTCTGATCAGGGTCTCCTCTGTTGGCTCATACAATATTGAAGCTCAGATTCTACACAGTCTGCATGGCAAAGAAAAATCCATCATTTCCTATACCATTTAAAGTATAGTGGATTAAAATTTATCAAGGATGAATATTCGTGTTGTAAAAGGTTAACTGAGTTTTGGATAGTCTGCTACTCATCAATTTTTCCGAGATGGAAATGTTTTACCGTAAAACCTATTCAGAATTAGTTTTTCTTCCAGTCTGATCTGTATTTTAACAGTTATCTCATGAATATTTATGTACAATTTTATGACTTGATGAATATCAATTTACTGTATGTTAAATGGTATATAAAACAATTGATTTTCTTTGATGTGCAGAATGTATAGAATCTGAGCTAAAATATTGTATGAGCAAACAGAGAAGACCCCGATCAGGCAGTTCCTTTCTAAAGATGTTTGTTCTGGGTTTACTCAGTTCAGTTTACAACTGCATCAAAATGTGTCTATATGAGGAAGAGTGTTAAACATGCTTATGTCTTGAATAAAGGTGTCAGACCAGCCTGACAAATAATTCTCAAACATTCATTCACATCACGGCAGAATCCAATCAAGAGTTGAAAAATCGGAATAGAATGATCGTGCTTACGTATCTCCTTGTTTCATTATACAGAAAAGTCTGATGAGCAAATCAAATCGCAATTGACGAGTTCAAGGCATATTGAAAAATGCTGGGTCACAAAAACCAAACCCTGACCTAAATTCACCAGATGATCAATAAATCTATTTCTCTGCATTCAAACTCTCATTCACGCCTCAGACTTCCACCATGTGTTAAGACCCAGCAGTACAATAAGTATCAATCAACATCAATAAAGATGAGGACTGAGGTGTGTCCAGAGATGTTTTCAGTAGCAAGTGCTCCATCCAACGATCACAATTATTTGGGTGCTTGTTGGTTCATGCCTCGTTCCTCTTCACTGATGGTACAAGCACCTATATGATACAATTATTTGTATCAAGAGATTTCAGGAGATGAAACTGATGATAGTCACATATTTATAAAGCTTTCAGTTAACAGACTATATGACTTTCAATTTAACAAGAAGTGTACCTTGAAACACATGTAACTTGCTGAAAAAAGCATGATGGAAAAAGTGTGCCAGACAAAGTGTGACGGACAGATGAACAGACAGACAAGGGAAAGTGATCCCTAGGTGTCACCTGTGCTCACAGCAGGTGGCACAAAACTTGTGAGTGAAAGAATAGATAATTATCTTAACATTTCTGGTATTTTGGTAAAATCCTACTGATTTCAAAATTTCATATTCTTAACATAATTTGCTTTGAAGCTTGTACAGCTTGTCTAAATTTAGCTTAAACTTTATTTTGCGTTCTTACAATTCATACTAATCCCTCTAAAACATTCTTATTGGACCAGTGATTTGTGCATGAGAAGTTCATGAATAATCCTTGCCTCTGATGGGATTCAAACCCATAACTTTGAATCAATATTCAGGTATATTACCACTGATAATGGTGCCCTCCACATTTACAGTACATACCAGCATGTCAAACTGACCTCTAACTGGCTGACACCTAATGTCACAAGTGAGAAGGGCCAATATATTGTACAAATGTACTCCTGTGAAGAGATTCTTGAACCTAGGCCTGGGACTTAAATTATGATTCAGTGAAAAGCTCTAAACAATCATCCAAAAGATTTACAGCTGAAAAGAAGAACATAAAAGTCTGCCAGTATACTTGAGTTATCAATCTTTGATGAAATTACAGCCCTTTTATAGTACTTCAAGATCCTGAAAGGCATCACTGTAATGATTCACTTCCAAAAACGTTTTAAAACAGTTTCATGTACAGCTATTAATAAACAAAAAGTTCTTATTCTAAAACCTAACCATTATCTTATTGAACGTTAACCTTTTCTGTGTGTTAACAATAACCACAACCAGCTTTCAATGGAATGATTCAGCAAAACAGGTTTCATACCATAATGAGTGTATTTTAACATCAGACTGTTTTTATTCATATTTCATGAGTTGCAAGTCTGCGGAACAATCAGTTTTGGTTGACTTGGTCAACAACAGAAATATTTTTGAATCTTGCTATTCAGGATGCTAAATGTAATCAAAATGAGGGAAAACTTCAGTAATTAACATCAATAAAGATGACAGAAAAGTGCCAAACAGCATTTATTAATTGGAAACACTGGCTGATGTTTCTGATACACAATGTTCACGCAATCAGAACAATACCCGGGTGAAACACTACACATTTACAGCCTTGTTCATGATGGGAAATGTTTCAGAACATGCAAGCAATGTATCACCGCCATCTAAATTAAACATCACCATGAAAAGCCAGCCAGAATTCTCATAAACCGGCCAATAATAGTGTGTAATTCAATTCAAAATCATGAAACTTTAATATCTAAATCAACAATGGAATAGTCCTGTGAAAAAGGTGTCAATTTCCTATCAATGGTACAGGTTGGCTAGGTGTCATTTAACTCAAACTTTAATTATACAGAGAGCCTTGGCTATCCAGTGATCTGCCATTGTTCCTAACTTTATTGCACTCACTGTAAAGGAGATGGAACCTTTTTCAACAGCCTAATATATTATAATATAAGGTTGTTGATTTTTTTTTTTTTTTAAATTGGCAGTTTTTCAGTCAAAGCAATATATCGGGTACCTTTGGTAGTTTATATAGTTAGCATCTGTCATTACTTTCAATGATTATTATCTGGATGTAAGAAACTACTGATAAGATAAGATGTATAAATAAAATACTTTCGAAAATGGTCTGTAGGGACCAAACAAAGTGTACCCTATTAAAGAAGGGGACAAACAGAGACCTGAAATTTTGTTCTGCTTATGATCACAGTGTTTTCTATAAGTGAAGTTTAATTTGATTTTTTTTTTACATCAATGAAATCAAAATGTCACATTGACTGTGGAAGTTTGACACATTTTGTTCAAATCATAGTATAGAGAAACAGAAGATTAGATTAGAAACATGATAAGCAAAGCAACTATACTCAGTCAGTAGTCAGACTCAAGTTTTTACCTCCTAACCTTGCAATAAACCTCATATGATAGACCCAATCTCATTTTAAGGCTTTTATTTTGTTTAAAAAAAGTCTTTATCAAAATAATTTAAACTATAACACCATTGAATACCTACTATTTAAAACTGACACAAAAGTTTACCCTGTTTTTCTCTTTCCTTTGAGTATATTAAGACGCTGCTGGAAGCCCTTGAACTGCAAACAAACATCTTCCATACTTCCATAATAACTGTAAATCACCAACTGGTATTGTCACGTTTTCATAATCTCGGGCCAACACGTGATGCACTTTTGTTTAAGCATCATTCACAATAACCTATATTACAAATAAACAAATGGATAAGAAAAAGGACGACTATTAATCAAAACTATTAGAAAGACAAAAGTGAGAGCCGGCAAGTCACATGTTTCCAGCACAAGCCCACTTAAGACACAATTAAATAAAGCTGAAATTTAAATAATTGCCGAAAACAAATGGAAAAGAACAATCTCACGTGAAGTTAAAACGTGACAAAGCCTTGTTTACTTTAATCTTAACACGAACATTTCAAGTTTCATTATGGCTAAAAGCCATTAGCTGTTTCCGAGAAAATTCACTAATACTGTCTCTAAGTACTGCAATTAATTTATTTCTGTTATGTAGATTTGTCACCATGTGATGTATTTTAGAAATGTGTCAAGTTTAATGGATATGAACTGAGGGTGTGTGAAGGACTATGTGACATGTGCAGCAGACATACCACGCATTCCAGATCATAGAGTCAAGACTGTGGGGGAAAATTGTCTACATGAAATATCAATGCAATTATATGTTGGAGGCAAGTGGTATAATACCACATGAAGTCCATTATCTTGACCTTGGGTCAACAAATCACTATCCTTATGCACAAGGAAGACGTGTCAGAACCATGATCATTACTTTGGCAGGTCATAGCAGAGCATGGAACCACTTTCATCATGAAAATAGCTTATACTCTAAATAAAGTCATTTTATGAGAACATGTATGATTTTTTGCCTAACTTCTCGTTGCTTAAGATATTGTCCAAGAAACTGGGGGTGCTGGCCCATTGCAAGTGTTGAAAAAAGAGAGATTATGTTTAGTTTCCTGCACATGTTAATCATTTTGAGGAAATGGAATTATCCTGCTTCAAGAACATATTTCAAAATTTACTCTCATTCAGTGTCAAAATGACACAGGCAATAATCAATTAAATCCCAAACATTCAAATTGCACTCAATTCAAGAAATCAGTAACACATATCAGGCAATTAATCAACAAAAGAAAACTAACTGCGGCGTTGTTGTATTTTTGCATATCCATAAGCTAGTTGGCACATGTTGAGATGAACACTTGGCTTCAGATGAGAATTAACATATCATAACAACAAAAATAATGCAGACTTATAAAATGTTGAGATAACAAGAGCTATCTGTTAGAGAGCATGCTCCACAAAATAACTTCAAAGTTGTGTTAGTCCAAGAAAGGGTCATAATTTGCATAAAATTAGTTCAAAAGTTGTCTTAATCGTTTATTTAATGCCTTAGTAAAGTATATAATGAATAAGCGTAGTTGCACGCAAAATCTCAACCAAATTTTCTATGTCTAAAAGGGGCCATAAATTCAACCAAGAGTTATCTAACTTGATGGTCAGATACCCTTCATGAATTTTCAAGTCTACCCCATAATAACTGATTGCTGAGACAAAGCATGATAGAATGTTGCATCAAGTTTTGAAGTCCAAAGGGGACATTATTTGCATTTAATTTGGTCAACAGTTGTCTAATATGTCTAATGTCCCTTATTGAAGTATTAAATGAATAAGCATGGCTTGTAACTATATGCATGATAGCAAGTTGCATGGAAAACCTTAACTAAGGTATGACATAATAATTCAACTTACTTGGTATAGTCAAGATAAAAATTTGGTTTTCTATATATTCTTTCAAAATATCTCAAGAATGTTGACATAATAAGCATTACATCTCTTTTAACTCTTTACCCCAGAGATATCCATTTACAAACAGAGCAGACCCAGATCAGACAGCTCCTGGAAAGAGTTGTCCTCTGTCATACAATTTTGTAGCTTAGATGATAAATAGTCAACAACTCAAGAACAATCCACAGTTTTATATACCACCTCGAGTTCAGTAACTCAATATTCATCCAGTAAAAAATTGGTACATTAATAATCATGTGGCAAAAAGTTAATGTTAGGAAAACATATTGAAGAGGAAAGTGTATTTATGTAACAATCTAATATCAAGGTAGCACCAAATATAATGTCTAGGCATAAGAAAAGCACAAAGTGGGATGTGTCAGCTGTTGAAAATATAGTTTCCACATCCTCAAGTTCACTTAAAGTACACTTAAAATATATCCTGCCTGTTTGGTTTTAACATCCCATCAACAAGGATTCAGTCTTTTCTGGATTTTGTCAAAATGAGACAAATATTGTGTTGTCTCTTATGCCAAAGACACCCTTATACATCCCTAATCTCTCACTTTTTCTATCATCAAGTTTCTTCCTGGACCATTCTGACCACTTTGAGAATTTAATCCTTTGATGGAGAAGCATGTCAAATTACAGATTACATCAAGAACAAACAAAAATCTTGACTAAACCAAAATGAGGACATCAAATATAGAAACATTGTAAAACAAGCATTAAACACATAAATGAACCAAAGTAGAAACAAACAGACAATCAGAAATATGCATCTCATATCAGCCAAAACAAACAAGTTCAACATCTCTGCAAATGGCTGTTGAACAAGCTGGAAGAGGGCCGGATCATAACTGCGATGACATAGCCATTTACTTCAACAACCATCCAGAGATAGCGAGGCAGGATGTGAAGTGGTGGGGGCGCTGTGATTCCTCGAAGCTGTCCTACGACCAGTACAGCTATCAATTTAAATGTCCTAAAGTTGTAGCAGTCTGTCACAAGCCAATCACCTTGGCTGGTTTATATACCTTGACAGGTGTACCAAACTTGGACTAGATTGACTGTGGTAGTGCTCCAGTCTGGATTAACCAAAAGCTCAGCTTAAATTAATAAACTGATATTACCACCTCATGATCAATGCTTATTGTTCTCTTTTATGAAAGGAATTAAGTTTGATTTTATAATCTACAACTGGGAAGCCGGCTGTATACAACAGAACTGTGTAAGTCTTTTTTTTTAAAGGAAGTTTAAGTCTTGCTTTACATTTTTTATCAGTAACAATGAAATATCATACTTAAATTTTTAATTTTGAGAAAATGGTCAAATTATGGTATTTTTAAACTCTCAATGAACATAGAATATATCAAAACTATAATTCTCATTTTTGCAATCAGAATTGAATTATTAATAATTGTACATATAACATTTTTTCCAGTTAAAAATATTTATCCCAGTATATAATTACATGTTTTAAATTTTCGGGATTATTTTTGTCTCACATGGACATGTACTTGATGACGCTAAATTAGTACTAAATGACACATTAATCTCGAGTAGACATAACTTCTTCAATGTGATCAATGACCATATACGGATATTATGTTCAAACTAAGACTATGAATTGTGACAAGCCCTAATTATCAGTGAGACATCTTTTGTCTATTATACTTATACCTGAGCATTGGATCAACGCTGACATAACACTGCACATGTATCTCTGTCTATTTCAGTTGACGATTTCAGAAATCAGGTTACTGTATACCAGCAAAATCCAGTTTTAACAATAATTGCAGCTAAAACCATCTCCATCTGTAAAATGTTTATAAGGACTCACAAAAACTAAATCTGACATATTGGATTTTTAGCTGTTTTTGAGTCGATTGCAGAACATCTGTGATTGGTTGGAATATCAACACTGACTGCGTAGCCAGCTACATATAGTGTGAACAATTGCTCAACAGTAAACAACAATGACTGCTATACTGGAGTAACACAATAGCTTACTAGAGTCTAACTTATTCAACAGGACCTGGAATTATACTTGAGAAGTAAAGGACCCTAACTGTAATCATGGTAGGTCAATTTATTTTTCACTTTGCTCTTTCTCTTTTTTTTTTAAAGTGTAAAAATATATAGATTTTTTTTTAAACTAAATCTTTTGATGGAACCCACCATTTATTGTTAAAAAACTTTTTTTAAGCACAGCGAATCAGGAGCTGTCAACTCATGGCAGTCATTACTCCTTCTCAAAACAATTTAATTACCGTATTTTCAAAATTAAACCAGCACGAAAACCATTCTGACTTAATATACCTCCCTCAATACCTGGTTACATGGTTTCTTATGATATAAATACCTATATTAATAGATAATGATTAAATTAACTTGTAAGATTATGGAAGCCAAAATCAAGAAACTTCACAAGAATGTTGACTAGCATAGGAAGTTATGAAACTAGGTTATAGCAGACTTAAGTTATTGACTTTAGTGAAAATGGCCCCCAGCATTTTTTGAACGGTTTTGTTTATTCTGCTAATAAACTGAATTGAAGCAGACAATTCTAGTTCTAACATTTTCTTATGGACTGACCATCATTTAACCCTTTACTGCTTGAGAGCCACCAAACCAAATGTCCTCTTATGAATGTTACAGATATAAATCTAGATCAGCCTGCCATTAACTCACAGGCTAGTCAAGTCTTAGAACCATTCCTATAATTCCTCTGTATCTGATAAAGACAAGAAAAGATCTTTGATTTAATGCCCAACAAACAATATATCAGTTACAGAGAATCATTACAAGAGACTAATATATTGTAGTTCTGCTTCACTGCAATACCATGCCACAGACATGTGTCATGATACCACACCCAGTCAAATTGTCCTGACCATATATGCTGATAATCATGCAAGGGAGATATATCAATACCCTTTTTAATGGTTATATTATTATGTCAAGTCCAATATTGAATCCACACACTGTACGTACAGGGTACACTAACACAAGTGCTGGATGTATTGTCAATCCATTCACCACACCTAAGGTACGGTGACACTAACACTCAAGTGCTGGGACTGTTATTATGTCAAGTCCAATATCAAACCCACAACCTAATGGTTACAGGGTGGACACCCTAACCACTCAAGCACTGGGACTTTTATCATATTAAGTCCAATTTCAAACCTCAAACCCACAACCTAATATGAACAAGGTGACACTTACACGAGATGAGACTGTTTTAAGTCAAGCATATCAAACCACAACCTATGGGGACACATTGAAACTGGATGATGGCACTGAATGTTCAAGCTGATTGGTGACTATGATATACCATGCTTTAAACTTGCTTAACTGAGTGATAAGGGTAGTATTGAGCGTCTACATAGCTGTGACATATAGACTGTCCAATCAACTGTATTGGAGCCTCACAGTGGACAGGGAGGCAGTCCACTATCTGTTTGTCTGATAATCCACAACCATGAGACCCCCTACTGTTGATACCAATCTTCCTTAACAACTTTACTTGGTAAACACACTCCTTTAGCCTAACCTGATAGGTGTAAGGTCACTAGATCATGGTCCTTATGGATGATTTTATATTCAAATGCTAGTCTTTGGTGACAGTTTTAATCTTTACAACATTTTTATTTTTCCAAACTTCTAATGCTAATTAAACAAGGGCTGAACTTGGGCTAAACTGGTTCAGTATTAGTGTTTAATGACTACAGATTTGAAGGCTGCAAGTTTTGGCAAAGATTATCGTGAACCTCTTTGGAGCAAAGTACTGGTCCAGTTCAGGATCTGTCAATAGAGATAAACAAAAATTGCAAACACTTGTATTCCAATTGACGCAGGGAAAAAATTTTATTCTTAGACAGAAGTAGGAGTCTAAAATCTCCAGGCAATTCATGATAATACCAGGAAGCTTTCATAACTTCCAAGTATGTTCATCCTTGACGCCTGAAGACATGCCAATCAGCCTGCTGAAGGATGTCCTTACTGATAACTGGCTGTCTACCCCTCTCACAAACACTTCAGATTACAAGACTGGCGGCCCTCTACTGATCAGGGGTGTCTGTGTCTGTGTCCGTACATGGCAGAGGAATGACGTCAATGATCAAGACCACTGACGCTGATCTCTGTCATATGCCTCTCACTTTGACCCCCCACATAGACGGATAATAATCTGTCTGTATGTTTCTCATAGTTGATGTTTATCAAGTCTTGTACTTCATCATGCTTGATCTTTAACCCTTTACCCCATGAAAACTATCATGGAATGGCCCCTGTGTCCAGCGTAAAATCAGGGCAGTCTACAAGTAAATCAGTCTGATTAGGTTTAACATGGTTCTCTTCTTTGCAACCTTTATTTTAAAGAGACTCATTTTCACACTTCCTATGGGAGCTGCTGATCAGGGTCTCCTCTGTTTGCTCATACAGTTGCTCAGATTCTACATGCAGTTTGCACAACAAAGGAGACTCCTTTGTTTCATATACCGGTTAAAGCTCATTCAACTTATATTCATTGTACATGAATATTTATGAGGTATAGGATTAAATTACCATAGAGATGAGGAGAGAACACTATGCAACCTGCTCAGAGTGAAAAAAAGCTTGGACATTTCAAGTCAACAACTTAACATTAGAAAGCTACACTTTTGTTTGTTCATCATTACTCTAAAAATATTGCACTTTGCCTTCACTTTCCTTGATGAAAACAAATCAACAGTGCCTTAATTGTACCATTATCCATTTAAGACCAACTTAATGAAAATGGCTTCTTGTTATCTGAATATCTCCCAGATATTATCAATTATCAATAGCTGAACTGAAATGAAACACACACAGCAGTCTGTTACAAGAGCTCACCAGCCATCCAGCTTTATCTACATACTTATTGAAACCTATGTACTGAACAATGATCCCATTATCAAACTGAAATTCTTTTTTCTTCAAGTTGACGTTTGATTTTCTCATTTGCTATCAATACGGAATTGTATGATATATAAAAAAACCCATTTGCAATAGGTTTTGTTTCCTAGCTTGATTCAATACCAGGCAAAGATCGGGTGACACTAACAGGTGGAAGACTTTAAGGGTCCTAATTACTTTTAAATAGGAGGTGTCCTGATGTTATCCCAGGATTCAATTAGGTACACAAATGGCAAAAGATGTAATTGAACATGTGGTTGTAATTACCTACCAAGGTGCTCAATTCTCTGTTAAATGCAGGGGTTGCCAAGATGGTTTCAGAGATGTTTTCATTCAAGTCTACAAATCCAAAGGTTTGCATTTGAACTCCATTTGGCATGGCTTTCCCAGGCCAAAAGTACTGATCCAGCCAAAGAACCACTGGGAGAGATTAGTATAAGAACCAATCAGTGTAAAAGAAAAAAAATTAGTTATAAAACAGTCTTATATTAAAAACATGTTTTAAACCTGACCTTACTTAAATTTTCAGGGATGTTCCTCCAGCTTGAGTCAAGGACAGATGTTTGAGAAGAGACCTGTGGGATTTCAGAATGGGGATGCCTTATGTCTCCATAGCAACAACAACAACAGGAAGTCCTCCTTGTCCTCCAATATGGATAGCGACAGCAGTCAGGAAGACCTTCGGTTTAGTTCGGCCAATTTTTTCATATTCACCCCTGATGCTAACGATATGTCACATGATTCTACAAACCCCACGGATTCATCCAATATCGTGCCATTTATTCACAATGATCATGTAAAGTTTGAGGGTGAATCTAGAGACATTGCTCTCCGAAAGTCTACCCTGAGTCACAAAGAGGAAGTATCTCATCATATGAAAAGTGCACTGAAGCACGGACGATCTAATTCCAGTGAACATATACTCGCAAACAGACCTCTAAAAACAGTGACGTTTTTGGACTCAGTGACAGTAGTGACTGTGTACTAGCACGGATTTTTTTTTTTTATCTACCTACAGTATTATTGCTTTATGAGGGTTGTTTGGAGACAAAGAATTGGAGCTCAGTGAGAATGCCATTTCCTTTGTACTTAGACATTAACTACTCGGATTTACAAGGTATTATTTCTTGCAATAACGCGATGTGAAACTGGTATTCATATTAATGGGCAGCCTTGGTACCAATTCTCATTTCCTCTCTGAATGGAAAATTATACAATATATACACAAGTTCTGCAGAGGGAAAAAGCAGGAAGAGAATGTCTCAAGTTTCCATATACATTTATCGAGAGATACTGGAAATAAATACCTGTACATTGTGACCAAACCAGCAATATAGAAACCTAATGACTGGAGACTGTGATATAATATGCAAGTGCTTTTGTAAAGTGTCAACTTTCCTTTGTAACTCACTGCCATGTGATATTTTTCATCAGGAACTGTAAAGCAGTCCAGCAAGCATCATCATCATCATCATCATCATCATCATCATCAAATTTTGTAATTTTCTTATGCATTTACAGCATTTACAGAATACAATCATGCTACAGTATTTTTGGATGATAAACAAAGCAGTGAAAGGATCATCAGAATGATTCAATATTCAATTTCATTGACATATTTGTTTTACAAACTGAATTTTGGAATGAAAGATTTTTATCATATCTCTTCTGAAAAGCATTGTTTTCATCAAACACTTGTTTTACTGTAGTCCCATGAAACAATGATGGATCTCAGAAAATGACCAGTTAGTCAGATGGTCAGTGACATTCCTTGCTAATGACCAATACCTGAGTCACTGCTAATCATGTCCAGCAGGGTGGTCATCACAACAGATGGCTATAAATCCAATCCAGCATGTAATCATTACTACATCAATCAGCCATGACTCACTGATTTGTCACTTTCATCATCATCGTCATCAAACAGATTAATTGGTCATTACCTTGTGATAAATAAAATTTTATGACATGTAAAGAGTTGCTGACTTTTATCAATTTTTCCAAGAGTACATGTAAATATATTATTGCCACATAACCTCAACTGAAGGGCTCTTGATTGTGTGGGAGGATGGTGGATGTGTCGGTCAACCCTTTACCACTTGAGATGGACCACTTATATCATTCATAAGGCAAAAAAAAGTTTTGTTTATGGTCCCCAACAAAAAAAAAAAAAGAGGGTAGGTCAGGATTTTTTTTTTTACATGAAATGAAAGGTAAAAAAAGAGGTTTTTTTTTTTTTAAAGGCGAAAAGGTAAAAAAAACTTTAGGGTTGGTCGTTAAAGAAGAAAGTTGGTCGGGAGACCAGAAACGGAACTTTTTTTTTTTGCCTAAACAGCCAGATCAGACTGAAAACTGTCCATGTGTTCGGTTTTCCTTTTCTTCTAAAAGGCACAGACAAGTGATGGGGCTTACACATGCTGTATAAACAGAAAAAATAGTTCACTCCTTTCTTTACTATCCATTTGGAGGCAAGTTGCTCTCATACAAAACTCCTTTCAATGGTTCTCTGATTTGATTAGTATTTATGCCCAGAGATACTGGTGAAAGACACTATGAAAGAGTTTTGTCCCCAAATGGGTAGAAATAGCCACAACCTTTTAAGTCACTGAATTTTATCAAGCTATGAGCATGTCATAAGGTACATAAACAAGTTGTGATATGGTTTTATCTTTTACACCAAGTATTCAGATATCTTCCCCATTAACCAAAAAAGTGTTCTTATAATTATTTTAAGCAGGAGAGCAAAATTTTACTCAATTATCATGTTTTTTTTCATCTTCACAATTTCTTATACCAATGATGACCATTCCTCAATGATCTCAAAATAAAACAAGAGGGCCATGATGGCCCTGAATTGCTCACATGATTATAAATGAGCAACATATGTTGGATTTTTCATATTGACCTACTTTTTGACCCCACATGACCCACTTTCAAACTTGTCCAAGATTTTATGGAAACAGACATTCCGACCAAGTTTCATGAAAACTGGGCCAAAAATGTGGTCTCTAGAGTGTTAACAAGTTTTTTTCTAAGATTTGACCTCATGACCTACTTTTTGACCCCACATGACCCACTTTCAAACTTGTCCAAGTTTTTATAGAAACAAACATTCTGATCAAGTTTCATGAAGATTGGCCAAAAAATGTGGCCTCTAGAGTGTAAACAAGGTTTTTTTCTAAGATTTGACCTCATGACCTACTTTTTGACCCCACATGACCCGAATTCCAACCTGTCCAAGACTTTATGGAAACAAACATTCTGATCAAGTTTCATAAGATTGGCCAAAAATGTGGCCTCTAGAGTGTGAACAAGGTTTTTTTCTAAGATTTGACCTCATGACCTACTTTTTGACCCCACATGACCAACTTTCAAACTTGTCCAAGACTTTATGGAAACAAATATTCTGATCAAGTTTCATAGAGATTGGGCCAAAAAATGTGGTCTCTAAAGTATTAACAAGGTTTTACTATGGCCTCTAGAGTGTTTAGCAAGGTTTTTTTTTTTTTTTACTGCCCAAATTCAAACTTGTCCAAGATTTCATGGAAACAAACATTTTGACAAGTTTCATGACCCAACAATAAGTTAATGATAATATACTTTTAAAAGTCATTTTAAACAGCAATTCTGTAGTTGTTTCATAAGATGTCACATTTATTTTGGAAAATATGACATTGACTTTGAAAATGTCACGATGACCTTGCTTCAGAAAGGGCCATTATCGTCCCATTGATAAAAATTATTTCCTGATCACTGGCACAAAGAAAGGAAAACAACATGCTGATGTACTGTAACTCTGGATTTAATTACATCAACAATACTGTATAGGTCTTCTTAACGTCGGTGGACGAAAGTGGACTATGTAGGTGGTTTTAGTCTAATGCACCAAAATAAATCTATCATCAGTATTTGTTACAAGTTCAGTCTAACTCAAAAGATATCAACTAAAGCACTTTCTCACATTATCAGCCAAAAGGGATGGCAGTCTCTGTCATAACCTGTAATTGCCAAGAGTGTT
This sequence comes from Solen grandis, assembly GCA_021229015.1. Taxonomy (NCBI): domain Eukaryota; kingdom Metazoa; phylum Mollusca; class Bivalvia; order Adapedonta; family Solenidae; genus Solen; species Solen grandis. The sequence continues at coordinate 60,297,298 of CM037778.1, forward strand.
CTTAACAGATACAGGTAATGTGACTTGGTGTCTAATATCTACTTAACAATGAAATGGCATTATCTTCATGGATGACATTATATTTTATTACTACATTGTTTCCCAGTAGAGTTTTCCACACCTATTTTCCCCCTAACAGTTATTCCTTCCATAAACAGGGAAACACTTCAAGATCATTCAGAATTTTCATGTGAGGAAGCCAGTTTCCAGCAGGCTTGCATTTTCTTCATCCATTTGCTAAGTTAAATTTTGCAATCAAGTTTAACATCTTGTTAAATCATCAAACAGAACTTACGAATGTTCATTCTTTCCCCTGAACGGTCTATCTGTGGAATTCCCTTCCACAGAATGTAGTCAGTGTCAACTTGGTCCTTGGTTTTAAGTCGGCGCTGGCTGAATGCACCTGGACTGCACAATGATTTTAACATATCCGGCTTTTAAGTTGTTTCTTTTTTAACATACTGACACTCGTCAAACTGAACAAAAACCATGTGTATATTGTACAAATATAAGGATTTTTGAAATTTTATGGTGTTAGGTTTTGCAGCATTCTATTCATGGTGCTAGGTTTTCCTGGGTGTACTGAATAGCTTGGGAGGCCTAGAACTTTATCTTTCCACTAATCCCCATGCATGGACATCATAATCAGAAAATGATTGCTAGCCATTACTAAAGAAGAAGAAGCAAATTCATTCATAGTTTGTACAAATAAAGAATTTCAGCCCCAGATATATTGATATTGGTCATTGTTTCAATAATATGGCAGTATTATACTGGTGTGTGTATGATTTCCAGTGGGAGAATGCTGAATATGATGGTTATTAAAATCACCAAGGGTAATAATATAGAATGCCACTTGCTTTTATTTATACATAACAGCTTAATTTTGATGTAACAGTGAATAATGATTCTGCAAAAAAACAAACAAAACGAAACAAAAAAAAACAACAACAAGATGGCCATGATGGCCCTGAATCGCTCACCTGATTATAAATGAGCAACATATGTTGAATTTTTCATATTGACCTACTTTTTGACATCACATGACCCACTTTCGAGCTTGTCCAAGATTTTATGGAAACACATTCCAACCAAGTTTCATGAAGATATGGCCAAAAACATGGCCTCTAGATTGTTAACAAGGCTTTTTCTAAGATTTGACCTAATGACCTACTTTTTACCCCACATCCAAGATTTTATGGAAAGAAACATTCTTACCAAGTTTCATGAAGATTGGGCCAAAATTGTGGCCTCTAGTGTGTTAACAAGGTTCTTCTAAGATTTGACCTCATAACCTACTTTTTGACCCCACATGACACAATTTTGAACTTGTCCAAGATTTTATGGAGACAAACATTCTGACCAAGTTTCATGAAGATTGACCAAAAAATATGGCCTCTAGAGTGTTAACAAGCCAAATTGTTGACGACGCACAACAGATGCCGGACGAAGGGCAATCACAAAAGCTCACTTTGGGCACATTGTGCTCAGGTGACTAAAAAAAAAAATGAACAAGATGGCCATGATGGCCCTGAATCGCTCACCTGATTATAAATGAGCAACATATGTTGGATTTTTCATATTGACCTACTTTTTGACCCCACATGACCCAACTTTGAACTTGTCCGAGATTTTATGGTGTAAAACATTCTGACCAAGATTCATGAAGATTGGGCCAAAAATGGGGCATCTAGAGTGTTAACAAGGTTTTTCTAAGATTCGACATTGTGACCTACTTTTTGACCCCACATGTCCCAAATTTGAACTGGTCCAAGATTTCATTGAAACAAACATTCTGACAAGTTTCATGAAGATTGGCCTAAAAATATGGCCTCTAGAGTGTTAACAAGCCAAATTGTTGACGCTGCACGAAGGGCGATCACAAAAGCTCACCATGAGCATGTTGTGTTCAGGTGAGCTAAAAACATTACCCAGAATTCTGAATTGAATACTCATTAATCATAAAATGTATACATCACTTTGTGCGAAGTAAACTTTAAAGTCTTATATAATGTAGATGTAGGAATATATTTTACCATAATGTTTTATGAGACATTTAAATAAATGCCAAAGTAGACACACCTGGTGGCCCAGTTGTTAGAGCATCTGCCTTGGGAATGGAAAGTTGTGAGTATGATCCCCGGCCTCAACATCCAAAGTTGTAAAAACCAGGACTGATTGGCCCTGTGTCAGGATAATATGATTGGGTGTGGTATCATGCCCCATACCTACAGCATGATATTGCAGTGTGGCAGCACTATATCTGTCTGTAGTAGACAGTCTCCAAATAACTGAAATACTGTCGGCTGGACGTTTAACCAAATAAACAAATAAGGTAGACATAAATAATAACCATAGTGATAACAATATTGACTGAGAAATTGAAAGTTTGGCTATTCTTTATAAGAGACCTAGAACACTGAAAACAGCCAGAAAGGGTCCCACATAAAGCTGCAAGAAGAGGTTGAGGCTTTGAGATCAGTTTAATCAGTATCATATTTTTTACCTTTGTACTGTATTAAGTTATTTCCTGTTGCAGTAAGGACTATACTAAACATACTTTGTAAGATAAAAATGTGGGAATTAAATTTGGCTATTTCAAGGGCCATAACTCTTAAGTGCCTAGGACAATTTTGCTATTTTTTTCAACTAGACCTAGATTTTATACCTTCATACATTTTTCAGCAAGTTTAGTGAAGATATGACTAATTCAAGGGTCTTATCTCTGAAGTGCCTTACACAATTTGGCTGGTTATCACACTTGGTCTAGATTTAATACCTACAAACATTCTCAGCAAGTTTGGTGAAGATCAGATGAAATCTATTTGAGTTAGAGAGTGGACAAAAAACAAGCGTGAGGGACACGCAGACAGATAGACTGACAGACAGGGTGATTACTTCAAAGCACCCACACCAAGGTGTGGGACCCTAACAAGAATTACCAATTATGTTCCTAAAAATTCTCAGTCATAAAACCATCGCTGAATGCATCATATAGTTATCCTGCATGCCTCTGATGCCAAATAAAGATATTAATGTAATGTTAGGCTGCACTGGTCACATGAGAAACTTCCTTGATAGCTCTTCTAAAGCCCTTCCCATTTGCAAAGTACAGGTCCTTCACTTTGATCATTACCAATGTATTGTAAATAGGATGGGGGATTTGTTTTCTGATCAGATTACCATGAAGAATAAGAAAAATAAATCAAGATCGACAGTGAATAATAAAAATCTCTGACCCAAAGAAAATTGAACAGATCGTTAATCTTTTCTATCCATCTCTTCTAATGAAACCTCATGCTTGAATATTCTCTCAGGGGTTAATGAAAAAAGCCACATTCCCAACACCTTACAGAGTGAGACACTTCTAATTAGAACTCAACAGCAAAACAAACAGACCTAATGTAAAATGCATACCAGAGAGAAATTATTGTAATTCTTCTCAATACAGATAAGGCAGGATTCATGGTGTTAAGCAGCTACTGCATCCAACATCTGCAATATTACCTGTCACAAATATTTGTTTCCCACCATGATATACTACAATGAAACAAGATCAAGCTGACAGCAGTTCTCACTCTGAACAGCAGAAGGTGGAGTGGTGGCTCAGTTATAACACGCTGGACTCCTAATCCAGGGGTCCAGAGTTCAAATCCCAGTAGAACCTTGGAAAGTTTCTGGGACACTTTACAGCTTTCTATCTAGAAGCCTAGTGCTGGCTCATCCAAACAGTGGTTAAGGGACTTTGCATGTATGGGTGATATACACTGGGAACGTTAAAAGAACCAGGGGGTCTATTCAAATGAGCTAGGGTAGCGCACCTGGATCCCTTGTATCTCCACCTGTCTCTGTGTGTAGGTGCACCTGTCTAGAGATGTTAAGGGAGGGTAACCCTGACAGAAAGTCCAAGAGAACTGAAGTCAGAGGTTCTGGGCCTTAAAGGCATTCTCTGTCAAAAACTGAAGCACCATGCCTGAGGACCAATGCAAACAACAACTACTTTGAACTGCAGCTTGCAAGTTATTCGCAGGCTGATATAATAAAAAAATTAATAAAGCAAAAACAAAGCGCCCAGTTCCTATCATTTGTAGGCCCAAGTAACTTTATCAAGTGGGTATAATACCGACTGTTATGACAAAGGCCAACAAAGTTATACTGCACCAATAGTCTTGAAGTCACATGGCACCAAAGGTACTCAGCACCAAACAAATTCAAACATCTCTAAACTAAATCAACAAGAAATGTTTGTGAAACATATATGCCCCCCTCATATGCCATAATATGTATATAGCTATATTACATGCAAGGAGTTTGCCTTCATAATGTTGGCTTGTCACAAAAAATTCTCAAACTTCAAAAATTTGAGTGAAAATATAATGTGCTAAAATGTGGAACTAAACATTTACTGAAATAAAACCAGACACAATGAGATTTTGAGTTATTAGTCAGACAGTGCTTAAATCGTACAAAATATTTATAAGAATCCAACTTATTAATTTGAAAACAGGGTTTTCTACATTTATAAGCAACAACTACATGAGGTTAGGACCTTAAGAGTAAAAATAAAATAGAAGTTATCACTTGGGCTAGACATTTATATTATGAAAATATATCAACATGTGACATTGTGAACTTGACCTTTGGGTATTGACACCAAAATTGATAGGGGTCATCTACTAATCATAAGCAACAACCACATTAAGTTTGAGACTTAAAGGTCAAATAGAACTTCAACTTATCACTCGGACAAGGTCTGGTATTATACATACACAACATGTGACCTTGACCTTTGAGGTATGACACCAAAATGATAGGGGTCATCTACTAATCATAAGCAACAACCACATTAAGTTTGAGACTTAAGGTCAAATAGAACTTAATTATCACTCGGACAAGGTCTGGTATTATACATACACAACATGTGACCTTGTGACCTTGACCTTTGAGGTAATGACCAGGGATCCTAAAATTTTGGAATCTCAACCGGTCGACGGCAAAATCCCCCCCCCCCCCCCGAAAAAAAACATAACCGAAAAAAAAATAACATTGATATTTTCAATCAACATACCCTGAATCATTTGCAGTGGGAAAATAGATCTTTTATTATATTTCAGCATCCTGTTGGCATAATAAGGTATTTTTCTGCAATATTTACCTCTACGAAATCGAAAGTTTGTTTACCGGAAGTGCATGTATATGACGGTCTGTATATGACTCTAACGAATCAATAAATTGTTGGAAGCAGTCGTTTTGGTGTTGTTTATTATGTGCCTTTGTGTTTATATATTTTTTTTGTCACAGTGAACAAAACATTTTCCCATTTTCAAACTCAAGCCGCTTAAATTCGTCTAGCCAAGATTTTGAGAACGTTTTGATCTCTGTCTTTACCAGTTTGTTTTGCTGCTGAGAGGAAGCACCATCGCTAAGTTTCCGCTTCCTTTTATTTGTAATTTCTACTTTTTGGGTGCATTTCATAATAGAAAATGCATCACGGGTTGCCCCATTCCCAGTGTTTTCGACCGGTTTGCCAGGCCGGATTTGTGTGCATATCGGGTTGCCAGTCCAACTTTGAAATGTACTTTTTACTGGGTCACCACTCCCGTTTTCTTTATCATCATGAGCCGGGTTGCCAAGCCGGTCATTTGATTTTTTTAACATCGCAAGTAAATTGCGCTGAGCCATTTCAACGAAATGCAGCCTTGTCACTGATACCATCCCCTTATATACCAAATATAAAGTTGAGTAATAACACCAAACAGTTATCAGTTTTTTTTTTAATTCTTTTATTTTGTTCTTACAAATTACAAATTACTAAGGAGATCAAACATTTTGATTAGCCTTTGATATTGTCATTAATTACCGCATTTAAAAGTCGACCGGTTACAGTTTGCAAACAAGCAATGGTCCATTATTACGGCATAGATAATTACACGGCACCGTCCAAATAACCGCTAAGTACAAACCGTCAATCCATTCATCTTAACTGCCCAATAATGACCTAGACGGGTGTCCCTGCCTGACCCCCACTGACACCAGTCCTGCCCCGAGGGCACACCGGAAATTCAAGAAGTAGGTCAATTGGTGTGTAAGAGAGACTATTATGAACCGTTTGGACCGATTTTGAAAGTTTTAGACGAGGATTATGGATTTTTTTTCGACCGATTTTTTTGGTACTTTTTGAAATCTGAACCGGTCGATTGAGATCAAAATCGGTCAAAACCGGTAAAAAATCGGTTTTTAGGATCCTTGGTAATGACACCAAAATCAATAGGGGTCATCTACTAATCATGAGCAACAACCACATGAAGTTTGAGACTTAAAGGTCAAATAGAACTTAGGTTATCACTCGGACAAGGTCTGGTATTATACATACACAACATGTGATCTTGTGACCTTGACCTTTGAGGTAATGACACCAAAATCGATAGGGGTCATCTACTAATCATGAGCAACAACCACATAAAGTTTGAGACTTAAAGGTCAAATAGAACTTAAGTTATCACTCGGACAAGGTCTGGTATTATACATACACAACATGTGACCTTGTGACCTTGACCTTTGAGGTAATGACACCAAAATCGATAGGGGTCATCTACTAATCGTGAGCAACATCCACAAGAAGTTTGAGACTTAAAGGTCAAATAGAATTTAAGTTATCACTCCGACAAGGTTTGGTATTATACATACACAACATGTGACCTTGTGACCTTGACCTTTGAGGTAATGACACCAAAAATCAATAGGGGTCATCTTCTAATCATGAGCAACAACCACAAGAAGTTTGAGACTTAAAGGTCAAATAGAACTTAAGTTATCACTCGGACAAGGTCTGGTCTACCGACAGACCGACGGACCGACCGACCGACATGAGCAAAGCAATATACCCCCTCTTCTTCGAAGGGGGGCATAATCACTAAATGTGATTAATAACCCAGTGTCCCAACTTGTCTTCATGTAATGTGAGTGTAGGAGAGGATTCAACATGACATAATGGGAAGTGACAAACCTGATCCTATATAACTCACAATGCTGTGAAATGGGGGTATAAAGTGATCCATAGGAAATGACAGACATTAATGCCGAGGGACTAGCTACATGTATTCCAATACAAAAAACTGTTGGAACATTGAACTGAATTTCTGTACATACTGCATTCAACTCTACATTTATCCCTTGCATTTTATCAACTGGGTATGTTTTTCCTCTGTTTTCATATAGCAGATAGAGACTTTTCAGCCTAGAACAAAATGGACTGTGGTTACACAGCAATTCTGCACGATGAATGCATCCATATGACAGGGTTCTGTTCTACATGCTGTAACTGACCCTGACAGACTTTCTTGGTGATCGGATTATTGTCCCTGTGAAAACCAACAACTTTACATTTCTTGGGTTTGACTTATCTGACTAACTCCCCATTTATAACTTCGCATTTGATCAGAATTTCACAACAATAATTGCTTTAGCATTTACATACTTAACAAGAAATGTTTGTAAAACATATATGCCCCCTCATATGTCATAATATTTATATAGCTAGATTATATGTATGATGTTTGGCTTTATAACGTGGGCATGTTATAAAGTTCAGAACTTATCTTGGTGAAGGTTTACTACTGATAATAATTAACACTGCAAATAACTGTGTTGAGTACAAGGTGATACAAATGCAGATTTTTTTTTGATAGAAGATAGAAAAAAATTATTTGCATTTACTTCTGTATCATAAGTAGGTCAACACAGCAAGGGCATCGCAATTAGTGCAATTAGCACCATGAAATTAAGTGAAAAGCATGCAGACAATGAACAAGAAGAATAATGTCTCATTTGAGTTTTACCTTGTATATTGCATCTAGTAAAGGTGAAAATGTTGAAAAAAATCTGGTAAAAAAGATTTGACCAGAACCCATTTTGATAAGAATCTATCTTGGCATTCAATGTCACGGTGACCTTGACCTTTGACCTTGATACCCCTAAATGAAAAGGGGTCATTTACTGGTCATGCACAATCTCCATACTAAGTTTGAAGTTCCTAGGCCCAGGCATCCTTAAGTTATTGATCGGAAATGGTTTGGTCACCATTTTAACATAAAATCACAGTAAATCAAGGTCACTGTGACCTTGACCTTTGACCTAGGGACCCCAAAAATCAATAGGGTTCATCTACTGATCATGACCAATCTCCATACTAAGTTTGAAGTTCCTAGACCCAGGCGTTCCCAAGTTATTGATCAGAAACTGTTTGGTCTACTGACTGACCGACGGACTGACGGACCAACATGTGCAAAGCAATATGCCCCCTCTTCTTCGAACGTGGACATAATAAGTCCCATTCATTTATGATAAATCTCTCAATACAAACAGGCAATCAAGGCCAATGTATTCCCTGGAAGAGTCAGAGACTGTCCTGGTCAAAATATAGAGACAAACATGATAAATACACCTTGATTACTCTCTCACACATGTTTGACCTATGAATCAAATACTGCCAGAGTGACTAATAAACTGTCGCAGCAGATGAAAACTAAACTCAGGATCAAGTCAAGTCAGAGATCAAAATTTCTACACTTACAGAAAATCACCTCTAATCTAATAAACAGGAAGGCCATGAAGGACCTGCTGTCAATTTGCTTTATGCAGTTCTGTTTCATAAGAAGCTGAATAGTCTGTACAATATCTTGGAAATGACTCAGCCAAGGAACATCTGTGCCAAATTATTTACAAATCTGGATGGTAGTTATGGACAAGAATATTATTTTAAATTTTCTCTCTCTTTCTCTTTCAAGCAGTATTTACTAGTGCCAGGTAGGTAATGACATCCTCAGAAAGGTAAAATCACGTTCTATAAGCTTACAAGAAAATAATAAACAACAATTTGCTTGTGCTCTCCCAAAAGCTTACAAAAACGTCGGATTTAACGTCGAAAATGATGTCATTTCAAAGGTGTGACACCACCTTAAAAGCCTGGGAAAAGTTTATTTTTTGTATATTGTGCACATTGGGAATAAAAATGTGCGCTCTATTGTTTTCTATGGTACATATAACCAAGAGAGCCAATCACTCACCTGAGAAATATTGCCTTCATTGCCTATCATATCAGTGGCATTGAAAACATAATCCAGGCAGAAGTACAGCAAGATAATCCAAATCTACACAAAAACTGTACCTGTGGTAAATGTTTTAAAGGTAGTCTAAATAACACCAAGAGAACCTAGAATTTTGACACTAGGATAACGATTTGAACAAACTTGGTTCAGGTCCATTAGGCCATGTTATACACCTTGTATCTAAATTTCAGGCCTTATGGTTCTAATTTTTCCTATATATATCTATAGGTAAATGAGGTGACCACTGTCTATGACTTGGTATAGGTCCACTAGGCAATGCTACAAATATCTAAGCTCTTGGACTTGAATTTGCAGAAGAAATTGCATTTTTAAAATCTGTTTTTAGCTCATGTGCCCTACTTCCTCAAGCTATCAAATCAATATGGGGACCTCATAGGGGGACCTCATAGGAATCAATCTTGTGAAGTTTGTTAAAAATCCAATTTGTGGTTTAGGAGATTTTATTCAAAGGAAATGGTGGTGATGGATGGATGCACAAACAATAGACATAGGGCCATCATAACAACACACCATAAACATGTTGTGTGCTCAGGTGAACTATAAACAACTGTGGTCGAATAGGTGAGTAAACGAGCGTGTGGTTTGCTGTTTACCATACTGATACCCATGCCTTTTCCTGTACTTGAAAACAATGCTTGATATGGTTGACCACATTGTAGAGATCCCAATTAAGGAAACAGTGGCAATATTCTGGTGTACGACTGTTGACCAGTTTTGTATTGCAAGAGGACATACCTAACTGAGAAAAAAGTTGAAAAGAAATATTATGCATTTGAGTATTGCCTATCAAATAATAGCATTGCAAAGTATTCAGCCTTTATCACTGAGACTATTAATAAGGTTTCATTAAAATCTCTTTAAAAACTATGCACTCAGTACAGAGTGATTTTGAATAAATTCCAGGGCCAATAAATCTGCTATGGCTTAGCCAACCAAAATGAATCAGAATTATCACTTGGAGTTATCAATATCTCCGATTCTCACCTTGTCTTTGATATATGGCCCTGACCATGAAAAGGCTATGGTCAAACGTATGACCTGTTATAATGTGTGCTCTCAGTGCAAAAGGGTCATAACTTATATGTATTAAAGAACAAGTGAGACCCTTTTGTGCAGAGTCCTCAAAAATTTATTTTATTAATTACTGTTACTGGGGTGATGATTATGTGTCATGCAAATTGTACATGAAAAGACAAGTGTTGCAGGTTTGAAAGTGACAAGTAATATACACAAAGGAATTATGAATGAACATAAATAATGTTTGCAAATAACAACAGAGCTGTCTATAAAACAGCACATTTATTTATTCCAAAGTTTATAAGATGCAAACAAACTTAAATCAAAATTGAAATGTTCAAAAGGGGCCATAATTTAAAATGAATTCAGATAAGATTTATCTAACTTGATGGTTTGATGACCCTAAACACAATCATGAAATTTACAAGAGTTGTCAGAGGATAGAACACTCGACTATTCAAAATGCTTGTTGGTTA
>CM037778.1:60308018-60358018 GCA_021229015.1 Solen grandis
CATGGATGGAAGGATTTTCAAATATTTTGGCACAAATGTCAAGCTTAGTGAGACAGAGTGTCATGCACAAGAACCAGATTCATAGCTCAAAGGTCAAGGTCACAGATGGAAGTCAAAGTTCAAAAACATGTACTTTTTTGCTTGTCCGGGCTGTAACTTCATCATGGATGGAAGGATTTTCAAATATTTTGGCACAAATGTCAAGCTTAGTGAGACGGAGTGTCATGCACAAGAACCAGATTCATAGCTAAAAGGTCAAGGTCACAGTTGGAGGTCAAAGTTCTAAAACATAACCAATCCCGTGGCCTAGTGGTTAAGGCATCCACTTTGGGAGCGGGAGGTCAAAGGTTCAATCATACAGAACACCATAAAAAAACCAATGGGGACAGCATAAAACTAGATCAGCATGTGAGTAACTCGCAGGCTTATCAGGTTTTATGCTGTTCGCTGCTCCTCAGTCATTTGGAAATGAGGTTTTTACCATTAAATTTGGTAAGGTTTAACTGTTGCTTTTTGAAGATCAGGCTTTATAAGGTACATATTAGGGGTGTCAAAAAGCATATGTATGAGGTAAAGAGTTTAGGAAACCCTACATCCTGATGTATACCCACCTTAAGTGAATAATATCAATCTCAATAGGCATATCTTTGGCTGAATTAGTCAAGTCATTTTCCCTGGCAGGGATTAACCATTTTATTATGACATACCCACTACATACATAATGTACCTTTTGTAAATTTGACTTGAGAAACTCCAGTTCACACCCAGGATTATATACATAATGCTGTATTCCGGACAGTTGAAACCTCATTAAATTTTAAAACAACAACAACTTCTACAATGCTTCTCGTAGGTATTCTGTTCAACATGGTATCCTTTGGCGGGCTCAACATGCTGCCCTTGGGCATGTAGTAGGAGTTATTGCCCTTTGTGAAATTTCATACTTAAGGTTTGTCCGGAGTGTAACTCACAAAGTATCAAAGCTATTAACTTGAAACTTCACAGGTGGATAGATCTCATGAAGGAGAAGTGCAGTGCACAAAAACAGTAACTCTGTGCATTATAATTTTTTATTTATTGCTCTTTGTTAAATTTCATATTTATTTTTTTGTCAAGAGCATTTCTGAGGTACTATAAGACATATAACCTTGAAACTTCATAGACGGATAGATCACATGGAGGAGAAGAGCACTGCACAAGAACCGTAACTCTGCACATAATATATTTAGACTTTCAGCCCTTTGTTCAATTTCATACTTGTTTTTTTTATCTTTTTGAAAGCATTACTCATGCACTATGAGACATAAAACCTTGAAACTTCATAGGTGAATAGACCTCACAAAGCAATGCACAAGAACATGATTCTGCAAAATCATATTTTTGGAATTATTGCCCATTGTTTAATTTTATATTCAATTAAGTTTTGTCTGGAGCATAACTCATGCACTTTGATACATATAATCTTGAAGCTTCATAGGTGGGTAGACGTTGTGGACAAACATTGCAGTATACTAGAGCATAATCATTTCCAATGTTTCGCGTTGGAGTTTTTCCGCTTTTATACAATTTCATGTCCCTAAGATAACTCCCGTTCAACTCATGCTATTGAAATTAAATTTAATATAAATTTATTATGGAAAGAAATTAATGAGAGAAAGTGTCATGCACAAGGTTCATAACTGTGGCCTCAGTATTTTTGGAGTTATTTCCCCTTTTTACAATTTCTTGACCACAAGTAAACTCTTGTTCTACTTATGCTATTGAAACAAAATTTCAGTTATGGAAAGAAATTGATGAGAAGAAGTCTCGCACACAAGGTCCATGGAAAGAAATAGATAAGAGGAAGTGTCACACACAAGATCCATAACTCTGTGTAAAGGTTTATGAATATAGTCAGTCCTTTAACTTTAACTATTTGCATATGTCACTGTGTGCCTCAGTGTATATGTGTGTGTGAGGGGAAGGGGATTGGGGGAGACATCAGTTTTCTACGGAAACAAATTTCTAGTTTTCTTTGCCATGCAGACAGAGTAGAGTGACTGTTTTGTAAGAGAAAACAGAGGAGACACTGACCTGAATTTGTTTGCTAAGACATCAAAACGAGACTGTATGAGGTAAAGAGTTAATGCGGAACAAAGGGAGATAATCAGACATTGATAAATCAGGGTATCACACAAAATGTTGTATATCTGGTAAGGTAGTAATAGTTGTTTATAGGAATAATCCCTATCTCATTGTCTATACACCCATCTCTCAGTAATGTTGTATGAAGATCCCAAAACAGATGTATTAGACTGAAAGAAATATGTAATATACTAAAAGAAATGTGTGGACTGAACACTGCCACATAATTTGTTGGGGGATTTATTTAAGTTGTTTTAAACATAATCTTGTAGTTTGGTTTCTAGCTAGGCAAGTTTTGTCTTCTAACAACTTTTTGCTGTTTGGTTTTCAGTATATTTTAGATATACATGTAACTGAAATTCATGAAGTTTCAGCTGATGTATTTGAAGCACTTTCTGAAGGCTACATCCAAGGTGATTTTAATGCTCCCCGATGGGAGAGCACATAGTTGCCGCTTTGTCCATCAGTCTGTCTTGTCAGTCCGTTCATCTGTCCAGTGCATAACACAAAAACTATAAGAAGTGTCAACTTCATAGGCAGATAGATCTCAATGAGGAGAAGTGCAGTGTACAAGAACCATAAATTTGTTTTGTCTAATTTAGGAGTTATTGCCCTTTGTTTTTTTTTTGTTGTTGTTTTTTTCATACTTTAAATTTTGTCCAGAGCTCATATAGTATAATAAAGTATCCATCAGGTGACAAAGTGCAGTTCCGGGAGCATCCAAGGGTTCTATCACCACTTGTTTTTTATTAGAAATGTAGCATAATAAAGAATGTTTATGATGTGAATTATATACATACCGTATTATCTACATGCTTAGTCTCTATATTTTATGTCTAACAGATTTAGCATTTTCATCATCAAATGGACCTATATTCTGTATACATATTTCCATTTTTCTACACATTGCACCTCACTCTACATTTTTGGTCCCATTTTTCAGACGGTACTAAATGAGGAGCAGAAATTTTTCAAGCTTCTGGAGCTGCTTGGACAGTACCAGGAGAAGGGCGGGGTCATCGTATTCGTGGACAAGCAGGAGCATGCGGACGACCTGATGAAGGACCTCATGAAGCACTCCTACCCCTGCATGTCCCTGCACGGAGGCATCGACCAGTATGACAGGGGCAGCATCATCAGTGACTTCAAGAATGGAGACATTAAGTTACTGGTAGGGATGGGTCTGTGGCTTATTGTTGGTATGAAAGTCACAGCTTTTAGCAAAGGCCATGAAGGAATTTCATGAGAAAAAATTTCTTTATGAGTGCAATTTCTATAGAAATGAAAGAAATTAATCTTCAATTGTTATGTAACATAAGTGATGTATAAAATTGTCACAGAGATCATGTTCAAGTATGCAAATCTAAAATGAGTGGAAAACAGATAACTAAGATTGTGTTGCATAAAATTATTTTGATACAAAAGCTAAGAAACCAAGACCTTAATACATCAACTCTCGTCTTCTGAGGAATGTAAATGACACTAGTCAGAATCATAAGAAAGTTGTCTGAGCCACTTGCAGGTTGATTTGGGTTTTGGGTTTTGTAGATTTAAGGCAGATAAGTTTTGTATTAATCAAGCTATTATGATCACTGTCGTCATTGTCGTGCTAAAACTTTAATGTAGCCCATTACCTCAAACACTTTTAACAGATGAATGTTGGCATCCACATGCAGTGCTCTTGAATATCCCATTTAAACCTGTTAGCTTTCTAAGTTCAGCAATGTTTTTATTTGTTTTGGAAAAAATATGTTTTGTGGAGTATTTCTTTAAAAGGAGGGACAGAAGATACATATATTATTGAGCATTTAGAACAAATATTTCTCAAGATGAAGTGCATTAGGAATTTAGGATTATTCCTGTCATATTCAAAGTTGGAAAATATCACTTCTGTATGTGAGTTTATAAGTCAGGATGATAAAACCTGTCTCTGTTGACAGATTGCGACATCAATAGCAGCCCGTGGTCTGGATGTGAAACATCTGATTCTGGTGGTGAACTATGACTGTCCCAACCACTACGAGGACTATGTACACAGATGTGGGTAAGTCACTGTCTCACCTTGATACACAGTCGTGCATAACATACCACTGTACTTTATACAAATACTGTTATAATCATGTTCTTAATATGTAAGGGAGACAACTCTAAATGGGAAAAAGAAGTAATGGAAAAAGGAACCCAAATTTATCGAACAGTGGATTTCATCACATATGCACTAACATGATGAATAAGCTTCACTATTCTTATTATCCTATAACTGATAACATTTATCATTATAAGAATAGATAGTGTCTCCACCTCCACCCACCCTATTTATATTGGGGAAATACATTGTTTAGTCAAGTTGTCTGTCAACCATTCTATTCATCTGTCTGTTCATTCATCTTATACTGTTTCTGGGTTGCGTTCAGTTAACCATAACGCTCGCAACTGTTACATTTTGGTCCCCAGCTTACACGCTGTATGCTTTGATACAGCAAGGACACTAACGTTAACTTTATGGACTTTAAAGGGTAACTGAACACAGGGCTGGTCTTACTGAAAAAAGCAAAAGCATACTAGGTAGTGATACTTTATATTGATTTTAAGGTTTAATAAATCTGGTAAGCCGGTAACTGTGATATTAAATTTGTATTTTACTTTATATTTCTCCTTAGACGTACTGGACGTGCAGGTAACCTTGGATATGCCCACACCTTCATCACACCTGAGCAGGTGCGCTACTGTGGGGACATTGTCAAGGCCCTTGAGATGTCTGAGTCTGCAGTGCCAGCAGATCTGCAGAAGATCTGGGAGGATTACAAGGAGATGGCTAAAACGGTGGGTTCCCAGTGCCATGTGATCTCATCGTTCATTACAGTGGTGCTGGATTTTTGTGATAATTCTATGCAACAATATCAATCATTATATGAAATGTTACACATCATGGCACACCCTTCAAAATGAAAAGAACTGTATTTGAAATATGTGTACCCTTAATCACATGATTCCAAATATCACAAAAATTAAGACTACCATATGTTCATATCTCACATTATATAGGAATTAAGAAATTGCCAAACCAAACACTAAATGATGCTTGCATAGAATTTACTCCTGTTAAAAAATTCTTAGTGTACATGTATGAATTTGTTGTAAATATTAGTATTCCCAGTGTCAGGATAATGTGACTGGGCGTGGTATCATGCCACATGTCTATGGCGTGATACTGCAATGTGGCAGCACTATATCTGCCTCAAGTAGACATAATCTCCAAATGAGTGAAATACTGCTGGTGGGATGTTGAACCCAACAAAACAAACAAAAAAAACAATATCATAACTCTAGTGGGTGGTAATATATGCTGATATTTTCAAGTTGAAGATGAGTAAACATTGGGTGATACATGTAATGTTAGAACAGAACAGAAATTTATTGATTGTCACAAGCATACATTGCTCATTGACATAAACAAAGAAATTCAATATGCATGCACAATAACACAGAAAAATAAATAGATGTTACAACCAAGGTTTTCTCATATACATTTAGTGAGAATGTTTTGATAAAGGAATGCTAAATATACTTTATATCTGTAATTAACATTCAGAAGTATTAGAGTATTGACTGGCTAGATCATGCTTGCATTGTTACTTACATCTGGCCATTACTAAAATTTCATGTTGTCAGCCATCATATGAACTGAATCAAAATCCAGAAATTGTCTTAAAACTGCAACTTTTAAATGAAAAATATGAAGAATCATAACCTTATGCTAGACCTACATAACTGACCCTATAATTGAACGGGTTTTTCAACAAAAAAAATTCCATCTTTTAAATTGATGATGTCAGGGTGGGCGTCTCCAATATTTGGAAAATATTTAAAATGTCAAGTCATATTTAGACCTGTTGGTTTGTATTCAAAGTCCTATTTTGATTAGAACTCTGTCTACACACTTAATTAAAGCCTTCATCCCTGAATTATTACATATTCGGAGATATTTACCAATGAAACTTGACCCCTTTGTATTTCTCCCAACAGGAAGGAATAACAATCAAGAGTAGCAGTGGTTTCCATGGTAAAGGGTTCAAGTTTGACGAGACAGAGGCGCAGCTGGCATCAGACAGGAAGAAGCTGCAGAAGGCAGCCCTTGGTCTGGCGGACTCTGATGAGGATGACCCTAGTGAAGATGTAAGTACCCCACCCATTTCACACACAGTCATTTGTAAAGTTTTAGTAATGTCTTATAACATTGAATTAGATGAGAAGTGAATGCTCAATTTGAGCAGTGTTTCTTCTATGTTCTAAAGGATAGCAAAATACTTGAAAGCAGATCAGACTGAAAGTTTTGGTTTTGGTTTTATGTTGTTTAAATGGGTAAAGATACTTTAATGGAGAAGAAAAAAAACAGGAAACTGTGAACATAGTTGAACCCTTTACTTAATATAGACTGTTTTTGGCTCATAGGCAAATGGAGCAGACCCAGATCAGACAGCTCCTGAGCTGTCTGATCAGGGTCTCCTCTGTTTGCTCAAACAGTATTGTAGCTTGGTTTTTACACAGTCCATATGGCAAAGAAAAGTTCATGTTTAAATTCATTTAATTAATATTCATCAAGTCATAAATTTATACATAAATATTCATGAGGTTAACCCTTTCCCTCATTGAGGAAACCATGAAAAGACCTATGCGAACAGCATAAAACCAGATCAGCCTGCGAGTAACTCGCAGGCTGATCAGGTTTTATGCTGTTCGCTGCTCCTCAGTGGTCTGGTAATGAGGATTTTACAATTAAATTTGGTAAGGTTTGAGTTTGGCTTTCTGAAGATCAGGCTTAATGTGGTACCTATTGAGTGCGTCAAAATGAGTCTATATGAGGGAAAGGGTTAAGTATCTAAATGTAGGTATGAAAAGTTTTATAGTCCAATTGATCATAGGAGTCACATCCCAGGTAGTTATTTTCAAGATAGTTTGGAGACTCATTTAGAAAGAAAAAATGTTTTGTTTTTGAAAGGAAAAGCATTTTTTATCATTGTTTTTGGGGTGGGGGGAATTAAAAAAAAAAATGATTGATAGAAAATCTGTAGCCAGAGAGTTATGATAAGATCCTGGTAGCTGACCACATGTAACTTACAGTCATACACACACTCACACTAAACTGTGCAGAGATAGAGAGAAAGAATATAAAACTACTTTCATAGTACAATGATTTTAAAGGGATGTGGGTGGCGGCCATGTGTCAGGAAGCAGGAAGTGGTGTAGGTTAATGTTGTGTCCATTACAGATTGAACAGCAGATTGAGGACATGTTTGCCAGCAGGAAGAGAGTGACAGATGTGGCCAAACCAATGTTGCCCCAGGCAGTATGTTGATAGCTCCCTTTACCTCCCTCACTTTCTTTTCTCTCAGTCTCATTTTCTCCATTTTTCTAATGTTTTCTGTACCTAATACCACACTATTTCTTCTTGCTTTAACTTTCACTTCTATCTTTCACTTATTCTTGCTTTCTCTAACACTACTTTCTTCTTGCTTTTTTTGTGGGGGTGGGGGGTGTTTGGTTTTTGTTGTTTTGTGTGTGTTTGTGTTTTGGCTTTTACTCTCACACTATCTCCCATTTATTACCAGGGCACACTCTTTTCCTCTCTTCTTTCCCATGATTTCTCTTCTCTAAAACATGTTATATTCAAGGCAAAGCAGAGGTTATTTTAGCAGAAGGAAAACATGAACTTCCAAACTTTTATATCATTTGAGAAACAAGCTTTACATCCAAACTTTTATATCATTTGAGAAACAAGCTTTACATACTTATTCCCCCTTCAGTTTCCTTCACAAAAAAAACCTGAATAGAGCAGAACTAAGCATCTTGAAAGAATCTTCACTGGATCCAGTGAGCACTAACACTGGTCCATTATTGTGATAAGACCAGAATTAGACACAAGCATGAGATAAATGTAAATAAGGATAATTGCTTATAAAATAACAGAAACATTAAAAACCCTTAAAAGAATATTTTTCTCTCATTTGACTCTGTAGTTATAACCCGCTACAATAATCATTTTACCAAAGCATTATATTCTATGTTACTAATAGATAGATTATACATCACCTATGACAAACCATACATGTGTTATGTTCTGCAGCCTGTGGGAGGCCTGATGACAGTGCCCCAGCCAGGTAAGGTGGGTGCCAATAACCAGCTGAAGCTGGAGATGGCCAAGCGTCTGGCAGCCAAGATCAACTTCAGCAAGAATCTGGGTCAGGAGGCGCAGGATATCACCCAGCAAGCCACCAAGGCCATCTTCCAGGACGGAGTGTCTGCCCCACAAGTTGCTGTATGTGTGTCAACTTCCTATATTTTTATGTAGTGAAACTTAAAAAAATCTTCTTCTCCATACCTACCAGCCATTTTGAAAATGTTTTGGCTCAGAGGCTGTTTTAATTATTTAGCTCATTAAAAAAACTCTGTTCTGTAAAGTTAAGTGTCATCAAGTGAGCCATGCAGGGCCTTTGTGGCACTTTTTGAGTCAACTGCGGTAAGCAGAGGTGACACAGGGATCACTTCTCCATCATCTGCCTGTCTGTCACACTTTTTCCCCATCACACTTCTTTCTGCACGTGACACATGTGTTCCATGGAACAATTCTTGTGTTTGGGTGTAGCAACAATTTGATTTATAAGAGACCATTTCACCCTCCTGAAATGAGATGTAAACCTACGTAAATCAACATATGAAACCTAATCTACATGCTGGTGTAAAATTTCACAAATAGTTCAATGAGAAATAAATATAAATTTTAGACTCTTCCCCAGTCACTGATTGGTCAATTAAAATCAATGAATTGCCAGTCCTCTGGTGAAATGGTCTATTGTAAAAGTTAAAAACATAATTTGCCAATTTTGTATTTAATGTTTTATTTTACACAACTCACACTAATTCCTCTCACAACTTCAGTCCAAGACCATAGCGGAGCAAATGGCTGAGAAGATCAATGCCAAGCTGGGCTACACACCCCAGACCGAGGAGGAGAAGGACCCCACTGCTGATGCTGAAACATTCAAGCGATATGAAGAGGAACTGGAGATCAATGACTTTCCTCAGACTGCCAGGTGGAAAGTCACTTCCAAGGTGAGTACCACATACAAGTGACAAGGAAAAAAGCAGAGTAGCATAACATATATTGCCTATGCAATAGGTGAACTGAAACTTAACTTTCCTGACATAAGTGTCTGAGCTCAATGACTGTGTTTTAAAGACCTTGATAAATGTTGCGTCAATTACTTCACAATCCTGTCTGATAGACAGCCTCAGTCTTTTCAGGTTTATCAAGATATATTTTGTGTGGGCTTGGAACATGTTTCATTGTATAGACAGCAATACATATCATATTATGTATTTTTTGCTGTGACAGCTGTATTGCTTTCATGAATCTAAATCCCTGATTAACACATGTTCCCCATTTTTCACATCTGATTTGACTTTCTTATATTATTAAATGAAATGGTTTACCGGTTTTCTTTATGATAAAGGTTAACTTAACTTTATATGCCTGTTTTAGGAGGCACTGGCACAGATCTGTGAGTATTCTGAAGCGGGTATCACAGTGCGAGGAACGTACTTCCCACCTGGAAAACAGCCCAAGGAGGAGGAGAGGAAGCTGTATTTGGCCATCGAGGCCACCAGCGAAATTGCCATCCAAAAGGCCAAGAAAGAGATCACACGGCTCATCAAGGAGGAACTTGTCCGCCTGGTATGTTGGTTCTGGCTTCTGTGATTTGTTTCTCCTTCCCCCTCCCCCCTTCTCTTTAGGAAAAGTTATTAATGCATGAATTCTACAGATATTTTTTTCTGAAGATTTATTAAAGATGTTGGCCTTGGCCGCAACATACTAAAGATGTAAAAAATGGTACCGGCATAGCTCCCTTGCTTGGCACTCAGCATATAAGGGTTGGCCTGATGTCAGGATAATGTGACTGGGTGTGGTATCATGCCACATGTCTATGGTGTGATACTTCAGTGTGACAGCACTATATCTGTCTCCAGTTGGTATAGTCTCTAAGATGTTGGCACACTGCAAGCTTGTAACATCTTTGTACATAACTAAAAAGTTTTGTCTCAGGTTAGATACTTGTAAAATGTATCAATAGAAGCTATTGGGGCAAGGTTTTCTGGTACTCTGAGGACAATATCTGCTTGATGTGTCTCCAATTTTCTTAGTGTATACATATTTCTTGATCACTCCTTTTAAATCAACTTCTATTGATGAGATACATGTGTACAGTTCTTATATGAATGTGTTCTCTTGTTACAGCAAAACTCCTACCAGCCCATCAACAGAGGCCGATACAAGGTTGTGTGAGAGTACTTCACCATGTTGTTGTATGGCACTGTCTGTAGACTGTCTCCTTGTATGGAGTGTGGTGATTTCATGGAAGGAAAAGACTCTGACAACTGCATCAGTGGAATTTTTTGTCACAGGCATTTCATGGATGTAAATAAACAAGTCCTTGCATGCTGTAGATGTACACAGTGTAATGGTGCAGTGTGGAGGGACAGAATCAATATTTTGTCCTAAAGGTGTATTTTGACGAGAGGGGAAAGGCTTCCTCATCAATATTAAAGATTTTGATTTTTTATCATCATATATGTGTTTTAATTAAAGAGATTGGAGAATACTGTGTGATGTGCTGGTTTAAGCAGCTGTTTCCTACATTGTTGCTGTAGATATCTATATGTTGAAGTATGATACACTTTTAATACCAGGTAATAAACAGTCATAGAAAAGAAAGTTTATCCTTTTCCCTCATAGAGGAAACCATGAAAAGACTTATGCGACCAGCATAAAACCAGATCAGCCTGCGAGTAACTCGCAGGCTGATCAGGTTTTATGCTGTTCGCTGCTCCTCAGTGGTCTGGAAATGAGGACTTTATAATTAAATTTTAATTGTGGTTTTCTGCAGATCAGGCTTTATGTGGTACCTATTGAGTGCGTCAAAATGAGTCTATATGAGGGAAAGGGTTATAATAACATTGTCTCCAGCTTTAAAATATGTGTCTACTTGAAAACTATGTAATTCAAAGGAAAGGGCTCTGTTTGCAGAAAGTTCTGTTCATAGAGAAAAACACTGTTACTGCTTTTTAAACGTCCATTCTTTCATAGAATTCCAAGTATTTTATGTATATTGCATGGCCATGATAAATAGTGGAAGGTTTTCACCAAGATCTATGTGACGTATGGCTGACTTCAACATCTTTAACCCTTATAACACTGTGGGCTTTGTGACAGTGCAGGCTATCTTGGTCAACACTGGTTGTAAAGGCATTATCAGCAAGCACCCCTATGAATATCTAATGGTTCGGTCCAAAATAAAGAAAGGAAAAGCCCATTGAAGATATTAAGCATGGTGAGGGTATACTGATATATTTCTAATCTTGTTAGAATTTCAATGCATGCATTGTATAGCAAAAGTAAGTACATTATAGGTATAAACAGACCAAGATGCATAGCAAAAATATTAGCCAATATATATCCATGCTATTAAGGTAATGTTTGTTTTCTGATTAAGGAACTAATGATTATGGTGCATGGAGCAACTGTGATTTTTATACCTCCCGCTTCAAAGCTGTGGGAACATTATAGGAATCCTGTTTGTTGTGTTCAATCCTACACACACATTATATGAAGACTAGATGGGATATGTTGGTATTAATCATTTAGTGATTATATACAACTTTAGTTATTATCCCTGTATAGCATACTTATTTGATGTCATACAGTACAACGCCGCTTTATCGCGGACTGCTATTTCGCGTTGACCAATATATCGCAGTTGATCTATGGACCCCAATAAAGTATAAAGCTACATAGAGAGCTTGTGTTGATGAATTGTACATGATCATATTTACACATGAAATACACATCAGTTATGTCATTTTTAATTTAAATCACATTTTCAGGCATGTTGTTATGAATATTCACATCTACATGTAAATTGTTTTAATGATACTGAATAAAACTGCAAATAAAGATAGAACTTGTTTGTGATTCTATTCCTTCTATGGCACAGATTGAAACAGAGGGAGAGAGTTATATTTTAAATTCATTAAATTTTGTTGATTATGAACCTAAGGTAGTTTCGTGGCTACATTTATTTGTGGATCTTTGTTCTAGAAAACGTGACTTCTATTTAAAAGATAAGTTTTCATGGGGGTTAATATTCCTGGATAAAATCCTCCACGAAATTGACGAAAATTTGTGTAGCCGGGTACAGGTATTTGGTGATAAATCAATAGGCAATAAGACATGAGTATCTCGATAGCTCAGTGGTAGAGCGCAGGAACGGTAGTCCTGAGGCCCTGGGTTTGAGTCCCGGTCGAGCCATGATTTTTTTCACCACCTGTTACATTTGGCGCCCAACATAAATAACCTACTGTTTGATATGGCTACTGCTTCGGCACCTCAAGAACTTTTCACAATGTTCTTTGTCTCAAAGAATTCAGGACGAATTCAAAATTTGGAAGGGGAATATGTTGCCGGGTACAGGTATTTGGTGATAAATCAATAGGCAATAAGACATGAGTGTCTCGATAGCTCAGTGGTAGAGCGCAGGAACGGTAGTCCTGAGGCCCTGGGTTTGAGTCCCGGTCGAGCCATGATTTTTTCAACACCTGTTACATTTGGCACCCAACGTAAATAACCTTCTGTTTGATATGGCTTCTGCTTCGGCACCTCAAGAACTTTTCACAATGTTCTTTGTCTCAAATAATTCGGGACGAATTCAAAATTTGGAAGGGGAATATGTTGCCGGGTACAGGTATTTGGTGATAAATCAATAGGCAATAAGACATGAGTGTCTCGATAGCTCAGTGGTAGAGCGCAGGAACGGTAGTCCTGAGGCCCTGGGTTTGAGTCCCGGTCGAGCCATGATTTTTTCAACACCTGTTACATTTGGCACCCAACGTAAATAACCTACTGTTTAATATGGCTTCTGCTTCGGCACCTCAAGAACTTTTCACAATGTTCTTTGTCTCAAATAATTCGGGACGAATTCAAAATTTGGAAGGGGAATATGTAGCCAGGTACAGGTATTTGGTGATAATTCAATAGGCAATAAGACATGAGTGTCTCGATAGCTCAGTGGTAGAGCACAGGATCGGTAGTCCTGAGGCCCTGGGTTTGAGTCCCAGTCTAGCCAGGATTTTTTCACTACCTGTTACATTTGTGTCCTACGAAAATTAATGATTTCACTGTATTTGCAGAAAAAAATTGTTAAGAATGTGAGTAGGGTCTTGAGACCCTGACTGTGAGACTAAATTACAGAATCTTGATATAACTCTAGACAGCCATTTTTGTGTCACCTGCTTTAAGCCTTAGACATCTAGAGCTCACTCTTCTTTTCTGTTGTAGGGTGGGCAGGGCCGGATCCAGAATTTTTCAACTGGGGGACGGGAGGGCACACAATCTGATTTTCACATCGGTACTAAGGGGTTCTGGGGGCATGCTCCCAAGAAAAAAAAATGTTTCTAATGTAATGGAGATGCATCCTAGGGGTATCTGGGGAGGAAAATTGAGTTCTTTTTAAGGTAATCACATCCATAGATAGGCAAAAATTACTATTAAGTACCTTGAAACCTGTGGTTGTGGGTCTGAATCACAGGAGCTTTCAAACTTTTTATTTCTATTCTACTTGTGGTCATACATCTGCATGCGTAAAAGTTGGGAGGTTGAAAAACACATGAAAATCTTGATTTTAGCATTTTATATAGTTTTATATAGAATAAGAAGTCAACTGGCAATCTAAACATCAGGAACATTCCTGAAAACTTTTACCCATGTATCTGTATTACTCGGATCAGGTTAAGAAAAAAATGTAAGTTGTACATACAGTGTTATGATAGATTCCCTGTTCATACTATATATAGTGACCCTGGTTCATCGTAGTCGTCTTTCCATTACTTTTATCCCATCAATACCTTGAATAGACACGTCTTAATATATTTTATTATAAAAAGACCATAAAATTTATTTCCATTAAATATATAAATATATGCCATCGTATATGTATATCGATAAATGTCCCTAAAATGACTGAAAAGCTCTCTTTAACCCAAGTATAACTAATAAGTGTAGTTCAAGCTAATTACAGAGTGGTAGTCAAGATGTATATAAATGTATAAAATGTATATATTCACGGCGTGTGTTGTACCCAGGCGCGTTCAAAACTGCTTATTGTAGCAATTACCCATCATTACGTAGACACTTGGCCAGTGGTTGTTTGACCGGTACTTCTTCATACTCACCAATATCAGCATGGGGACGCTGATCGACGGTCAGACAATGTAGGTGTGTGGTATAAATAGGCCCAAAGTCAACATGGGCAATCATTTCATGTCAACATATCTTATTTACAAAAGAGATAACTAAAACCTGCCTCGCGTTCTACCGACTCAACATCCACATCGCCATAGCAACCATGATGAAGAGCGAT
This sequence comes from Solen grandis, assembly GCA_021229015.1. Taxonomy (NCBI): domain Eukaryota; kingdom Metazoa; phylum Mollusca; class Bivalvia; order Adapedonta; family Solenidae; genus Solen; species Solen grandis. The sequence goes on from CM037778.1 coordinate 60,322,613, forward strand.
CTCCACGGAAGAGTTGTGGAATCTCAACGTCGATTCACCAGAGCCTGTACTCAAGTGAAATTCCTGAACGCGAAGCTGATGCACCTTAAATACCGTTACAATAAGTCGAAGAAATACGGCGATCATAAGTTCAAGTACAACCTACGACTACGCATGGCCGTGGTGGAAGGGACACGAAACAGTTACTATAAGTACGCCGAGATCAAAAGGGCTGAGCTGCTGGAGCTGCACGCTCGCCTTGGACACCGACGTTAAATGTAAAATGATGAATAAGCAGTGTTTAAAAACAGGTGCAAGAGCACAGGATTGTTAGTGAGCTTACGATAGGTGTTTGCGACACACTCTGGTTGTTGTTGCTTTTTTTGCCGAATGGGAAACCTGCACTATGTGCTATATAATATTTGAGTCAACAATATATCTCGTCAAGGGGACAAGGACGGCTGCTGAAATGCTGACGTTGATGTATACCTGACATGGCTTCCGCTTCCGTTTGTACAAATGATGTGTTTTGTGCGTGATATATGAAATAAAATTACAGTACATTTACTAAAATATATTGTTTTGTCTCTTTTCTCTCTCTCTCTCTTGTCCAGCGTATTGGTTCAACCCACAACTGCCAACCCGGAGCAATGATATAGTAACTATAAACCACTCTACCACGAGACTAATTGCTTCTGTACTTTTATTAGATAATGCATCAGCTATAATGTATGAAGACAAATGTTACCAAATAAATGTTGTATGAGTCCTGCATATTAATGTAATATCGATCGCCTGTTCCGCTAGCTACGTTCTGAAACAAGAGTGTATACTATTTATGAAGTTTTGATTTATAATAGCAAACAGAATACTGAAATTGTTAATATATGTCAAAATAAATGTGGTGTGAGCAGTTTGACATTCATGTGTTGTATCAATAAATTATTTGGCCGTGTATGTATCGTTAAAACTCGTATGATTTCTCAGTTGCCCTATAACCGGTGGTAGTAATATTCCTGTCTATGTCCCGGTTTTCTAATCATGGACATTGATTGGGAATAACATGTATGTGTGTTTAAATTATTTGTCGGTTTAGTATAGTCTCATAAAAACTGGATCACTCCTTGGCACCAGAGCGCTTCGTTTCCCTCACAATAAGAACATGTCTCGAACATGTGTCCCAAAGTCCGTGTCATAACTTTGGTAGTATTTATTTTATTTTATTTTCACTTAACTGTAAGTCAATTTTTTTGTTGGCTTTATGAATTTACTGAGGTATCGGATAACTGATTTTTACCATGTTGGTGCGAAAAAATGAACAATTATCTGACAATGTACAGATTTAATGATAATCGCATAATATTCCTTCATCATAACGAACCATAATTTAATCAAACGATTTTTTTCCGGAATAGTTTAAATTCTACAATGATCGCTGTGATCAATATATATTTCGTGGATATTTTTTTCTCAACTATACGAATACGGCTTTGCTTAAATATATATAACAACATTTATCCGAATAATAAAGAACTCTTTGTTTCTTTATTTGCAAGAAATGGCTCATTATTCGGCATGGAAAGAACAATAAACCGTTATGATCATAGTATATACAGAGGCCCTGTAAAAATGGGGGCATTTGTGGTGGGGAGGGGGGAGACAAAGATCACGATACATATGATATTTATCTGACATAGTTTTGCAAAAATCGCTTTTAAATCACATTTTTGTATTCTGTTAGCCTAACGCACAAGATACCGACATTTGCTCGGAATTAATAATTATTTATTACACTGCAGGAAGAATGTAATAGCTGATTCGTAAGTTTACAAACCCGGAAGATATACTTTTAGTATCATCTGTACTTTGATTTATTTTATTTACTTCCCTTGATTCGTATTTTCCCACAATACTGCGCGCGCCACGTCTGCATTCGTCGCCATACTCTTGGACGTGGAAGCAAGCAGACAGAGACAAAATGAATGTTTTCAGGCTTTGTGGAGATATGAGCCATTTATTGGCGATCTTGCTTCTATTGCTAAAGATGTGGAAGACAAGATCAGTTGCAGGTATGTCCTCATAATTGCATTTATGGTTAAAATCACAACATAGCATTTTTGTAAACACAACTTTGACAAGCCGGTTGCTACCCCCACCCACTTTCATTATCAGTTAACATACTGTCTTATAATTCGCTTAAATGTCTTTAAAACAATATCAGTTATATCCATTTCGAATTGCTTTGAAATCTTAATAATCGTCATTGACAAAATTCTTTCATATAAATCTGCAAAACTGTCGTCTTGATGTATTAAAAAGAGGAAGCTGTGTGTTGATGTGGCAGATTAATTTGTGAAAACAATGCCTATGCACAATAGTGTAATATAATTGTTAATATTACAATTTCACAGCATTGGCCATTTCCTAGATATATTAGCATTCTAAACTTCTTTAAGCCATTCAATCATATAATGAAGTTTTGAAAACTTTGAAATACTTAATTAACCGTCAATACTGATGTGTTGTACATGTGGGTTTATTCGGCAGCACGATATACCCAAATACACCCAAATATACCCAAATACTCCTGAATTACCCAAATACTGCCCAAATACTCCTAAATACAGTGTTAAACAGCAAAATATTGATTATTCATTGTATTATATAATTAAAAGAACATATTCACAGCCTATAACATATATTAAACCCAACCTCAAACAAAAAATGAGGCGTTTGTAAAACTCAAAAAGTGTCATATACAGAACAGATAGTGTGCTTTGTATACTGTAAATGTGCTTACTACTTATGTATGTATATTATGCCAAAATTGCTGATTTTATTTCAATAAATTAACTTAAATTATTATCTATCTGTTTTTTTGGGAAAATTTAGAGATTATTTGTGTAACCATTTCCTACAAATGGTCCGTATTATTTTAGTAATTAATACATTCTATTTAATTATATCTCAATAAAAATGTGTATACTTCATAATTTATTAATACATGGGCTATTTGATCTAGTAAAGAAGTTAAACATTAACTGTATTTGGGCACATCAGGGGTATTTGGGAAACCGATTTGTCCGTTAATATATCTATTATGAAATAATAAATAAAACAATATTAAATATTATTTAATTAAATTATTTATTTTAATCACCTAACAGACACATGTGTACACCAAAGATAATAATAACTACTAATTTGGAGCTACAAATGCTTAAATAAGACAGTATTTGGGTAATTCAGGAGTATTTGGGTGTATTTGGGTAAATCGTGCCACCCGGTTTATTTGAGGGATTCAAAGAATTCTCTCCTCTTAAAGAGCAGCCCTTTTCATTACATTCTTTGAATGATCATCACATCATTGCACAAAACATTCAATGAATTTAATATTCTCAATTTTGTATGAAGAATATCACAGATCTTTGTATAGGCAGAAATATTATTTAATTATTTGCTCTCAATTAATGAGACCAATTAACTATGTTGGAAATCACATATTTACAAAAGTGTGAAATTGAATAAAAAAATAATGACCACATTTTCATAAATGCACATTTTGAACCTATTTGAGATCAGAAAAATTAGCAGATAAAGATCTGTAACAAGATGGCACAATGCTACAAAAAATACTCAGTTAAACTTAGATAGTATAATTACGCTGTAAATTGCTTTCTTAACATAGCTATAAATCATTGAAAACACATATGTTCATGTTTTACATTATACAGAATTATGGATCAAAACTTTGCGTGTCAGTGTTAACAAATTAATCATTTTCTATATAGATTTTTTTTTTCTAAAAAAAAAAAAAAAAAAAAGTTCATAGAATTTTAATGTGTTATTGTTAATTTTGAAGTTGATTTAAACTGTCTTTGAGGTATACCACTTGTCACTAGGTAATTGTTTTGTTCACTTTCCTATAATTCCCCCCCCCCCCCCCCCCCCCCCAAAAAAAAATTTCACTGGTGCAGCAATTTTTTCTTCTTCTTCTTTGACCCATTCCCAACTCCCACAGGACCCATTCCCAAGTGTGAAAGGACCTTTCCCAATTAAAAAAAAAGGAGAGAGAAATTTCACTTTTCTTAATGATAACATCATGAAATATAAATTTCAACAACTTAACATTATTGCAAAGTAAAAAAAGAATCTTAAAGTAGTATCTCAGCATGGTAAAATAACCTATTTAAGGATTTTGCTAAAGTACAATCAATTTGCCAATCTTATGATTTGGGATTCTTTTTTTCCCAAATAACTTTTCAAAAATTAAAAATTCCCAGTTTGGAAGGTAGTTAGGTACAGGGCCCATTCCCAGGAGGCTGAAAAATTGCTGTGGTGCATTAAAACATTTTTTTATTTATTTTTTAAATCATTTGATTTTGAACATCATCTGATGCATTTTTTTTTGTTTACATCGTTTGATTTGTTTGGACATTATCTGATGCAGTATTCAAGAAGCTTGTCAACATGTGTGATTTGAATATGGTTCATCTGATATCAAACATCTGGTCTCTAGATCAAATATAAATGATATCTGTGATTGAAGTCTCCTGTTCTTGACATACTAAGCATCCTTGTCTCCTGATATAAGTTGAACAGATCCAATCTTCATAAATCATGGTGAAACTTTTTGTCTGCATGATATCTTAAATTATCATAAGCAGTAACTGGGAAAGGAATGGGTCCTGTGCCAATGTCACTTTTAATAGAATTGTCGCTTTGAAATAATCTCACCATACCATAATGCCACATAGATTTTAATGAGATGTGAAAAACATGCTAATTGTTTAAAAAGGAAGAAAATTCTCAGTCAGTGTGTCTTTGGGTAAAATTCTGGGTTATGCCCACAATGTCAAATCAATTACTATTCTTGACATAAATTCAGTATTCTACTGCTGAGCTCAGTTGTTACCGAAATATATCATATTTTATTGTGTTTTCTGTGTTAATCTCTTTTTTGTTATAACGGATTTAAATTTCTATGTTTTATTGTAATTATATTGAAAACTTTTCATACGTTTACTATTATGTTGAATTGGGGGCTTAAATTCCCATCTGATTATGATGATGATCAACAGTTCAAAGGGGTCTAGCACGAAAGTTGGGTCATATTTCTCTCTCTCTCTCTCTCTCTCTCTATATATATATATATATCATATATATATATATATAATATATATGATACAGGGATGCTACTCGCGATTGACCAAGATTCATTTCCTCATTGAAAAAAGGCCAATATCTCGGTCATTTATGATGGTATATTCATATTCTTTGCAAGCATATACATTTATGTCACAGAAAATCACAACTGTAAATGTTTCACCCATGCAAACGCAATTATCAAGTAACGAAACCCTTTTTGAGAAACAAACCTGAATTTTTGGGTTAAATTCTCAGAGCGGGTTTTGTTACTTGATAAATGCGTTTGCATGGGTGAAACAGTTGTGATTTTCTGTTACATAAATGTATATGCTTGCGATAGGTGCAGAGAATTTGAATATGCAATCATGAATGACTGAGGTCCTGGCATTTTTTCAACAAGGGTATGAATCTTGGTCAATCGCGAGTAGTATCCCTTGTATTATATATAGTGATATATTTTATGACTCTCTTTTCGTGCCAGACCCCTTTGCAACAGTTGACAATAAAATGCATGTTTCAACAATAATCACAAACCGGAAGTTAATGATTGTATTGCTTACAAAGAGATTTTCAAAAATTGCTTGAGTTGATAAAACATTTTAATTGTACTCACTGAAATTCTTCTCCTTTCAGGTATTTCTGGTAAAAGTCAGATACTGTTTGCCCTTGTCTTCACAACAAGATATTTGGATCTATTCACATCATTCATCTCTGTGTACAACTCCTGCATGAAAGTGTTCTTCATTGTGTCATCATGTGTAACAGTTTACTTCATGTATTACCACTTCAAGGCCACATATGACTCTAACCATGATACCTTTCGTGTGGAGTTCCTCATCGTACCAGTCGGCGGCCTTGCTTTCTTGGTGAATCACGAGTTCTCACCACTTGAGGTGAGTATTTGAGAGACATTCAGTAGTGAAAAATAACTGACATATAAGGCCATGAATGAAATCACCATGTCAAAGGATTTTAGTCATCTGATACTGTATACATGTATTTAGATATTGTTATACCCTTTGTATTCAAAGTGAAGTTGGGCTTACATTGTCCTAATCTGTTGCCTCTAGTCTCATTTTGCATCATCTTCCCACACTGTTGAGTCAGTGGTAGTACTAGTAAAGTGGGGTATTCAGCACTTGATGATGAGTCTAGTTACAAGAAAATAACTTTCAAACCTTAAGTAAAAGTAATACACTCCCACTCTAGTTACTAAGAAATCAGTACTCTCAAACCTTATAATTAATACACCCCAAAAATGACACTGATATTTCAGATCCTTGAATTTCTTGCTTTGCTAATTTATTTTCCCTTAACAGGGGTGGCGAAATCTCATTTTATTTTACTTGTCCACAGACAACCAAAATTAAAATTTCACTTGTCCATAGCAAAACACTACTTGTCCGTACTTTTTGAAAAACTATTGGTATAAAATATGGAAATAATTGAAATTTTATTACTACTCTCAATAATTAATTTAGGCATGTAAAACATTATATTAACTACCTTAACACTGAAATTTAAAACATTTTTTACTGACCGATTTAACAATCAAACTGTTTAACACCGCATAATTGTCTTATGCATCTGTTATTGCCGTCAAAGTTGACATTTCACTGAGCCCTCATTATCGACTCTTAGCTATGGCATGTCTTTACGGCATGATTCTTAAAGTGATCTTTAACGCTTTGTTTTAACGTATTTTTAATCTTAGTCTTTTATTGTTTTCCTGGGGGTTGATCGGGATATTCTTCCCCTTTTCTTGTTTGAGAGGATTTTTTAATAAGGAATCGACTCATTTGACAAGGAACTTACCGATTAAAGACTGTGTGTTTAAGTGCTGACTTTGAGAATGTATACAACACAAAGATGTAAAATATGTAAACAAAAATCACATTTGCTAATTCAATGAGTCTTTGATAATCAACACAAATCTGAAACGAAACCAGTCAAAACAGAATGGTTTAATATGCAGATCATCTTGTAAGATGCTGAAAAATAAACTTTATTTGACAGACGCACGTCTTTACAGTTGAAGTGCTGCAGTTTAGAGTTTTGAATTTGAATTTTTGCTACGGTTTCGGATTTTTAGTTGTCCACGAACAAGTCAACAGTGAAAATTTGCTTGTCTGTGCCGGCCAATGTACAACTCGGACAATGGATTTCGCCATCCCTGCCTTAAGCTTCATTACACCAATTTCATTCATGATTGAGAAAGGTTTTATATGATACATATGAACTTGGGGAAAGTGGTTTGCTTATATAATCTAAGTTTGGATTGAATGAATAGGATCTCAGTTGTCACTGATGTTCTTGTAAAAATAAAGATCTTGACAAAAATAAACCCTATTTATGCCTCCACATTGAAGAAGGGGGTTATGGATTTGCCTAAATCACAAAGTTTTTGTTGCACATTCCTCCAGAATTACCTGTACCAGAGTCAAATAAAACACATGTACCACAGCATGGGAAGTTGGTGTATTTGGGGTGTTGTTTCAGAATACATTCCACAGCAGAGTTGTGGCCCCTGACATAGTGAATATGGCACAGATTGGAGGCAGCATGTTTGCTTATGATAAACATATATTTGTTTTCATCTGGTTATCTACTGTTTGTTGTTGAAGATACTCCTTTTTAGTGCAAAATCTTTAAAATATATTTTACATTTGGAAAGACAACCAAAGTTGGCTACCTAATGTTACATAGTGAAATAAAGTAATAAAATTGTATCATTTCTCTTTATTTTTTCCAGATTCTATGGACTTTCTCCATCTACCTTGAGTCTGTTGCCATCTTGCCCCAGCTGTTTATGGTCAGCAAAACTGGGGAAGCTGAGACCATCACCAGCCACTATTTGTTCGCCCTGGGCTCCTACAGAGGCCTCTACTTGCTGAACTGGATCTACAGATATTACTTTGATGGCTTCTTTGACTTAATTGCTGTTGTGGCTGGCTGTGTGCAAACAATACTCTACTGTGATTTCTTCTACTTGTACATTACAAAAGGTAAGATGGTTTCTAGAGATACAAAAGTATTCAAAAAAACTTATTCACTTAAATGAATTCACTTTATTAATTAATATTAATAATCAACAACAATAATAATCATGCCATTTAAATAAGTTAACTTGTATATTCTGAAACTTATGTACATGGTATTTGTATGCTTTCATTGTTCTCTTTAATAATAATGATAAGTTATTCATTATGTCTGAGTCTCAGAAGTCAGAGATTAACACACTGTGATGCATTTGGCTCGACCCTTAGCTGAAACACACAGTGAAACATAAGAAAAGAAATAAACATGATTTGTTATTGATCTTTTTGCCAAAAAAAAAAAAAGCCATCTCTACATTATTATTATTTTCATATATGTGTAGAATTAATATGTGTTTTACAAAGGAGTATGAAAACTTATGAATTCATGTTATAGTAATATTATTGTTTATCATGTCCTGATGGTATGTGAAGTAAATTTGCTATGACTAATTCCCTTTAAAAACTAATATTCGTAATTTGCAACCCATGCCCAAACATAATTTCAGCAAAGCTTTATTGTTAAAATCTTTATAGAACAATGCATACAAATGGTATTATTTTTCTCATAAAAAGGCACATTTTCTTTTATTTTTCAAGCATAAGTTAACTAATTGTAAACTCATTTGCATAAAATTTCTTTTTTCAGTGTTGAAGGGGAAGAAGATCAGTTTACCAGCATAAGTTGTGGCCAATGATTAAGAGACTTTGTGAAATGTGACATCTTGCTGGCCTGTAGTTCAACACTGGACACAAACTGGCTGTGTCAGTGAATCAGTCAAGATGGATCATTTTGAGTGGACAATACCTTGTATTTTATGTAAATACTAATTTTTGTCATAAACATTTACTGGAAAAAAAGACAACATTTAAATGAACCATTTTCAGTGTATAGTGGGTGTTATGGATGAAAGTGATAAATGAATGCTGTATCTCATACCAGAGGATTGAGGACCAGTGATTGTTTTAAAATCACGACAACTATTTTAACATGGAATTTATTGGTCTAAAAAGTTATCTGCAGATACTTTTTGGTTGAATTTTTAGCCAAATATAGGTGTTTTCCCCTCAGGAGATAAATTCAAATCAGTAAAATTGCTGCCATATATAAGTAAATGAGTTTTTACTGCTTTAAGTAGTTATTTTCAAATTTTCCCAATTTTGATGACAAAACTTGATGTGCAAAATTTTCAATTCATAAGTCATATGCAAATATGTAAAATATGTAAAACACACACAACATCTCTGACCTTCATATTTTTTATGACCTACTTTTACTAGCTTGGGTAATATTTTTCTCATTTTTTAATATATATTTTTTTTAATAATGTTCACACAGGTTCAAGTTTTCCTTATTTGTAATATATTTGTTTACTTTTGCTATGCAAAAATGGTAACTCAGATTAAGTTAAAAAGCCTTTGAATTGAGCTTAACAAGAACATTTGTTATATTTTCACCATTGTCTGCTGTGTTAAAGGAATTACCAATATATGGAAATGTCGTATAATGGCAGATTTTATGTTGAGACAAAAGACAACATGAAGCGTCTCTGTATATCATATGAACTTGTTGAGTTACCCTGTATATAGGAATGATCACAGTAATTTATTGTCCAAATAGAATTAGACATGTGACTTTGTGTATACTCATGATAGTAAGATCTAACTGGTAAGAAAGCATTTGTATGTTCATTTGTTACAGTCATAAATGTCAGAATTGTGCTGTCATTTCTGCTGTCAAGCCGTCAGCTGGCATTGACATATATAAATAACAGAATTAACTTTACTGTTCAGATGAAACATATCAGGTCTTTCATTTCTTTAGAATAGTAGTGTTTTTTGGCTAATTCATATATCAATAAAGGTTGCTTCATGTATTTGTGTTTTAATGATTGTATGTTTGTTTTGTGCACATTGATAGGTATGTATGAGATACAGTGCTGTGCCGAGCATGTGTGCCACAGTGCACTGCTGTTGATAGGGGAGGTAATTGGATATGTCTGGTTACAATTTTCAGTTAACTTCCATGGACCACTGATTTCAGAATGGCAAGATAGTGATTTGGATTTAGGGATGTGTTGTATTGAAGCATTTATAGGTTTTGAAATGGGTTTTGTGTTGTATTTGCCATACTGAATGAAATATATTGACCATGAATACTTCTTATTTCATTTAGGAGCAAGACTTTAAAAATCAAATGACAATAAATATCTTCTCCCTCCCCCCCATTTTCAGGAAGGGGCTTTACAATTTTTTATTAATTTTTTTTTGTTATGTCAAAATACGGTTTTTCAGCTGCATTTTTCCCTTGTACACTACCTTTAGATGTTTTTACTAGTCATATCTGAATTTTATAATTATTAAAGGATCATATTTTTTCTCCTTTATGATGTAACAATAAGGTGAATTCTAAGTGATATGGTAGTTAGCTTAAATGGATGCCCATGGTGCTGTATATTGTGGAAGTAATACATGTAAAGTTGTGAAGCTCTTGTGGTATGTTTTCTTTTAGTCACATTTTATGTAGATTTCATTTCATTCCACATGTATCACCTATAGCTTATATTAATGAAAAAGGATTGGCATTTTCTTTCAGTTAATATTCAGTTGGATAGATAATTGTATTGAGCAGGGTAGTGTTACAGTCTCAACTCTTAACAAGTGTGTATTTTGATTTCAACATCAAAGATGATACAGCACTGCAGCACATGCATTTGTCAAAATGTAAATAAAATATGCTATTAAAGGATGACAATAGAAAGGAGTCCTCCTGTTCTTTGAAAGTATGTATGTGCGTAGATTACTTCGAAGCCCTGTAGCCAGTCGGCAGGGCAAATTTAGTCCCCATAAATCTGAATTTGGTTACTATAGGGATATGCATACTTAGATCATAAATGGAAAAAAAAACATAAGCTGATCTCAAGTTTTGACTTATTTGTCATAAGAAAACTTTGCAGTATATGTATACTGTATACAAGGCCTTCCATAAAACATTAAAACAACAGCTTCCTGGTTTAACCAGTAATAATGACCCCAATTGAAACCTCACTTAAGCTGTGAACTTATATAAACTCATACAGCTGGGATATGAACAAAAAAGGTAATACTGCATTAGTTGTTTTTTTTATAAGATTTCTTACCATGAGGGCATGCAACAAACATTTCTAAATAACAAAAGGTCTGGTAAAACCATATGATGTTATCCTCAAACTACCAAGCAACATTTATGGGTGTTTGCAGTATCTGGCCTTTACCATACTGCCATGAAATAATTGTAAATTCACTATACTATCTCATGATTAATAAATAAGCGCAATACCATATATACACACACACATCTGTACAGGTCAATACTTGCAATAACTTTCACCAATGACCTTGGGTCATCCTGTTTCCATAAGTAAACTTTTCAATATAATTTTCATATTCATTGGGAAGCAAATTATATATGCAAGGCATATTCTCATTTTTTGGGTTGAATTGATTCCTGTTAACCACCTTGCAAATCCTGTGCATATGTGGGAGGAGTTTCAGATTAAAGGCTAAAAGATATATTTCTTGTGATTTATTTATGAAAGCACAATCAATATTACTTTGAAAACTTAATACCTGTATCAACAAAACCACCCATTAAGAGGTAAACAAGGCAGACTTTTACCTGCTTGGTTTTTTAGAACAAATATTGTCCAGCAATATTAACCTGAGACATCTAAATATTCAGTGACCTTTCTTCAACATAAGACATTATAGTGTACTACAACACACACATGTATTACTAAGAAGCATCTGTATCAAATGCCCTGCTAGCTTGAATGATGATGTACTGGAGTTAGAAGCTGAAGGTTGTGGGTTAGAATCTAGCTCACCCCAGATGCATTTTTCTTTTATTAATTTAATAATAAATCACATGCACTTCACACAGCACTGTTTTATCGAACGTATTGTTGAATATTTTAGCTGCTTTACTTAATGTTTGACTGACTTCATATAGGATTAAACATGCCATGAAAGAAATTTTCAAAACAATTACAGAAGGGCCAAGATGGCCCTAAATAGCTCACTTAAATGCTTGAACCATTAGAAGATACTATATACCAAATATCAAAGCTTTAGGTCTGTATGTTTCTAAGAAAAGGCATTTTAAAGTTATGCCTTCTGGTTGCAATGGCAACAAAAGTTCATGATCCAAGCAATGGTTTCAGAAGTAAAGATTTTTCACTTTCCTTATTTAGTTCCCTACAAAATCTGGGCGTGGTCCCAGGAGTGGCCTCATGTAAACCCTGATGCACTTATACACTCAAAACAAAAAGTTTAGTATTTTGATATTGCGATATCTGCTACACGCTGTAAAGTAGCAATTAATACTAGCATTTTTAATCATGCCAAGTGTCTGAGCTACTCACTATTTTGTGATTTTATTGTGTACTTATTTGCCCGCTTTCCACGCAGACGTCAAAACATGTCCACATGTTTGCACAGTCCAGTGTCACCAAGTTTAATTCTACCAGTGGTACAAAATGTGTTGTCATATACAAACCTGAATTCTTAAAGAAAAGTTTCAAAACGTTGCCATGGGACATCACCCTGGCATGACGTTGAACAATAGGCTTATAGCTTTCGGTATGCTCAATGGTGGATCAACCGTTAACCACGTTGCACACCATTTTCGAGTGCATGAGCAGACAATTTACCGTCTCCAGTCCAGGTACAAAAGTGTTAAAAGATAGACCGCGTTCCAGAAGACCAAAGAAAACAACACAACATGAAGACAGGTACCTGGTGACGTCGTCGCAACGTTATCGTTTTTTGACAAGCACTGATCTGGTTAGCTGCTTACATACTGCAACAGGAACTAGAGTTTTGTTCTGCACCGTTCGTAACCGTCTCAGAGCTGCATTACGGTCCAGACGTCTGTTGGTTGGAGTGCCGTTTATGCAACGTCATTGCCGTGGGCCCGACAACACCTCGCTTGGACAAGACAGCAATGGGCAAGGGTGGTGTTCACCGATGAATCAAGATTCAATCTGCAGGCAGCTGACGGAAGACTGTGAATACGGAGGCGAAAAGGTGAACGTTTTGACATCTCAAACATTGTAAAGCGAGATCGGAATGGAGGCGGAAGCGTGATGGTATGGGGTGGTATATCATGCTCCGGGACTACACAGCTGGTAACAGTCAACGGTAACCTGACTGCTTTTGGATACCGTGACAATATCATTGGGCCAGTGGTTTTGTCATATTTACGTCAGGGCAACGCTGACGTCCTGCAGCATGATAACGCCAGGTCACACACCGCTAGAGTAACACGGGACTTCCTGAGGCAGAACAACGTCCGGGTGCTGGACTGGCCGGCCAGATCCCCGGATTTTTCTCCAATAGAGCACCTCTGTGACCATCTTGGCCGCAAGGTGCGTCAGCGTAATGACGTCAACAACCTGAATGATCTGGAACGAGCGTTACATGAGGAATGGTTGAACATCCCACTCCAGGTCATCAAACGGCTGATCAACAGCATGAGGAGGCGAAATTCAATAAAAATTCGGAATTAGCCTCAGGCTAACATAAGTATCATTTTAGTGAAATTTGATGAAAATCCATGGAGTGGTTTCGGAAGAGAATATTTTTCAAGAATTCTGTACATAGTTCTATACAAAAATCTGGGTGTGATCCCGAGTGTGGCCCATTGTGACCTCAGGGGCACAAATTTTGCACTGTTGTTGAGGCAACATGAACTGATGCTCTGTACTTAATATCAAATATGTAGGTCAAAATATTTCTGAGAAAAAGCATTTTAAAGATTATCCCTTCTTGTTGCCATGGCAACCAGAGTTTTTCATGGAATTGAAAAAAAAAAAGGAATTTGCATCGGGCTAAAAAGTATCATTTTGGTAAAATTTGATGTAAATCCATCTGGTAGTTTCAGAGGAGAAGATTGTTGACACACAATGCAAATTATGCCTTCTGGTTGCCATGGCAACCAAAGTTCATGAAATTCAATAAAAATTACGAATTAGCCTCAGGGTAACATAATTATCATTTTAGTGAAATTTGATGAAAATCCATGGAGTGGTTTTGGAAGAGAAGATTTTTCATTAATTCCCTATATAGTTCTTTACAAAAATGCATGGCGTTAGAAGCATGAAAATTGGACAACATATCGGCCCAGAGGTGTACTTTCTATTCTCTGATAGATTTCCTCTTAAGTCAGGTGGTTATAACGTCTTCAAAAGAACAAAAAGCATCTTTTTTCAAAGATTTCTGTCGTTCTAGCATCATAACTTGAGTCAACCTTAATGAAAATGAAATTACAGCAACAAAAATGTATCTTTTTATTTATTCAATTATCTTAAATTTTCAATGACATCAAATGACGTCAGATTTGACGTCAAGTTTTAAAAGCTTGTTCGCGCTCTAGAGCCTTTAATTCTGGTCGGATTGTCATGATATTTTCATAGAAGATGTGTTAGGATGTAGATGTGCACCTTGGCATTCGTATTTCCAAAGTCGGAAAGATTAAGATTTCATGGCAAAACCAAGTTTCGAACTTTGGTTCTAAAATATATTTTGATGTAACAAAGCTTTAGCTTAAAGTTAATACTAATTTAATTTTCAGAATCAATAGCAGTAAAATTAAAGTGATGAATACTGAAAGAAAAGTTTTTGTCACATGGTTATGATGTCCTGCATATTGAAGCAAGAATTATTTTTAAACAAGAGGGTAATGATGGCCCTGGTCGCTCACCTGGTATCATTAGGCTATGTAAAATCAATTGACCACTGGGGCAGGGCCAATTTTGACCCCAGGGCCATGATTTGAACAAACTTGGTAGAGGTCTGTTAGTGCATGTTACATACCAAATATCTGAACTCCAGGCCTTGTGGTTTCTGAGAAGATTTTATCTATATTAGCCTATGTAAAATCAGGTGACCCCTATGGTGGGGCCAAATTTCACCCCAGGGCAATAAATTTGAACAAACTTGGTAGTGATCTACTAGAAAATGCTGCACACCAAATATCTAAACTCCAGGCCTTGTGGTTTCTGAGAAGATTTTTGAAGTGTTTTCCTGTATTAGCCTGTGTAAAAGCAAGTGACCCCTGGAGCAGGGCCAATTTTGACACCAGGGTCATGATTTGAACTAACTTGATAGAGATCCACTAGACAATGCTACACACCAAATATCTCAGCTCTAGGCCTTGTGGTTTCAGAGAAGAAGATTTTTTAAGATTTCACTTTTTTTAAATCTTTTTTTATCTCCTGTGACCTAATTATGCAACAGAACTGAACCATTTGAACAGAATTTATAGGGGATCACCTTAGTAACATCCTTGCAAATTTCGATCACTTTCCCATCAGTGGTTTCAGAGAAGAAGATTTTTAAGTAAATTGTTAACGACTTACAACTCACAATGCCGGACGCCGGATAAAGGCTGGTCCCAAAAGCTCACCTTGGCACTTCAATTTGACAAATGAAATTTAAATTTTCAAAAATGTTGAAACTTAAAACGTTCATAAAATCTTAAAATTTAAAGTGATTGGCAGATATTCATGTTTCATGGAATGTCTGCTTGAAAACAAAAGCCTTCGTGCTCTTGAAGCAACCTGATTTTTTTTATCAACTGAAATGGTGCATACCTCAAGGAATTTATGTTGAGTCACGTGACCAAGACAACAATGATATTCAAGTAGTAATTTTTAAAAATCATCTCAAGTAGTAATTTTTAAAAATCATCTTAAATTAACAATTGGATCAGTGAACTTTAAATTGGAAAATAAAAAGACGTACCGGTAGTTTAAAATGCGCAGAATGTCTTGATAATTTAAAGTGATTAGCTCAAAGTTTCATTGATTAAGCATCAGCAAATAATATCTTGCTTACATGATAAATTTTATTCCCATGGAGATAAGCAAACGGAAAGCCATTTTGTTTGTAATTTCAAAAAACGACCTTACATTTTCATGCTCTTTTCGGACATCTATAATTAGAGTACAATTAATGCTAATGCTAATTTGGGAAAGAAAAACAATATCTCTGCACAATCTGCAATTCAGATACATTCATTTAGAAAAATGGATTTTTAGTCATTAAGGACTTTGCATTGTTTATCAAAATCAGTTCTAAAATATTAATATATATATATCTTATCTTGCAATTTTAACTATAAACATGTTGTTTTTCCCATTTACATAGCTCAACTTTATCATGACAAATCAGAAACATACATTGCCTCTGAATGTATACGAGTGCATGCAAAACATAGCCTATCAAATACATCATATCATGAAATTTTGTACATAAGCAACCAATGACAACCCCCACTTGATTACTGGTCAAAATAAATTGTCTGTCTTATTAAGGTATTCTTTACCTTTTGGAATATACATCTTAACCCTTTCCCTCAGATAGACTCATTTTGACACCCTCAATAGGTACCACATATAGCCTGATCTGCAGAAAACCACAGGTAAACCTTACCAAATTTAATTACAAAATACTCATTTCCAGACCACTGAGGAGAAGTGAACAGCATTAAACCTGATCAGCCTGCAAGTAATTCGCATAGGTCTTTTCATGGTGTCCTCTATGAGGGAAAGGGTTAATAACAGTTCTCTACCTTGTTCAGCCAATCTTAAAAGGTAGGGAGGCAATACAAATGGCTGAAAACAAAGGGGTGTAAAGGTGACATTTATTATTATGACATAGGCAACAATCAGTCGTTTTAAGGGTTTATTTCCATGTACAGAAATAGAATATGTAGTGTATTCATAATACATACTTCCATAGTAACAAAATGCTTAGGTGTTATAGAGACCTACCTTCATTATGGCATAAAAAGTAAGTTAAACAATAATTACTAATTGTTTTAGAGGTTTATTGAGTACACATCTATAGAATTTGGTATGGTTCAAATTTTCCTTAACTAAGGGAAAATATATTCTTGTTTATTTCAGAATATGATTTTTGTGTCGCATGCTGTAAGCAGCAGTGACACATAGGGATCACTTTTCCATCTGTCTGTCCATCACACTTTTTCTGTCACACTTTAGCAGGTGACATGTTCCAAAGAACACTCTTGTTATAATTAGTCAATGAATTTCTTTGGACTCAAGAAGATTAAAAAAGGACACATTCAGTTCATGACTGTTTAATCTTTTTTTTAAAAAAAGTAGTATCCTATCTCCTCTATTTAGGTCTAGTTTTGTAGATAAATGATTTGCATTGTACTAAAACAAATAACACAAGTCAGATATGCACTGTACATCTAGATGGTATACATGTATTTCACATCACTGGCAAAGCTGCTCTTGAAAACATACATGAATAATGTTTAACAACAACGAAAAAAGACACAAACTGTATATCCTTAAGAAATAAATGCAATATTCTTAAACTTGAGTTATTGAATGAATAGTTTGACTTAAGCAATGTTAAACTAAGTGTAATAACAAAACACTCACAACAAAAACGTCCACAGAAGTTGATAACAACATCAAATTTATATTGATGAACAGTTTGCTCTGGTTGAACACTAGTGGGTATTTCAAACCTTTTATTTTAAGCTCCAATTTAGAACCAGTGTCGGACTGCATGAGAGTCCATGTAAAAATTAAAATCAGTCCTGCATTCCTTCAGCCAACAGCCATTCTGTGATTTACATACACTGTAGTACTAAAAACTGCAGCAACATTCATCCAGAAGGGTATTTTTTACCCCATCATATTCCACACCAAAAATTCCCCCAAAAATACCACAATATATCTGTATGCATGTATACAGATTACTAAAACACAGGAGCAACAATCCAATGTTGCACTTGAGCTGAATCGTATGTTCTCTCCAAGCTGGTCTATCTGATCCAGTCAGTAGCTGAGTACCATTTGAAAGGTATTGATGGAATCTCAGGTAGCAGAGTAGTTAATATGTCTAGATACATAATCTAGGAGTCTGTTTATGGCCAATGTTTCCTGAAAAATACAGTAACGCAAGTGAGAATGAATCGAGAATATTTGTAATGTAGTATATAAGATTCAAGAAGCACAGGCAGCAAGTTGCAACACAAGCTATATAATCTTAATACTATTCTCAAATATGTTTCAAACTTGGATACACTATGTGTCAGAAATAAATAACAGTTTTTAGAGTACATGTACATTTAAGAGTTAGGGAATAACATCTGAATTAAAAAGATTCTTGCAAAATATCAGGTCATCTTGTAAACCTTTAATAAAAAAAGAAAAAAAGAACTAGAACTGTCGCCTAAGGGCTTACTAATACCCCCCCGCAAGTGTTTTTGTCAAACATGGCTTTGGAGCATGAAATCAGAATTCTTGTATGCAACACTCCATCTTAATATACAGAGGACATATGTGCCAACTACCTAGAAATCAAGTTATCCTATGTTTTACATACATATGGGTATATGTATGTCTATGGATAAATATCATTAAGATTCACTGAAATCTATCAATGGAAGAAAATTGTAAAACAAATACCATCAAAGGACATATCTTTAAAACAGGGGGAGGGGGGGGGGGTAACCCAATGTTATATAGAAAAAGCGCTACTACAATGTCTAAGGTTGAATGACAGCAAGTTTCATTGAAATCCCTCCAGTAGTTTAGGAGAGTAGTCTGCAGAAAATTGTAAAGCAAAAATCATCAAAGGGCATAACTTATAAAAAAGGGAGGTAATCCAATGGAGGAGTAGTCTGCAGAAAATTGTAAAGCAAAAATCATCAAAGGGGCATAACTATAATAAAGGGAGGTAATCCAATGTTATATAACTAACACATGCTTCTACAATGTCTAAGGATGAATGGCAGCAAGTTTCATCAAAATCCTTCCAGTAGTTTAGGCGAAGTAGTCCGCAATTAAACAAAGGGGCATAAATTGGTAAATAGGGGAGGTAACCAAATGATATATAGATAACGCGCTTATACAATGTCTAAGGATCATTGACAGCAAGTATCATTAAAATCCTTCCAGTAGTTTAGGCGGAGTAGTCCGCAGAAGTTTGTAATGCAAAAATCATCAAAGGGGCATAACTTGGTAAATAGGGGAGGTAACTCAATGCTATATAGATAACGCGCTAATACAATGTCTAAGGATCATTGCCAGCAAGTTTCATCAAAATCCTTCCAGAAGTTTAGGAGGAGTAGTCCGCAGAATTTTGTGTCTACAGACGGACGGACGGACAGACGGACGGACAGACGGACGGACAGACGGACGGACGGACGGACGGACAACCTGATTCCAGTATACCCCCCCCTAACTTCGTTGCGGGGGGGTATAATAAAACAAGGAGTGTTACACATCTTGCTAAGTATTTGAACTAATCTTTGATATATAAAAAGATATAATATAAATATACACTTAATATAAAAAACATACATGTATGCTAACAGTTTATACCTGATATCCACACTTGTTGAATTATAATCACCAATTTTTTTGAAATCCTTTAAGATTTCCTGAATTTGACTACAATTGTATGTACCAATACATTATTTTCTCTTTTGGCAGATGTATATGTATACAGTTCAAACCTAAAAAAAGCAAGGTTTTAAATTTGACATGTTTGGTATTTATGTTTAGACCAGAACTGAAAAAAAAACTTTTTAAAAAATCTAGATGCTGAAAATAGCACTACATACTTTATTCTCACTACACTATCATTAAGTGGATAGAGGGCATAATACCTTTATAGTTGTGTCCCTGTTTCTCAGCAAGATCGCCCCAGTATCTATGGTTTCATCATTAACAATCACTGTGAAGGGCACACCTATCTCGTCATAGCTGTAATGTTTAATAGCTTACTGCTGGGGCAAGGCCAAACCCAAGTTAAAAGAACTTGCAGCTTTGTCAAATTTCATGGTAAATATAAGAAACAGAATATGTTTCTTTGGAAAGTATTGATTGGTTTTAATGATCCACTAATAATATCTTATTAATTTTGTGACTTACTGACATGTCTTCATTTTTTGATACAAATTTAACCCTTCCCTCATAGAGGACACCATGAAAAGACCTATGCGAACAGCATAAAACCAGATCAGCCTGCGAGTAACTCGCAGGCTGATCAGGTTTTATGCTGTTCGCTGCTCCTCAGTGGTCTGGAAATGAGGATTTTGTAATTAAATTTGGTAAGGTTTAACTGTGGTTTTCTGCAGATCAGGCTTTATGTGGTACCTATTGAGTGCGTCAAAATGAGTCTATATGAGGGAAAGGGTTAAAGTCTCGTTACACTACTGTATTATGATGCAAATATATGGCATGAAACCAAACACAAACCTTATGTTCCTTTAGTACATACAATAAATACAGCTTAGTTGTGACAGCCTATGAAATTGCTCCTAATTGGACTAAATATGATGAACTTCAAACATTCAATCTACACAAAACAAAGCTTGCTGAGCAGACCAATACCCAGTGAGCTAAAAAGTTGTGGAAATAAATACAGCTAATAGCCCTTTCTGTTTCTTCTTTTCCTAGAGTTTTAAAGTTGATTTTTCAACTGAACTGTTTTGTCTAAACTGTCAAATCATTCTGAATGTTGGACAGCTTGTGTGTGTGTGTGCATATGTATGTATACACACACTATAAAATTGAAGAAACTGCCCAAACCATAAATTTTCAATCTTACATATCCTATTTTCACATATACAACGATCCAAAGTCACAAGATAAAAAAATATCATTTCCACAAGCCAGCACAAACAATGTGTTTTTTGCAAATTCTAAGTTGAAAAGGAGCCATAACTGTGTAAAAAAATGTATGGATTTTGCTAAAAATCAAATGTGACCTCCATTTTATTATGATACAAATGTGGAGGAATGGAACCCTACCTGACTATCTGTTCCTCTAGTGGTATTGTAGTGGTCTTGGTGTCCAGGATCTGTATACCACCTCTCCTCAGTTCTCTGGCTATGTAGGTGGCCACCTCTGATATCTGTCTCTGCTTCTCTCCTTGCTGTGTCAAGGCAACTTTGAAGGGAGCTAACCCTGGGTGGATTTGTAGTACCTACAAATTGGAGTTAATTACCTTTTTAATAGCACCGCTTCAAACGAACAGTGTGTTGATAAGCAGTTGAAGTTGAATCATTCTGCTATGGCCCAAACATGAAAACATAGATTTTATTAAATGGAGGGAAAAAACAGTTCTTTCATTTAAAGAGGTAAATGACAGTACAAAAAAACTTTCTTCAGATCCACCCTTTTAGGTTAAAAACACCTAAACAAGAAACCTTGTAAGAATTATCTAAGTATACTTGAGTTTTACCAAAAGTTCTAAAATAGGCCGATTTTTTGATTCCATGGCTGTATAATTTTTCAGAATTTCCCTCATGTTTCAGTTTCGCCCACCTGTTTAGGTACACCTGTTTCAGGGGAGGTAGAGGTTTCCGTGTAGGCGTCCACCAGAAACACAGACAAGGCCATTTCTACACTTGTTGAACACTCAATACAGCTGGGATACAGCCACTTCTTCCCTGTCTTGTACTGTACATACAAGTGACAAAAAGAAGAGGTTCAGTAAAAGTAAAACTGAATCATGTGCCCAAATTGTCTGTGAAGAAAATAATTTGGAAAATATATATTTTTTTATATATATATAGAATTTGAATATGTTTTCAAATTCTTGGCTACATGAAACACATTTAAAACTTTGCTGTTCACTTTTAGAGTTTACTGCTGCCATGACAGTTGTTCAGGGATACAACGATGTCCAGCAATTCACTGCTAGAGGAAGGCGGTACCTGGATAAAACCCATCAACATACTGCAAGCCAGTTTTAAAATTATTAAATCCAAGTGACAAGACCTGGCCCTGTGTTCTCAGAAATACTTCTGTATGATCTCAGGCAAAATCTGAGTAAAATACACAAATCCTTATTGAAACCAATGGGCATAGTTTGAGTTGCAGTATGAAAATCATACTTAAGTACTTTTTTTTTTTTTTGAGAACATGGGACCAGGCTCAAACCTACCACAGTGGTGAGGAGCTAAATAATAGGATATTGACTTTAAGTAAATTGCAAACTTATGAATCATGTGTTACATATGAATCAAGGTGTTTAAAATCAAACAAATTCTGCAGGTATATTAAATCAAATTCAAAGACCATACATTCCCCTATTTTAGAGATTTATCTAAATGAAGTGTCTGAGTAATACAACCAGATCTTAAACTCGCAAAAATCCATGTTTTATTTATTTATTTTTTTAAACTGGATTCCAAATACAGGCAAATAAAATATGTCTTACAAAGCCCATGACAACGTACCTTGAAACTTCTCCCAGTTTCTTGCTCCAATTGTGTAAGATTTGTCTCCCCTTTATTATGAATGGTTTCTATAGTTTCCTGTCCCCAGGGAAATTGAAACTGGATATTTAGACAGGAATTACCAGTTTCTCCAGCACCATTGCTCTGTGTAAAGTCTGATGAATTCCCAGAGTGCTGCCATCATAATCAAAAGAATTGCAAGTGTTTTGAATTCTGATTTGTTTTTCATTCAATGAAGAATACCTGCACTAACAGTTGAATTTCCTAAAGACATGATCAAACCAACTTTGAATTATTAGACCTTTAAATATTTCATGTAGTTTTATAAATGACTCCTTTTACACCAAAATGCTACATTATATTTTCTATGGAGAACAATGATAATTGTTAAACACAGGTTGAACAGATTCCATACTGTTCCTTACTTATCACTTATTTCAAAGCAACTCATTCACAGGTGATTGGTAGAAATAAAAACTTTTTGCTTTTCTTTTCTCCCATGTTAATGTTGGTGAAGTCTTTGTTTCCTGACAAATAAACTCTGCATGTGAAGATCACATTGCAAGGGAAAACACCTTTTTCAGTTAAATATGGAACACGATTTCCTCAAAACATGTGCTTGCGAAACCAAGTTCCACAACATGGCATCTTTACCAGTTCTTGGTAGCAAATTCTTAAGTTCAGCCTGTATAGTGAATGCATGCACAAAGAGTGAATGTGATCAGTCATGTGATTGCGCTCGAATATAAAAATTCTTAATATACATTTTATTATTCTAAACATAGGGTCAATACTGTTTGTAACACCATTGTCTGTGATGGAGACACCACCCTTTTTTTTTTTTCTTTTTTTTTTTGATATCAAGGAATGCTGCATTGGGTGACTATGCGTCTGTAAATGACTTTTGTTAAACATAATACACACATAAAGTAAAAAATTAATTTTTAGTCAATGACCATCTGTGAACAAGTTGCTTTAATATGTAAAATTTCTTCAAATCAAGATTTGCTTACAGTCTGATCTGGGTATAAGTATATAACATGATGTACTGATATTTAAGACCTGCTCAAGAAAAAAAGGGTTACCATAATTTCAATTATCCATATAACTAGCAATAAGAGGCCAGTTGCATTTCATTATCATTGTATCATCTAACAGCCTACCTCCTTCCACCAGTTGATCCTCTTGTTGACCACCTGATCAAATGTTTGACCAATAGCTGTCTGACCACACACATGCAGGAAATGTAATCTTGTCTCTGAGTCCAAGCTGACATAGTTGGGAAGACCGAGGTAATTGAAACAGTATGAAAATTTTTTATTAGTTATTAAGATCCATTGAAAATACTGTACTTTTTCAAAATGCTTTCTTTTGGATTTGATAATCTTATATATGTTTTTTAAGGGAAAAATACACTGAACTAAATATCCATCCATGTCTAGTCATTAAATTTGCAATAAAATTAAATAGGTATCATACTCATGGTCCTTTATTGGCAAAATATTTTCATTTACATTAAATGTTCTTTAAATTAGACTATGAATGAAGATGTTCTGAATTCAACACAGAAATACTGACAGTGCACAAGAAAAAAACAAGACCTGATGGAATTAGAAACAGGATTTTTCAGGTTTTTCCATCAAAAGTAGGTCAAGGTCAATTGCCAATTAAGCAACTGTCCAAATATTATTGAAGCAATCCAGTGAAGGACAAAGTTATAGCAGTTATAACAGATTTAAAAAAAACAAGAAAGTCAGTAGAACTGACAGATGCTCCCCGAAGAACGTCATTTTTACAAATAAGGTCTTGGTCAATGGGTGGGAGGATATGTTGAAATCCCCATTCCTAAATCATATCTATTCTCCTCATCTGATGAGATGTTTTACCAACTCTAATTTGGAGACTTAGTAACAGTTTACTATTTAATATGATAATACGTGTTACTCATCAGATCTTTCATTGATTTTTTTTAAGTTTTTATGCTACTAAAAATTAAGTCATACATTTCAATGTGTGCTCATATCAAAGAGGTTAACCAACACTCTTGACATATGACTGGATATTTGAAATAGTGTATAATGGCCTAAACAACAATTAGCTGACATGATTATTATTGACATTACTAGCATATTGAATTTTGTGGGGTTTTGTTTAAATGATATCTCCTGTTAAATTAGGCAAATGACATGAATATTAGTCAACAACATGGTAGTAGGGGCCATAACTCTCTTAAAAATTGAGGAACCAGGTCACGTCGACGATATGCATATCTACTCTTGGTAATAAAGCTTCCCATAAAGTTTCATTGAATTCAAGCCATTAGTTCCTGAGAAATAGCCCGGACAAGAATCATGCAACATGAACTATAGGCCAAAAAGTCAAGGGCCATAACTCTGTGAAAAATTGAGGAACCAGGTCACGCCGACGATATGCGTATCTACTCTTGGTGATAAAGCTTCCCATAAAGTTTTGTTGAATTCTAGCCATTAGTTCCTGAGAAATAGCCCGGACAAGAATCATGCAATATGTACTATAGGCCAAAAAGTCAATGGGCCTTAACTCTTTGAAAAATTTAGGAATCAGGTCATGCTGACGATATGCGCATCTCCTCTTGGTAATAAAGCTTCCCATAAAGTTTCATTGAATTCAAGCCATTAGTTCCCGAGAAATAGCCTGGACAAGAATCATGCAATATGTACTAAAGGCCAAAAAGTCAAGGGGCCTTAACTCTTTGAAAAATTTAGGAACAGTCAGCGACGATATGCGATCTCTCTTGGTAAAAGCTTCCCATAAAGTTTCTTGAATTCAAGCCATTATTCCTGAGAAATAGCCCGGACAAGAATCATGCAATATGTACTATAGGCCGAAAAGTCAATGGGCCATAACTCTGTGAAAAATTGAGGAACCAGGTCACGCCGACGATATGCGTATCTACTCTTGGTGATAAAGCTTCCCATAAAGTTTCATTGAATTCAAGCCATTAATTCCTGAGAAATAGCCCGGACAAGAATCATGCAATATGAACTATAGGCCGAAAAGTCAATGGGCCATAACTCTGTGAAAAATTTAGGAATCGGGTCATGCTGACGATATGCGCATCTCCTCTTGGTAATAAAGCTTCCCATAAAGTTTCGTTGAATTCAAGCCATTAGTTCCTGAGAAATAGCCCGGACAAGAATCATGCAATATGTACTATAGGCCGAAAAGTCAATGGGCCATAACTCTGTGAAAAATTTAGGAATCGGGTCATGCTGACGATATGCGCATCTCCTCTTGGTAATAAAGCTTCCCATAAAGTTTCGTTGAATTCAAGCTGTTAGTTCCTGAGAAATAGTCCGGACAAGGAAAGTGTGACGGACGGACGGACGGACAGACGGACGGATGAACGGACGGACGGACGAAGCGGCGACTATATGCGTCACCTTCGGTGAGCATAAAAAGAAAAAAAAAAAGGTCAACCTGAGTGGACACATGACAACCACCGAAACATCATCAATCTAAAGGACGGAATTTTTTGTTGAAAACCAGTCCAAAAATGCATCAGTCTATTTTTTTTGTTTTATATACTTACTTCATGAGAGGTTGTAGATGGTTATTTACATTATTTATTGTAACAGGACAGGTTGAAACTCTGGAGATTGAAAAGGGCACCTGCTTGTCCACCCAATCAAATATTTCTGGGAAAAAGCTATAAAGATCTGAAAAGAAAAGTCATGCAGTAAAAAAATAAATTTAATTCTATAAGTAATAACATAAGCATTTCATACTGAAATCAAAATGTAATGTTTCAAAGGCAGACAAGTCATATTGTTTTTTAAATGTCTTTAAGTATTACTGCTGTCCTACAACGACGACGTTTCTACATTTAAAAATCCGCAGGTGTAGACTTTTTATTAGGGATGGGTACCACCAGATTTTTTGTACCACGGTATTCCATAGGCGTATCGCGGTACATACCGCGGTATTATTATGATTATATTAATGTATGCAATATCTGTCTCAGACAAACTGATTTCAAACGTACCATGGTTGGACGAAACCACGGTTTACCGGTATACCGGTAATACCGCACATCACTACTTTTTATAGCATGTTGTCAAAAAGAAAAATTAACAAAATATACTGACTAAAAGTGAAAACTTAAAGAGTAATTTTCTGTAAACTTAAGTTTTTTTATCCAGTAGTTGTCTCAATACATGTACTTGTATATTTAGGGACATGTGTAAATGATGGTCCCAGGATTATAAATCCAAGTATCTGTACCTAAATATTGGACCATCAAGCTCGTGAGTGAAAAAGAAATATGTTTACTACATTTGTTATGGTAGTCATTTTACACTTGCATAAAACCAAGCTTGTTCTTACTGAAATTACAAGCACATCTACAGGTGAGAGAGAAAGAGAGGGAGACTAACTTGTACCAAAAAAACAACAACAAAAACTTGTTAATCAAAACAGTATTTTCTTTTACTGATTTAATTATATCTTTTTACATACCCTCACCTCCTCCATTTACAGGGTAAGTTGAGTCTGACTTGGTCACCATCTTTTCCCACCTATGTGTGCAAATATTACAAGTTTTTCAACAAATGAAGAAAAATGGATTATACAGCAATGCTTTGTTGTTAGAAATAAAATTAACACAATTTAAGTTTGCTACCTGGGTTGATAACTTCCCTAAACTCTTTTATTTTATTGGAAATATATTCAATCTGATCATACATGCACTCTTTTAATTAACATCTTATTAATGTTACAAGATGCATCTTATGCAAGAAAAACAAATGTAATAAACATGTGATTTTATTAAAATTTAACAAAAAACTACCATGATGATAAAATGTTGTGACGAAGCAGAGCACCAGGAGGTCCATTTTTGTAGACTGATGTCTGATTTTTGTTACACTGCTGAATGAATCCAGTTCTATGCAGGAGTTTCACTAAGCGTAGAAAGGAATCCATTTTCTTCTTTGCAAGACCTAAGATAAAAAGATGCAGATTTACATTTTCAGGTATTCATATCACCGAGTTGCACAGTGCTAAGGGCTATCAGTATTTTTTTTTTTGTAATAGTTGTCGTGCTTTTGCACTCTGTGCTTGATACTGACAATCAGAAAAAGAATAGAGGTCTATACTGATCTGGCATATAATGGGTACACTAATGTATATAAATTGTTTTGAAAACGTAGATATATGATTGAATTTTTGATTGTTTTGATATATAAAGACTGTAAAAAAAACTTTGCTAAAGAAGGCTTCTAGATTTGACCTAACTTGTAGTTTTCATGTTTTTTGGTTGCTGATGTTGGATATTAAAACACACTGACCACTGTATATTGTTCTATGAAACTGTTACTGATATGATAATGCAAAATAAAATACTATATCTCAACGTATGACTTTTACTTTGCGCAATACAGATGGTAAATTTTCTTTAATTATCTCTCCCCCATCAGAATTTAAGAATAACGATATTCTAGTATTATCCGAAATATATGTTATATGCTTCACAAACGTGAAAATTCAGTGCAACGATGAACTGTCATTTCATCTTTCTTTGCTATATATTCACAATTCTTAATATATAACACGTTTATCATCTTCATTAACTTCAGAATATTTTCATTTGTTGTTCAAATACATTACGTTCAGCTTCTTATTCAAGAAATTCAGCTCATGAGCGCCGCCATGTTATTCAGACTGTATTGCTTTGTACAATCAAAGTCATAAGGGCGCTCTAGGAAAATTTGTTGATTATGTTCCCGCGGATAGAATTATCAGAAAACCGTTCTAGGGCAGTTACATGCCTCGCGTAGGGGTGAACTTATTTCGGTTGACGGGTATTGATTAAATAAATTGAGCTCAGTTTTGAGATCTCCAACATAGAACATTTTAATTAATTTTATCTAACAATGTAAATCAGTTCTCCTTTACTGTTATGATCCTTAGGAAACAAAACCTTTTTTTCTTTTCTTTTAAATATCGATAACACTGCCCACAGAGTAAATGGTATGACCCATCTCATAAGATCGATGACATGCGCGAGAAAAGTGGGCGGAGGACAGGTGAGATAAACTGTCAATTGACGTTTGTGATAATTAACCGATTATTATCGCTTGTCTTAAGTGCAAAGGTATCGCCGGTGTCACAGAACGATTTAAATATCACAGATTATCGTTCATTTGAGATCGATATGTGACACTTTAGTGTGACGTTAAAAAATCTAACTATTTAAAAGTGATTTAAATTGCGTCGTCTGCACTATACAGACAAACCGTGTGTGTCACAAGCGCACGTGATGCTCAAGCTAGCAGAAGCGTCAAAGAGCTCTGAGTGTAAAGGATTTACAGTGGTAGTGGATTTCGTCTTAATTATTTTGATGAAAATGCTTTGTGAAATAAGAAAACTTAAGAAGAGGATATAACACTACATAAAGTGAAGTTTTAATTTAATTTAGATGTACTGAATGTCGGAAACGGCTACAGACTGATATTTGAGATTAGTGAGTTTATTGTGAAAATGGATATGAAAATGGAAGACTCATCAAGTTCTTACAGTTTTAATAGTGATACTTCATCACTCGACAGTAATTCACCGTGTACATGTACAAAGTTCACTTACAGTCCTGAGTATGGACCAACAACTCCAGTCAGTGCTGGATTTCACAAGCCACTGGATAGGTCCAATTCAGAACCAGTAATGAGAGTGATGGATGTTGTAGAAGAGGAAACACCAGGACTTGAACCTAATTGTGACCTTTTCAGCATACAGCTGGAGGTAATCTTTGAATATTAAACAAATGCTTTTTTAACTTTAATTTTGTTTTAAGTTAATAATATATATAAAATGTTCTCACTTGTGGAGGCACCCTTAATTTTCCAAAATATTTTTTGTGTTGGCCATATATGTTATTTTTTTTATGTAAAAACATTTTATGATATGTGGTTCCTATACTAGCTATTTTTTATACTCCATACTGAGTAGGATAATATTATAATGTTATTCATTTCATACAAAAGTTTTTGTGAAAAATTCAACAAATCTATATGTATAAATATTTTTTCAACATATATACAAAATATGACCATTTTGTTTTCATTAGCTAAGATCTCTTTGGCATCATATATATGTCAGATTAAGCAAAATTTGATGTATTATAAATGATACTATGTTAATGTTGATAATCAAAACATGG
The DNA here is from genome assembly GCA_021229015.1 of Solen grandis. Lineage (NCBI taxonomy): Eukaryota > Metazoa > Mollusca > Bivalvia > Adapedonta > Solenidae > Solen > Solen grandis. The sequence goes on from CM037778.1 coordinate 60,352,249, forward strand.
AAATTTGATCTTATGTTTTCATAATGCATAAGTTGACATAAGTAAATATTAGCAGTACAGCATGATATAGATATTTGAATGTACTAAGTATACATGTAAATACAATGGAAAAAAAAGCTGATAATTTGATACTTAATTTCCTACAATTCTTTATATTCAGTTGTTATCACTTATTATGATTTTTAAAAAAGAAAATAAATGATATATAGATCTATTCAAAATATTCTAAGAAAAATAATGGTATAACTGGAATGTGTTAAAGAAAAAATACACATGCAAAAAGAAAAAAAAATATAATAATGAAAAATTGTAGTATATTAGACGATCCCCACTCCCCTGTGGTTGAGTGGCTAGAGGCAGAGGGAGGTTGTGGTCTTTAAAATTTTACTGGTAGCTCTCTGCTTGTCGTTCTGCACATATACAGGGTAGTTCCAGGACTGGTTGGCCCGGTGTCAGGATAATGTGACTGGGTGTAGTACAATGCCACATGTCTAGCTACAACGTGATACTGTACACTGACATAAGATTTCTGTTAATCATCTTGAGCATTAATCAATGCTGTAATCAATGTTTTTTTTGCTTTGCTTTTTATACCCATAAAAATTATATATCTTGTAAGATATATATTTATAGATGTCTAAAAAATGCTATTATTCTAACATAATTATGTATCCACATTTGAGTCAAATTTCAATCTTTAATGTCTTCTTTTAAGCCCATAATGACTTTAAAGAGGGCATATGGTGTCATGCACTTGCCAAGGTGATAGGACTACATTGAAATGAATGGGTCAGAATTTCAAGTGGTCATTTTAAAGCAGTTCACAAAGTCAGGCTTGACCACCAATTACTAGCTGGCCCTTGGAGGAGGCATGACCATTATAAAGGTGTAATTGTGGAAAGTCAGACAGTGTGCATTGTCACAGGCCCAGTCTGTCTGCAAGCTTTTGTTCAGAACTGCAGTCACTGAATGCCACTTTGATACGGCTGTCTCAGTGATCTTATCCACGTTTATAAATAGGTTCACTTCCCATTTCCGTCTAGACTTGCATTGTACTGCAGGGTCTGAACTGTTTTATTGAAATAATCTCACTAAATTTTATGTATCAGATAAGATATTGTGAGAAATATATACTGACATCAATATATATTTATTTTGAGCTGGTCACATGATTTATTTCCTTTTATTGCAATAATCTAATGTTATAAATATATGTCATATACGTGTCATACATTTAAAAAGAGAAAATATTTCAATGTATTCATGAGCTTGTGAGAGCAATATTTAGTAAAGTTCTAGGAGAATCTGTATTTTATAACAACAATTTAACTTACAAAATTCAGGTAACATTTAGGGTGTGGAGGAGATAGGCATGTTAGTGATCTTTAATCGTTCTTTATGTTTTATTTCTGGTTCATTTGGGGAAAGTTGCAAGTTTATAATAGATTCTGCATTTTGATTAAAATTTTCCCAAATATATATGAATCCGTCAATAATAGATATGGCTACTTTATTTATGACAGTAAGTTTATTCATGTTTTTGAAAGATAATAGGTTATAATCAAAGTAGTTTTATTTTAGATTCACACAGCACTTTATTATAGTCATTGAAACAGTTCTTATCAACAACCCAGGTATTTAACAAACAATTTGCACAGATTTATGATCCTTGAGAGGAAAATCATTAAGTCTGACCTTGATGAACTGACCTAATGCATGAATAATAAATGGAAATAGATCTGTCTATTTCTAAGCCCTTTATTCAGATATTCTGTTATCTTTAAATGCATAGAGTTAAATATGTACAAGTCTGCATGGATTTGCTATTATAAAGATATGTCTTTCCAAGCTTCCTTGCCATATGGATTGGCCTAGCTGACAGCCCACATGTTTATTAAATATTCCATCAGGTGCCATGTACACTTACCAGGTAAATAAATTGATGAAGAAGCAAAATCCTCAAGCTGTTCCTTGAATGACCTCACTGTGATGAGGAGAACAAGGGAGAGTGTGATACCAGTACGAAAATTGAGTCATTTGGAATTGTCATCAGCTTCCCCAGATGCAAAGTACTGGTCCGAAGGGTTAGTCCCCAATAAATGTAGAAAGAAATATGGCTCTGAGAGATATTATGGAGAAAAAAAATGCACATTATCTGTCAAGCACAATATAATTAATGCAACAAGCATATTAACTATATTTGGCTATACATTATAAAACATTCTTCATCAGTATTTCCCAGTATGATTCATGTTGGTATAAACAAGGATTGACAATTGACATGCTTAATGACCAGAATTGTGGCATAATTACTATACAGTGTGTGAAATTAAGTAGCCATGGTCATAAAGAAGTCCTGGTCATTGAATAATCATCTAGGTAAATATGTCAATGCAGTTATTGCCACTTGTCCTTTGGATGCACTTATTCAGTTACCAAAACAGTCAGCATTGTTCGAACCCACATTTGTCTGATCCTGGGTCCTCTCAGTTCATGGTGCCTTTGCCAGTTTGGGACACAGAAGACTAAATAAAAATAAGATTTTGTGGTTTTGTTGGTAGACTTTCTGACCAATAACCAATTATGCAAAATTCTTCAAATTACCAATTTATTACACTGGAGTGGGATATCATGGTTCAATCTCCGACTGCGACATTTACCTTAGTCATAAAAAAAGTACTGGTTACTGAGCTTCTTGCTTGACACAATTGCATGTATACAAGGTAGTTTCAGGACCTGTTGGCCCAGTATGATTGAGTGTGGTATCATGCCACATGTCAGCAGCATGATACTGCATTGTGGCTGCAAATGACTGAAATACTGTTGGCAGTATGTTAAACCCCAACAAAAAAAAAAATAATATTTCAAGACTATTCGCAAAAAAGGGTCAGGATTAGAAAATTTTGTTTTAATTTGCCATAAGCAATGATTACGAATAAATTGTTGATAGTTATAAAATCTCAAGTTTCATTGTTTCATCTATTCAGCTACTAGTCTTATCAGTATTGTTATTTATAATTGATGCAAAAGATAAAATAAGAAATGTACTATAAATAGAAAATGATGCTTTTTCCTGTTGTTTGTGACATGTGTGATGAATTGAAAACTCATTAAAAAGGCGTGTTTTGATTTAAACTTTGGAAACAAGATCGAAATATCATGTTCTAATGTGAAATTCATATATGTTTTTGAATGATTTAGATAAAATGAATCATAATACATAAATTTGTGAACTCATAGCAAATTCTTTTACAATACACATCAGGTTTTTTTTTCTTTAATTGAGAACAGAAATTATCCATATTCTTTATATGAAATAGAAGAGAAGTAAATGTATGTTGTTGTTTTTTATGTGTGTGTGTGTTTTTGTCACATTAAATGGAAGAGAAATCCTGTAATTAACATGGTGTCTAATGTAATGACATGTAATAGTGGCAGTGTTGCTGTTAATGATTGTAGGATCATAAACTTGCATAATATGACCAGAGAGATGTGCAGTGAACATTTGAACTTGTCCTCTCCTACAAAGGTTACAGCCCATTACATTACCTACCTTGTAAGAACTGCATAATACCGTGTTTGCCCTGCTCAGGTATATACTCTGATGAGCTGCCACTTTTGGACAGCTGATGTGCGAGATATTGATATTAGCATATAAATAATTTTCTTTTAATTGGCATGTAATTCAAATTTGGTAGTTATAATCTAATTACCATGAAAAATACATTTAGTTCAGCTTATTGTATCTCATTTCCATTTGGATATCATTGTAGATGGAATTTATGTTATACAGTTTATTGTCATTTGAACTGTCGTTGACATCTAATGTCCCCACACTGATGTTATTCTTCATCTGAGGCTATATTGATGGATTGTATTTTTATGATAGCTCAGTAGCACCACTTAAGGTTTGGTGCCTGAAACTCTGAAGTTTTAATGCTTCTAATAATGAATATTATGAGCAACCTTGGCAAGTTTTCCATGTGTTGGTGCTGAAGTGAATATACAATATGTACAATTTCATTATTTGATTTAACACATTATATTTTATCTAGAGACTCATTTCTTGATACATATTGAATATCCACACAAAGAAATTTAATTTGACGCTTTTTCTGGTAAGTTTAGTAACAAAGTTTTGAAACTGAGCACTGCAGTTATAACAAAAAAAATATTCCTTTTCCATTGAAGCATCATGAAGCGAGTCATCAAATTAGGATTGTCACTGGTTTGTTTCTAATTAAGACCGCTACCTTGATTTTAAAGTGAGATAAATTTCTGATTAAATTCTTTGAGAATAACTCACAGCATGATCACGTAATTATCTCATTCAAGGCTCCTGTCACTTGATAGAGATTTAAACCCTTCTGATCAATACTGCGTGAATGTCACATGTGAATTTCTACTTCCTGCTGACATCCTTCAGTATCACTGAGAGAGCCAACAATTCCAGAAAATCACACGTGATTATTCATACATGTATCTGCTGGGATTGAAAGTATTGATTACGGTTCACATGAAAAGTTGACTTTTTTCTATCACATTATAAATGAAATGATAACTTCCTGTACCACTGAGAGTCAATCTGATGAGATATCAATTAGCCTCAGATTCCATTAGAGGTTGGGTTGCTTTCTAGTCATGGTTGCTATACTAACCATGAATATCAGGGCCTCACACTGATCTATAGAAGTAACCCGCTAGTGGTCATTCCAAATTAGCATGATTTTAATTATGATCATCTCTTTGTTTTGTGAGTGGACAGTAACTGTTGGTCCAATTCAGAAGATGCAAGTCATGCAAAACACCAAAGCGATACTAGTTTGCAACAATCTATTCAAGATATAACGAGGACTGTTATTCATGTAGTCAAGGTAGCATACCAGGGAGTGGTACCAGTAATGTAGTTAAAGTAACAAATCTGGGAGTGGTACCAGCCATGTAATCAACATGTTAGGGAGTGGTACAATGCCACTTGCCATTGGTCCTGGGTGGCTGCACTGGTTCAGAGTCAACTTGGTCTTCCTTAACCCTTTACTTCATTAATATTCAATTTCAAATTTATGGCTTGATGAATATTAAATAACTGATTTTAAATAGCATTTGAAGTAAAAAAAATCTTTGCCATGCAGACTGTGTAGACTGAGCTTTAATATTTTGTATGAGCCACCAGAGGAGACCCTGATCAGACAGCCCAGAAAGGAGCTGTCTGATCTAGGTCTGCTCTGTTTGATAAGGCTTCAAAATACATTTATATGAGGTGAAGGGTTAAACTCTGTTTAGGCCAACTTATGCTCCAGTTAACCCTTTCCCTCATATAGACTCATTTTGACGCCCTCAGTAGGTACCACATAAAGCCTGATCTGCAGAGAACCACAGTTAAACCTTACCAAATTTATTTACAAAATCCTCATTTCCAGACCACTGAGGAGCAGCAAACAGCATAAAACCTGGTTTTATGCTGTTCGCGTAGGTCTTTTCATGGTGTCCTCTATGAGGGAAAGGGTTAATCACCAATATGAAAGACGAAGTTGATTAGCTTATAATATATTTTCTTAATGGACATATTTAACATCAAAGTAAATTTTCATTTTAATGTACTGCTAATGCCCCAAAATAAGGGTATGTCATTCAAATTTGTAACAATAAAACACAACTTAAGTGTTTATATTATATGCTTTTTAATACAACATTGAAAGCAGAGATTATTTGCTTTGGTTACAACACAAGGTATGAATGAATAGGGTCGTAAAAAGTTTGATTTATACAT
>CM037778.1:60358118-60408118 GCA_021229015.1 Solen grandis
GATCTCATTGGTCTGAGTGCAGTACACAAGAATGATAACTCAATAATGATAATGATGACTACAAACTTGCAACATATATATAATTAACGTCATAAGTGCTTAATGACGTCATAATTTTTCTTACAGTTAATGTTTTGAATTCATAGTCATTCTGACACTCCTCTGATGAAGACTGTATAGTCGAAAGTGCTCGGGAAAATTTTACATATTGCACAAATATATATATATATATATATATATGTGTGTGTGTGTGTGTGATTTGGTGTTATTTTGTACCTCACAAAATAGATTATGCTTTATCAATAATTTGTCAAAAGATCGATTTTCTAGTCAATTCTTTCATCAAACATGCTTAAATGCAGGCGACACAAGTGTTCCGAGGAACACCCACATCTAGTTATGTTAAATATTAACAACATGCATATGAATGGGAAAGAAAATTTTTAATGTAAAATCAGTAATTTTCACTGATAGCAAATTTAATGGAATAAGTCAGTTATGGTGGTACATATAGTCCTGGATTCATGTTAAAGAAAATGTGAGGTCCATAAAATAAACATACATTGACTATGCAGTTATTCATTAATATTTGGTTAAATACATAAATATGAAGTGACCATGGTTGCCTGTGTGTTGTAGCATGAATGGTATTCTGGAGTTTGTGGACACAGCAGACATGACAGTGATGGCCCAGGCGGAACACTTCATGGCCACCGATGTGGAGTGGGACCCCACCGGGAGATACGTCATCACGGGCGTCAGCTGGTGGGGACACAAGGTGGGCACTGACACCTCTCCTTGAATTAAAATTACCTATGCCCTATGTATAAAACCAGATCAGTCTGCTGCAGGTGTAGCAATATTTGTGAGTAGCTGTAGTAATACATACTTATCCTTCAGAGGAAGTGTTAAAGATTTGATGATGAGCAGGATGCAAACAGAAATAAGTCGTCTTTGTCTTACCATAGAGGAATCATTAAAAAAATGTAAGCATGAAAACTCAATAGTTGAACCTCTCCAACTCCAAAGTTAATAAAACAGTCTAGACCATTGGCCATTGAGAACACAGCCTTTAAGCAGGTGCACTTAATGATAAATATCTGATCATTTCTGATTGGTCGAAATCTATTGAAAATTCTAAGTCAGTAGCATAAGCATACAGCTACCATGATGAGCTGATGATGAGTCTAAAGCTAGAGTTTCAGACAGGACAATTCAATTAAATGATTAGAAGTCTGCAAGAATTGCATGTACATTTATATTTCAGTATTTCTTGCCAAGAACACATTATCTAAAAAAATAAATAAATTGAGGAGTCAAATACTAGAGTTTCAGACCATCAAGTCTGAAAACCAGTCAAAATGTCCCAGACACTTCATAGGTACGACCCTTGAATTGATAAAATTGCAGTACAGGCATATTTTGCAATATCCAATGATCTTGTTTATAATGTTAAAGTTTTGTAGAAGTCAATTATTTGTGAAAGTGACTTGCTGTACCATAAGATTGTATCTAATTATGATTCCTTTACATAGCAAACAGTATGTATCTCTGATTTTGCACACAGTTAACATGACCAGTTAGATTTGAGAAAAGTTAATAAACCAGTTTGGTCCATTGGCCAATGAGAACACAGCCTGTAAGCAGGTGCACTTAGAGATAAATTTCTGATCATTTCCGATTGGTCGAAATCTAGTGAAAAATCTAGGTCAGTAGTATAAGCATTCAATTACCACAGAAAAAGTGTGATGATGAGTCTAAGGCTAGAGTTTCAGACAGGACATCTCAACACAGATGTCTTGAATGAGGCCAACTTGTTTTGACTGAACACAAATTTACAGACAATTGAAATCCTCTTAAGTGATTAGAAGTCTTCATGGAATTCATATGCATTTCAGTACCACTTGGCAGGTACTCTATTTTCCCCATAAATATTAAAAAAACAATGTGTGATGATGAGTCTAAGGCTAGAGTTTCAGACAGGACATCACAACAGAGTTGTCTTGAATGAGGCCAACTTGTTCAGACTGAACACTAACGAAGGACATAAAATGTCAGGTTATGGATTGGAAGAAGCACTAAGGTCTCTTTTATAAGGGTCATAGTCAAAAAATAGTCTTAGTACTTAACTCGTGTTAAGATTGAAAAGAATGATGTGTTTGTTTTAGCATAGCTGACATCTAACACCATCCAATTTGTAAAACATGGTGCGTTTGTGCTTTTACCATACAACTTGTGCTATGTGTCTCAACAGGTGGACAACGCATACTGGCTGTGGTCTTTCCAAGGGAAACTACTGCAAAAGCAGGGACTCGACCGCTTCTGTCAGTTGCTGTGGAGACCACGACCCCCTACTTTGCTCTCTCAAGAGGAGATCAGGGTAAGTAGAGAGCTTAGTTGTACTTTATATCAACATTCTTAAGTATTATGTCATTGAGCATTTCTTGTAAAATAAACCAAGAAAATATGCAGAATATTTGGTTGAATCACTTTTATATAATACATCTTGAGTGCATTTTGAAGTGTTTTATTTATATCGTTTGAAAATTTACATTCTGCAGTAGTACATGAAGAAATATAATTTATGTTTGATTAAGATACATTTAGGCAAACTTCATTACACAGGAAGTCATCACCTATTTCATCATTGAGATGATTATTTCAGGATTTTCATTGTTTTTGTTTGTGACCAGGAAATCAAGAAGAACCTGAAGAAGTTCTCCCAGAGGTATGAAGCCCAGGACAGACTACGCCAGTCCACTGTCTCCACGGTAAGTCCCCCCCTCCCCTCTAAAAAAAATCATCTAATGTTGGTGCGTTTCACGTGCTGGTAACCATGTACCACTTGGAAATATTAGATCCATAAGACTAGTATAAAACTAGATCAGTTTTTGCTTGTCAAGTTTCATAATGTTCACTAGTTCCTTACGAGTCTTGGTGGCTAGAGTGTCCACCTTGGAATCGGTAGGTTTATGGTTTAATCCCCGGCTGCGACATACTGCGACTGCGTGTTGTTTAACAAAGGTACTGGTATAGCTCTTATACTTGGCGCTCAGCATATAAACTGAGTTCCAGGACTGGTAGGCCCGGTATCAGGATAAAGTGACTGGGTGTGGTATCATGCCACATGTATAGTGCATAATAGCTGAACTATATCTGTCTCAGGTGGACATAACTTTCAGATTACTGAAATACTGTCAGTAGAATGTTAAACCCAACAAACAAACATGTAAGGGTGCATAGAGCTGAGAAAGGAACATTATAAACATTACAAGTGAGCATTAATTTAGTCTTATTCTGCTTTTCAATGCTCAAACATGGTATACAATGGCATAATTGATTTGTAACAAGATGGGGAAATGATATGGTAAAAAATGTGTGATGATGAGTCTAAGGCTAGAGTTTCAGACAGGATATCTCAACACAGATGTCTTGAATGAGGCCAACTTGTTTGGACTGAACACAAATTTACATACAATTGAAATCCTCTTCAATTAAATAATTAGAAGTTTTCATTGAATTCATGTGTATTTCAGTATCACTTGGCAGGTACTTACTTTCTCCATAAATATTTTCAAAAAATGTGTGATGATGAGTCTAAGGCTAGAGTTTCAGACAGGACATCACAACACAGATGTCTTGAATGAGGCCAACTTGTTCTGCCTGAACACAAATTTACAGACAATTGAAATCCTCTTCAATTAAGTAATTAGAGTCATAAGTCTTCATGGAATTCATGTACATTTCAGTATAATTTGCATGCAAAGTACTCAATTTTCTCCATAAATTAAAAACAAAGTGTGATGATGAGTCTTAAGGCTAGAGTTTCAGACAGGACATCTCAACACAGATGTCTTGAATGAGGCCAACTTGTACTGCCTGAACACAAATTTACAGATAATTGAAATCCTCTTCAATTAAATGAATAGAAGTCTGCAATAAATATTTCATTATCACCAAGAATTTTACTTTCTCCATAAAAACTTTCAAATGTGTAATGTTGAGTCTAAGGCTAGGGTTTCTTACAGGACATGACTATAAAGGTGTCTTGAATGTGGCCAACTTGTTCAGCCTGAACACAGTTGAAGGACGTAAAACATCATTTTTAAGTTGGAAGTTAAATAAACAAAACTTTAATGACATAGACCTGTACACATGTAACTGTTCTCTGACTACAGGAGCTGCTTGAGAAACGACGCCAGATGATGATGGAGTATGAGAGGTACAGAGAGAGATGCATCAAGGAGTTCAAGGCCACCAAGGACCGCAGGCTGGAACTCAGGAATGGTATGTTTTTGTCAATATCAATTTGTCTTTTAAAAATATAAACTTAGGGTTAGAAGGAAATAACCTTAATTCAAGATTACAGTGTGCAAAATAAACATATTTAGGAGATAACAGCTTGTAGACTGGTCTGTATTTATGGTATTATATAGGGCTTCTGCAGACACTTCATAATATCCAGCTTCACAGAATAAAGGCTTATATAGGAATCGCACTCCTGACAAGTCACTGCCTCCACACATTACATGAAGACCAGTTGGGACGAGGGGGTATTAATCCCCTGTAGTGATAGCTTTTAGTTCATTAAAAAAAAGCCATCATTATTGTGTTTAATTTGTCCCCTCCCATTGCAGGTGTGGACACAGATGAGCTGGATAACCTTCCTGATGATGAGTATGATGAAGAAGTTGTGGAATTTTTGCTGAATGTCGAAGAGATTATACTGGACGAGGAGTAGAAGGGAAAACTGTCAAGCTGATAATTTGTCAGGAGGCCAAGAAAAAGAGTCTCCTGGCACTACCTCTTGCTGTTTAGATATTTAAATCAAAATAATATTCCTTGTTGAAGCAGAAAGGTGAAAAAAATCTGTCATAGTATATTCCCAACACTTTGGTTAAAGTGTATTGAAGTGTCATCAGCAGCCGTCTTGAAAACTTAACCAAAGTGTTGAAAACAAGTTTGGAGTGGTAAAATATTTGAATTTGAAAAGTGTTCGCTTTCAGTGCTAGTTTTATTTAATAGCAGTGTTAATTTGTGTACTATAAGTGTTATATTATTTGATTAATCATAGTGCTTACTTGGAGCTAGAGTGCTAGAAAAAAGTAACATCTCTTGTAAAAGATGAAGTCAAAGGCAATACACCATATTTTGGGACAGTTTCTTTGTACATATATTGCTTATTCATATATCCAGCCACCAAAATCTGCCTATATCTCTCACTTTTCAGGCTTGTTTCCGCTGCCTTTCCGGTTATGTGTTAAAACCTTTAGGATACTTATAAATTATTTGCACTCATTTGTCATACTTCAGAATGGAATAAAAAAAAAATATACTCCTCAGACTGGTCTTTATATTATTTTATCTACCATTAAGGATGGGTGTGCAGATGTGACAAGAGAATGTTTATCCCAGATCTATCTGGAATAGCTACATTGAGTTTTAATAAGATTTAGTCCCACATTTCATGTACAGTGGAACCTCGGAATACTGAACCCCCTGGGGACCAGGTGAAAAGTTCGGTTTTGAGGGGTTTCTTTCAAATATGAGTACAGTGTACATATACAGTGTTGCAGTTTATTAATTTACTCACTATCTCCATCACTCACTCACTTAGTTTGTGTGTTCATTGTGTTTGTTTACGAGTACATGTATATATTATTGTGGATATAGTTGAGCTATATATACAAGATACGTAATTACATTCATGCTATATCAGCTGTGATACATATATAGCCAAGCTATGTAATCATTACCGTTTTCCTCAATTATTTTTCACATGCAGTGCATCTTTAAAGTTCAAATAAATTAATCTGAAACCAAACAAATTCTAATTAACACATTAAACTTCACTTACATAATTAAATTCCGCCAGCGAAACCGTTAAGACCAAATGATGTACATCGTTAAAGGATTTAACCTTTTACAATTGTCGTTTCTAATTATGGCACCTCGTTTTCACTTTCCTATTGATTACAGTAAACCCTTACAATAAAACATACTGTCCAAAACTGTTAGAATTGTGTTAACATGTTTGAAATTTGCCCTTTGTTACGGCACGTGCAAGGTTATTCTGCTGACACCTTAGTGCAGCTTGTATACACAAATTACTGGCAGTACACAATGTGCCATTTTACCAGTTTGACACTCGATTAGTCTAGACGTGGGAATGTGTGAACAACTTTCGGCAGTTCGGTTTTGTGGGGTAATTTTATGTAGTTTAAGTGCATTTTGGGACAGGATAATCGTTCAGAATTCCGAGGTTCTGGTATTCTGGGACTTTAAAAACATGAAAATAAGAAGGAAAAAAAATGGGACCAGTATGATCGTTCGGTATTCCGGTATTCTGGGGGTCTGGTTTTCCGAGGTTTCACTGTACATGTATACAATTTTGTTCAGCTACACACTTTAAAATTAGTTTCATATACTCACAAACATCTGTTTTCAGAACCTTGTGAGACATTTGTTTTTATTGTGGCTCTGAATGAAGGCAGCATTTCATTCTCACACATTTGTTTCTTAAATTCTGGTCATGAACATTCAAGGTGATATACCAGTAACAGTGGTGCATGATGTTTGTAATGATGGTTTCCTGTGTGGTGATCATGCACAACTCTACATTTACACAATTTTTGTGTGGATATACAGTTACTTGTTTCTTTATTATTTGGCCTTTTCCCATTTAGAGACTTCAATTTATAAAGAGATTCAAATGGAATTGCCAATGACTGAAGTGTAGATGTGGGTTACAGTACATTTTAGAGGTAGAGTGGTAGAGATAAAGTTGCACTTTAATATGAACGGATTCTAAACTCAAGTATGTTTACAATAACCAGCTTATCCAGCCAGTGTAAGTGTGAAGCACATTGTGAGCAGTTCACCTACTTTACTTGAAAGAAGATGTGCTTTTTGTTTGTGATACTGTTTGTGAGCACTTGATCTAGGTATCAATAGAAAATGTCAATAGAGGGAGGAGTTACATACAAATTGAGGAACTTAAGTATAATAATTGATTTAGTTGAAAATGTAAAGGGCATATCACCCCGTAATTTCTAAATCTTGAGCTATGGTCTTATCTTGCCATTTCATATGCAATCTCATTAAAATCAGATTCGTTATGCTAACTGGATCTGACCACATCATATAGAGGGTCATCTCAGATTGACCTTTGTATAAGCCAATCAAATCTACGGCTACAGAATTGTTCGGTATATCGGTGAAGTAACTGCATCAATCTCACAATAGGGTAGAAAGATGTCTAAGCGGCCAGGTAGCTCATTTGGTAGAGCGTTAGCGCATTCCGTAGATCATTCACCCTGTAAATAAAAGGCCCCGGGTTCGAGTCACGGTCAAGCTGCACATTTTTCTCACTTTGTGACAAATGTTTTACTGAAGTCAGAAACGCACTGTTTAATTGGTTTAAAATCGATAACTAAAGGTCAATCTGACCTGACCCTAATGCGATGTCCGATCTTCATCAAGGATAGTAGAGGAGTGCAAATTAGGATATGATTTTAATGAGATGGTTTCATATGTGGCTGTACATAGTGCTCTGTGGATGGTGCACAGGTGCTGCTTGGGCGGCTGCGTTGCAACCGGTGCATGCAGTGTGTACAAGGTCTAGAAATAGTCATTCAATTTGAAATTGCTGAAGAGATTTCCTAAAAGAATGACTAAAGCTCAAACCCCACAGACAACTGAAGTACTACCCAAGCACTAGCCACTTTGTAGCTGTGATAAATCATTATAGCACAAAAATATGCATCTGCAATTTTATTCCATGTAGGAAAATAAAGGCTGTGCTAGGTTTGGGTAGCTGAAGCACAGAAGCCACCTCTGACCGGCCACTTACATACTCAAAATATCTTTTCCTATATGGGTCAGATAAGACCACAACATTAGGGAAAGTTATTATTGGCTTTGAAGACTTGGTTAGGAAATAAGGTACTAAAGGAGTTGGGCTGAATTTTCTTTTTTGCCCCCACCATGAAATGGTGGGCATATAGTGTTACATCTGTCTGTGTGTGTTTGTGTGTGTGCAAGAATTTGTGTCCCAGCTGTAACTTTGTTATGTATGGTCGCTCACTTGGCACAAGTGATCCTTAGGAAAAGACAATGTGTCGTGAAAAATGACAGTCCTAGCTTGACTGTCAAGATCACAGCACTTAGTTGACCTTAAAATCTTGTCTCAGCTGTAACTTTGTTATGTATGGTGGTGTTTTGAAATAACTTGGCACAAGTGATCCTTAGGACAAGACGATGTGTTGCGATCAATAACCAGGTTGCTAGCTTTAAGGTCAGGGTCACAGCACTCAGTAGACCTTAAAATTTGTCCCAGCTGTAACTTTGTTGTGAATGGTGGTGTTTTGAAATAACTTGGCAAAAAAGATCCCTAGGATATGATGTAACACAAACAAGAACCAAGTTGCTACTTCAAGGTCAAGGTCACAGCAGTCGGTTGAGTTTAAAATTTGTGTTTGTAATTCCTGTCTTAGCTGTATCTTTGTTGTGTATAGTCATGTTTTGAGATAACTTGACGTAAGGGATCCTTAGGACAAAGCAATGTTTCGCAAAAGAGCAAGGTTGCTAGCTTAAAGGTCAAGGTCACATCATTTGGTCAGGGTCACAGCGCCTTTTTGATCTTAAAATCATTTTTAATATTTCCAGTTTTTCATCATAAAAATATCCTCTAATAAACAAAATGGTGGAGGCATCCATGTCCTACGGACACATTTCTAGTACAATCAGCAAAGTAACCAGTAACAGTCTTTGAAACCCTTGGGCAGAATTGAATTAAGTTTGTAATCATCCATAATCCTGAACAATATTTGGTAAAAGCAAAAATGACATTTATAATAAATGAGACCCCAAAACATGAGGTTTTTATATTGTAATGCCTGTATACAAGTTTATGATACTGATCAGAAAACTTAATATATGTATTTATTTAATAAATCTAAACTGTAGTTTCTTTAAGAAATGAATACATGTATCACTAAATTTGAAAATGCCTAACTTGTTTGTATGAATCATCTATTCTCATAGTGGTCATTGTGGTTGACTTTATGATCAGTAATACAAGGAAAACCCATTACTACTGGTATGTTTTTTCAGTATTTCATTTGAAATTTGAACATCACTTTTATACTGTATATGGCTATTAATGCAATGGATTTCAAATAAAACTAGAGCTATCACTGAATGTGATTGATACCCCCACCAGGAAGCTTTTAGTTAAGGGAAAGGAAAATGATTGTGAGGTTTTTTGTTCACTTTAAGTAACATTAGGGATATCTATGGCAAACACCCTTAGCCAATTACAGTACAGATTTTGGTGTATGCTGCAAGCAATTCAGAGCAGTACGCCGTAGCAGAGGACTCCTATAAGAGCTGTCTGATCAGGGTCTTTAGTTTTTGTCCATGTAATACAGTGAAGACCTTGATTTGAAGATTCTAAAGGAGCCCCATATTTAGTTCAACCCTGTTTGCATAAAGGATAAGTATTGCTGAGGAAATGGGATAATGTGAGACTGGCCTGTGTCTTTTTTGTCACTGGATTTATTTTGTTTTGAAGAAAATGTGTGCAATGAAGGCCATTTTGCAGCAACATTTCACTGAAATGTCAAGCCTATATAGCTAATATAAACATGTGAAATCAATCCAATCAGGGACAATAACTTTGTCATCCTTGAGACAACTCTTGTGAAATTTCACATATAACATTTGAAATCAATCGAAGAGATGTAGAAGTAGTAAGGCACATTATGTGGTTTTGAAGAAAAATGTGTGCAATTTAGACCATTTGGTTGCCATGGTAACCAGATTTCTTCATATAATGCAATTTTTTTTATACACAGCCAGAGAACTTTACAAGGAATATCTATTGAAGATTGAATATCTAGCCAATATAACTAATATAAACATGTAAAATGTGAAATCAATCCAATCAGGGACAATAACTCTGTAATCCTTGAGACAACTTTTGTGAAATTTCACATGCAACATTTGAAATCAATCGAAGAGATTAGAAGTAGTAAGGCACATTATGTGGTTTTGAAGAAAAATGTGTGCAATGAAGGCCATTTGGTTGCTATGGTAACCAGATTTCTTCATATAATGCAATTTTTTTCTACACTGCCAGAGAACTCTACAAGGAATATCTATGGAAGATTTCATGTCAATCTATTGAGCAGTTTAACCCTTTCCCTCATATATACTCATTTTGACGCACTCAGTAGGTACCACATAAAGCCTGATCTGCAGAAAACCGCAGTTAAACCTTACCAAATTTTATTACAAAATCCTCATTTCCAGACCACTGAGGAGCAGCGAACAGCATAAAACCTGATCAGCCTGCGAGTTACTTGCAGGCTGATCTGGTTTTATGTTTATCGCATAGGTCTTTTCATGGTGTCCTCTATGAGGAAAAGGGTTAAGGGTTATTAAGGAAAATCAATTTGTCCCGATTCTGCGTGCCATTTGGTTGCCATGGTAACCAGATTTCTTCATATAATGCAATTTTTTTATACATTGCCAGGGAACTTTACAAGGAATACAAGGATTATTAAGGACAATCAATTTGTCCCAATTTCGCGTGATGGACGTACGGAAGGACAAGGTGATTCCTATATAGCCCCTACCACATTGTGATGGGGTTATAAAAACTTGTTAATGTTCCACAACACCCAGTTGAGGTTGTAAACAAGGGCTAAAACTTAACCCTTTCCCTCACAGAGGTCACCATGAAAAGACCTATGCGAACAGCATAAAACCAGATCAGCCTGCGAGTAACTCGCAGGCTGATCAGGTTTTATGCTGTTCGCTGCTCCTCAGTGGTCTGGAAATGAGGATTTTGTAATTAAATTTGGTAAGGTTTAACTGTGGTTTTCTGCAGATCAGGCTTTATGTGATACCTATAGAGGGCGTCAAAAGGAGTATATATGAGGGAAAGGGTTAAGGTGAAATATATCTCCTGCATAAGGCTTGAACAGATGTACAAGATGAAGTGTATACATGCACAACCCCTGGGCGTGGTCTTAGAACCCTAAAGCTCTGAGCAATATTTCAGTGAACACAAATTTACAAAAGTAATTGTAGGCAAAAAAAAAAAAAAATAGGGGCAGACACAAACTTACTTAGCCTGTGACCTTGACCTTCAGAAATAAGAGTCAATGGTATTAAATTGTTAGTGTACTGAAAGGTCTTGTGAATTTTTTTTGTCTGATTTAATTAATTAGATGTTAAACTCGTTCTTATTGTTGTTTAAAAAATGAAATGCCAAACTTTCATTTCAATGACTGCTTTATTTATAGAAAATGTAAACAGCTCTGATATAAAATCATTAGCATAATAAATAATTTTTTGCAAGAAAAAAAAAAAAAAAAAAATTGCATAGCTGTACCAACATCTGTTTTTAACCCCTTCACTGCTGTGTACTAGATATTACATGCCAGAATCTGGTGACTGATTGGCCACTGTTTACAAAATGAAGGGGCAGTGAAAAGGTTAAACTTAAAGTTCAGTCCTCAAAAGTAAGATTTCACCACATACTTTGAAGAAATAAACATTTTTTTCTGGTCTTTAAACCAAAAATGCTACCAGTACTGCACTTTAAGAACTACTTTTTTGGTTACATAAATAAACATGTAGAACTTTTATCTTAAAAATCATCATAAAACAGCTAACAGACTTAAAGCAGCAAGAAAGCATGAAGTCAGTTTCTAAATGTCCTGCTCTAATACTAGCCAAATCCACATCTGATATACTGAAGGCAATAATTTCAGTTTTCCAGATATAAACAGATAAAGATTTATATCAGGACTCTGCCCTCACATCTGTGATATCACCAGTAAATCACATCATGACTGGGTATCAGCCGAGGCACCTGGTGCAGGTTTGGCTACATCAGGAGTAGTGGCTGTCGAAGCTGGCCCTTCCTCTGCAATAGCCTCATAAGCAGATTTAGGCTTGGTTTCATTGTTTAGAGTCTCTCTCTGTGATTCAGTCATGGCTTCAATGGCACGGTAAAAGTCTGAAAAATCAACATAAGCCTCAACGCGTCCATTCTCATCCAGCACAAGTTTATCACGCTTGTAGAACCTGCTCTGAAAGCGCACCTCCTCACTACTCTGTGTGGAGTTTGTCGTGCTGTAAGTTCCCTCACTGGCCTGTGAGTTCTGAGTTAAGTCTCTGTTGGTGTCCAGAGCAGACATTGGTAGGCCATCAGAAGAACTTGCCGAGGCCACTGGGGTGGTCATCTCATCCTGACTATCACTGCCAAACACGTTCCCTGTTGGATCCGGTATTGTGACGGTGGGAGGAACACTTGGCCGGCCCTGGTAGTAGGGCACTGACACGGGCAGGAACCTGCTGCCACCCGTCGGTGTGCCTGTAGAGTTGGGTAAAATGTAATTGAAGTTTCTGACCAGCAGGGTGATATCCCCACGTTTGTGACACTTGGCCTTCACATCTGGGGTGCCCATCATGAAGCTGTCGTGGTGTTTTCTCACCACTTTATCCACACAGGCCTGCGCCACACCGTTCAGTGTTGACTGAACAGCAAACTCGGCAGCCACCATGGATGCCACCTCACGATTTACACATTCCTCTCCTGTTGCATCCTGCAAGGCATGGTACAGACCGTCTGACATGATGATCAGAAAACTACATGTGCTGTCAAGCGGGATACCTCCTGTTACATGGGGCTCTGCTATCACTGGCTCTCTCACGGCAGGGCTGGATGTATACATCATAAAATAGTAATGTTTACATACATATTAAGTCTTTTCATGCCAAAACCATCTTTATGTACAACTTTTTATGTACTGAAATAAATTGCTTATAGAAAATTAATTAGATGGTTTAATATGCATTTCCACAAACATAGTGATGGGTTTAACAGATTTACATTAGAGAAATAATCCAAGACCTACCTGAGGATATCTATATCCTTGTAGCCTCCCTTGGTGTGAAAGTCTCCGATACAGCGTGTACAATCAGAGGTGCCAATTTTCTTCAGTGAGTACAGTTTCTGTACATCCAGTCCGAGTGTTGCTAGCCGTGCCTGTTCTGCCTCAGACTCGATGGTGTGGTCAGTGGTCAGCTGGTTCACACTCATGATCCCATCTGTGTCCGTACGTACAATCAACGCCCGTGTGTCACCTGTGTCATGTACATTGATGTATAACAATTTCTTGTTATAATTAACATGCCAAAATGAGCAGAACTACCAATGAAGATGATGAATACCCTGTATACCGTTTTGTAACGGTTAATGTTACCATGTCAGAAAGTTTTGATAAGCTGAAGGATAAAAATAAAAACACACCAGAACTAAGTAGGGCTCTTATGCACTTATACATGTACCATCGAAAAAATATATTAAATCAATATAAAAAAAAAATCAAGCTGATCATGTCATGCCAAGGATATGTGCAACTATTAGTGGTGAGCCGATTAATCATAAAGTCAACGAATCAGTGACGAGCTACTGGTTGACATGACGATGACGACGAAAATAATTCGTTGACGAATTATTGACCAAAAAAGGGGGTGTTGTTAATATTTCAACGTGCATCTGATTGGGTAATTTCATTAATTTGATAAATTGATACTTGCAAAGTTGCACTTTGCACATCGTTGGCCTCTGGTTGTAACCTCTTATACTTTATCTCGGTTCAATGTTTATACATGTATTTGAATATTTGAGAAATTAACATCTATACCTACTCAGTTTTTTATAATAATTAATCAGTGACTTTTGTCTCTGATTAATCGACGAATATTTTTTCGACTGATTCCAATCACTAGCAACTATTGATGGCACTTATAAATGCTGTGAAGTTATATCAAAACCTGACCAAAAGTAGCTGAGAAATACAACAGATAAAATGTATTCAAGGAATATGACAAGAGGGACATAATGAAAATTGAAGCAAACATGACATGCCTTCAATATGAGCAAGTGGGCTTGGTATTTAATTGTTGTGAAGTTAAATGAAAAGTAGCTATTAAAGAAATAGTGTGGACAAAATATCTTTAATAAATATAACAAAGGGCAGTAACTCATATTAAAATTAAGCCAGTCATAATGTGCCAACAATATGCGCAACAAGACTTACTATCTATTAATGCTGTGAAATTTAAGGAAGATATAATGTGCAACTGGACTTGGTACTTATTAATGCTGGGAAGTTAAATCAAAATCCAAACAAAGGTAGCCGAGTAATAGCTTGGACAAAGAACATTTAAGAAATGCAACAAAGGGCCATAACTCATTCATAATAAAGCAAATGATATGTGCATAGGCTTTATACTTATTAATACTATGAAGTTAAATTAAAATCTAATCAAAGGTAGCTGAGAAATAGGACATACTAAATATATTTGAGAAAAATAACTAGGCCTGGTAATTTTCAGTCTTATAAAGTTTGATCAAAATCCGACCTAAGGTAGCTGAGAAATAGGATGGACAAATCTTGTCTTCAGACAGGCCGACCGACTGACAGACCGACATAACTCCAATATAGCCTCCAAATACTTTGTATCAGAGGGTATGATAAAACATTTATATAAATAGAGTTTATTTATGCCTATAAAAAGCATACATATGGATATATGTTACCCATAAAATAAAATGTAGCAACTCTATATTCATGCCTATAATTTATTGAAATATTTATTTTGTTCTAACATCTAATGACTGGACGAAGAACAACAAATAAAACACATGATTAAATACAGAGGAAGAAAATTAAATTGTGAAAAGAATTATTTTCATGCTTTTAAATGTTGAAAGGATTTAAGCCTTGATAAAAAGAATTTCAAATTAATCAATGCTCTCAGGAAATCCCCAAATTCTTACCAACATTGGCAACATAGATTTTGCCATTGTAGACGAGGACGACTGTGCCCGTTGTCCCTCCACAGATCTCGGTATCCAGAGCGTGTAGTTTGTTCAGAATGTCCGGATACTGCTGACATGTCTCATGAAGGTTTATACCCTGTACATAATGCATAGTAATATGTTCAGAATGTCCGGATACTGCTGACATGTCTCATGAAGGTTTACACCCTGTACATAATGCATAGTAATATGTTCAGAATGTCTGGATACTGCTGACATGTCTCATGAAGGTTTATACCCTGTACATATGTAATAATGCATAGTAATTGTTCAGAATGTCGGTACTCTGACATGTCTCATGAAGGTTTAACCCTGTACATAATGCATAGTAATATGTTCAGAATGTCGGATACTTCTGAAATGTTTCCTTAAGTTTAAGGTTTAACCCTGTACATAATGCATAGTAATATGTTCAGAATGTCGGATACTGCTGACATGTCTCATGAAGGTTTAACCCTGGCATAGTAGCATAGTAATATGTTCAGAATGTCTGGATACTGCTGACATGTCTCATGAAGGTTTATACCCTGTACATAATGAATAGTAATAATAAAATATTCTAAATCAGCAATACCTTGCTATGGCATAATGATATATACTAACATATTTTCTTTTAAAAGAAATTCCATCCACCAAAAAACAACAACAACAAAAACAATAACACATAAATAAGGACCAGTCTTTCAGTTAATAAAATCAAATAACCACTATAATAGAGTCAATGGAAACTTCAATAATTTTAGTTTCAAGCAATGTACCTCAGGGAGTTGTAACTGCAAGGTTGTTCGTGCGGCAAGTTGCTCATCTATGGACTCAAAGAAACTCTTTTCAACAGCAATATAAGCCTGTAAAGAAAAAAAAATATATACAGATATTTAACATATAAATAAGTCACAGTCCATTATTATGAAATTTAATATTTTTCTTTAAATATTTCACTTGCCATAAGCATTTTAATTGTTTCTCACACAATGACATACAGTGCCCTTATATATATAAAGATAAGCTCTTAATTTATACTTTTTTTTCCAAAATATCGAAATAAGGATATAAGGTGAATCCAAAAAATAGGAAGCCATTTACAATATACCTGGTACAGAACTTCCTTGATTTCTTCATCAGTTCTTTTATCATTGAGTTGGCCTAGTAAAGCTCTGCTGGCATCCTCTGGGCAGCAAAGTTTGAGGCACGAGAACTGTCATGACCATCAAACACTCCATACAAGCACACATCATCTAGACTGAAAAGGAGTGATTTAAATATAAATTATCATAAGAACTCTTTCTTTCCTATCCATATATCTGTCCTTTATATCAGATGTTCATGACCAAAATTCATCAGGATTGAAAATCAACTTGAGACAGTTTATATGTGAACTGAATCATTTTGTTTATTGGATTTAACATCCCCCTAACAGTATTTCAGTCATTAGGAGACTATATCTACTTGAGACAGGTAAAATGCTAACACACTGCAGTATCATGCCATAGACATGTGGAATGATATCACACCCAGTCTACATTATCCTGACACTGGGCCACCCAGTCCTGAAATTACCCTTTATATGCCAAGCAAGGGAGCTTCAAGTATCATTTTTATGCCTTTTGGAACTGAACTAATGACCTCCAAAATCATTTTGTAATATTAGATTAACAAAAATTCACTGTATATTAGTTTCCTTGATCAAAACTGTACCTGAAATGAAAGCTTTTGTCCTCAAACTCATGTTCCTCCCTCCTGTTTCCATCCTCTCTGTAAATTTGATTGGTGGAGAATCCGACACCAGAATGGTGGCACACAGGCAGGTCATCAGTCCAGCTAACCATGTGACCAGTCTGATGGCATACACAAACAGAAACTGTATTAACACAAATGTAATTCAAGATTTATTTGATTTCAGACCTGTTTTAAAATGGTATATTCACAAATTATCATGAAAGAACAGGATGACAATGTCAACCACAGTCAATGTGAACTGGGATTATATGAATCTTTTATTGAGAACTATTTGTAAGATAATGTGAACCTTACACTACAATATGCGACACAATATATTACCAGGTATATTATACATTTATATCAAACACGTCTGTTTTTTTGGAATTTTTTGCCTTGCTTTTGTTTTTCCCCACATCATAACATATGAAAAAAAAAAAAATTCCCCATATATCTACTGAAATCCGTTATGCAGTCATCACACTGTCCTGAAATTGACACCAGATGGCCCTATGAATATGGAATTTTAAAGCATTCAGCCAAGCATGGGAAATTCAATTGATGATCGACAATGATCATAGATTATTAGGAGCAGAACACACCTTAAATTTCAACATTATTTCTAATCTAATTCAACTTAAAAATGCCACCCAAGGCAGGGTGAAGAAGCAGGCTGGTAAATACAGAAAAGTGGAAGCAGAGTTATTTCATCATCAAAGTACAAATGTATGCTATTCTGCAGAAAATTAATTGTGATTACTTGTGAATGAAGCTTTTGGAGCTACAAACACCTCTGCTCTGTAGAGTTGCTCAGGGCTGACTGTGGAAGATGAACTGAGGCTAGCTTATTAATGTGATTCGCCAAACCGAAAGTAGAACGATACCACAATGTACAGGTACACAAATGTAGACTAGTATTCAACATAAAATTGAACCTTTAACTTTTGGCTTTTTTAAGCATACCAAAGATCACCACAACTGACGACATTGCTGACAGAATCTGAGAACCTCCACCGCCGGTCATATAATGACTTAAAATGCTGTTGTCAATTTCAGGATAGTCTGATGGGTCACGCAGTCATTAAGTTATGTATATAGATATATGTTGGTATTTCGCTTGCATTAAACTTAATTAAAATAAAAAGCTATTAAGAATAAAGTCAGGAAAACTTTTGAACATTTGCTTCATCTTTGTATTTATCTATATTTCTCGCAAGTGTTACAGATAGGACTATGAGTCGGTTTGTTAGCAATAATAAATGGTGAAGAAAAATAAACTGGCATGGGAAAGACTGGAACACGAAGGGTATAGTCTTTTTTAAAATGGGTTAGTGATGAAGGAAAAAAGAAAGTTAAAAGTAAAAAAAGAATGATTCTAGGAAAGACATAGTTGTACAAAAAGAGTTTACCTGTAAATCAAGATGTGTTGGTGAACCAACAGATCCATTTGAAAGTCTGGAAGCTGCCATTATTGTGGCTGCTTTAAACTAATTAAGAACCAAGACTCCTTTTTTCTCTGGGACCATGGGCGCAGCCATTAAATTGAAATCCACTGCGCGTGCGCTATTTTGACAGATTGTAAACTTCCGGTCGTAAGAGAAAGGATCACATGTGTGTGAATAGCTGAACTTTGTTTGTTCATTACAGAATCTGAGTTGATAGTTTAACCATATATCCCATTGTTTTAACATTATATCACAATGTAGTGTTTTAAGTCAGTGATGACACGCCGGACAAATGTTTCGGCCCCAGTATCATTCGACCACAGGCATTTGAGGTTGGGGAGATATTCTCATGACCATAACTCTTTAAAAGACAATAACAACATTTGGATGATATTGTTAAAATATCTAAAATGGACAGTGATATAACCAGGATGTTTTATTTTCTGATTTTCCCCCCATTAACCAGCTGTATGGAGTTAATGCTTCAAGGTCATGTGTGTAAGGCAATTTACTTTACTGCTTCACACTAGTTTGCCCTCGGTCCAGTCCTAGCCCTGCTGGTGTCCCTTCGTATCCTAGTTCTAAGACTGGAACGGAAATGAAAAAAAAAACAAAAAAAACAATGAAGACTCTTATCTTTAATTTATTCCTATATGTCACTGTTGTGAAATATGTCACATAATGTGAAAACAACCTATATTTTCAACCTTTCTAATAACTTACTAAAAATATGTTTTTGTTTGCTATGTTTGACCTCATTTCTTCTTCTTCTTCTTCTCGTTCACCTCTACAACCTCAGGCCGGCCACATCGATGAAGGTTGCCGTCTTCTGCAGTTCCTCCATCGCGCCGTGTAATTTCGTTCTTATCCCGGTCTCCACTGGCCACACCGCTCTTCTCTGTTGTTCTCTTGCTCCTTTCTGTCCAGGTAGTGGTAGTCATCCTTGTCTGACTGGCACCTCATTGCTGCTTTGATTGTTGTGACCTTCTCCTTGTAACTGATGTGGTTCACGGGCTGATCACTTCCGCTCCTAGCTTTGCCAGTTCATCCGCCTTCTCATTTCCAGGGATGCCGCAATGTGCGGGGATCCACTGGAGTGCTATTTCTCTGGTTTGCGACATGCGAGATAGCACTTCTGATAGATCAGGCAGCTGGTGGTGTTCTAGGGCCTGTAGTACCGACAGAGCATCAGTTAATATGACGATCTGCGGGCAGTCCTCTGGAGACTCTTCAATCACTCTCAGAGCTGTCATGATGGCCTCATACTCTGCTTTGTAGTTGGTACAGTATGTCCCTGTTGCTACACTAACTGTGTCACTTCTACCATTGGTATGTTGGATATAGATGCCAGCTCCTCCATCTTTGATAGCTGCTGTAGCTGAGCCATCTGTAAAGATATGGGTCCATGACTCTGGGGGATACTCATCAGCCATCATTGCGAGTGTGAGTGCTTTTTTGGTGACATCATCCACTGTACTTGGATGGAGTTGCGGCACAGTCGTACTGATACGGGTGTTGGACAGTTCTTGGTTCCATGGTGTTGGCAGGTCAGACCTATCAAGAGGCATGATAGAAGGACCAAGTTTTTCATAGTTAGTCCTGGTCAGTTTCTTGGCCTCGTGTACAAAGCTTTCTCTGCGCAGACGATTCTTTGTCAGTCCTTGTAGTTTTTGTGTCATTGGATGATCTGGCAGGAACTCATACTTGCTGGCTTGCACAAGTGCTTTGGCGTCTCTTCTATGTCTGAGTGGTGGAATGGAGGTGAGATTTTCCATAGCCTTGATTGGAGTGGATTTCATTGCTCCTGTGATAACACGTAAGGCTTGGTTCTGGACCTTATCGAGCACACTCTGGTTTGTCTTTGACGTAGTCATCCAAGCTGGGGATCCATATTCTAGATGGGGCCTGATTGTGCCTTGGTATACTGTCTTTAGTATCTCCTCATTTGCTCCCCAGTTGGTGCCCGCCAGTTTCCGGAGAATAGCTAGCTTTTTCCGGGCCTTGGTTTCAGCGTGCGCTATATGGGGCTTCCATGTTAGCCTTTTGTCGAAGGTCACACCGAGGTAGGTAGCCTCTTCCACTTCAGTAAGAGGTGTGCCACTGACTTTGATGGTTCCAGCTTTCTGTTTTGGTGACAGTGTGAACAGGGTCGTACATGATTTGTCTGTATTCACCTGTACACACCACTCATCTGCCCATGCTGATAGCTGGTCGGCAGCTTGTTGCATCCTGTAGGTGGCAGTAGTGGCATGTTCTTCTGAACACCATAGGACAAGGTCGTCTGCGTAGAGTGCTGCTTTGATACCTCTTGGTAGATCGGACACCAGATCATTTATGAAGATCAGAAAGAGAGTCGGCGACAGGACACCACCTTGAGGGACACCATGTCTCTGTAGGAACTTTCGGCTGGTGGCCCCTCCGGTGCTAACTCGTGCTCTTCTGTTAAACAGAAACGACTTGACCCACTTGTACATTGTGCCTCCAACCCCATTCCTCTGTAGCTTGACCAGTAGACCATCTGTCCATACCTTGTCAAATGCTCTCTGGAGGTCGATCCATGTGACTAGGGTGACCTTCTTTTCTTGAAAGGCATCCTCAATCTCTTGAGCAAGGTATGTTGTTTGGTCTTCAGTAGACCTGAACTGCCTGAAGCCAGCCTTTTGGTTAGCCAGAAGTTGGTTGTATTCCAGGTACCACTTAAGTCGCTGGTTTACAATCCTCTCCATTGTCTTACATACAACACTGGTGAGACTGATGGGGCGATAGCTTGATGCCTTATTTAGATCCTTGCCCGCTTTATGAATGGGGATCATGGTCGCCTCTCTCCATATTTGTGGGAGTTGTCCTTCTCTCCAGGTTTTAGGATTGGTTAATCAGGCAGTTTGGCCCAGTGTGCAACGAGTCCCAGTGGTGTCGGGGCATCTATTATGGTGAGCCTTCTCTGACCTGGTTGGCTTCTGTTGTTTTCTTCTCTCTTCTGACCTCTCTCAATCTTTCCCTGCTGATATGGATGTTGCTTACATCCTCATAATTGTCAACGAATTTGTTTGCTGCCTGTTTGCCCGTCAGCAGGGAATCACCATCTATCAACGTAGTTGTGCCTCTTTCACTACCTGCTTCATCATTCATCTGTTTGGTGAGCTTCCACAACTTAGTGCCGTCCTTTTCTAGGTTAAGAGATGCTGTTTTCTCTCTCCAGGATGTTCGCCTTGCCTGAATCTTTGCTTTTAGGAACTTGGCCTTGGCTTGTTGCAGATTGTTGTTGTTTTCAAGGGATGGGTTAGATTCTGCTTCCCTCCTGGCTTCTGACAGACTGTTCTGAAGGCCTTCCAAGTCCTCATTCCAGTATGGCTTGTAATTCTTCCTGGCACCTCGAGGTATGCATTTATGGGCAGCTTTAAGAATGGCAGCGTTGAAGTCCTTAATGACTCTATTGATGTCTCTGCCATCTATTCTAATGTCCCTGCAGAGATTATCAGTGAGTTGCCTGTATGAACTCCAGTCTGCCTTCTTGTAGTTCGATCGAGGGAAATTGGACTCTGGTCTGACCTTGCACTGTATGGTGAGATAAACTGGGCGGTGGTCGCTTCCGCCTAACTGTTCACCTACTTCCCTGGTGACACTGCTGTGAATGTCTTCTGTACAGAAGGTCAGATCAGGTGTGGATGTGGAATGCCAACGTCTGGAGTAGAACGTTGGATGGTCATCAGGCTCATTTATCAGGATCAGATTGTGGTCGTCCTGCCAGGTCTCAACCTCCTCTCCGCGCCTGTCCATATGGTCGTATCCCCAGCTCTGGGAGTGGCTGTTGAAGTCACCAACAACAAGGTAATTGGTGTCCTCTGGATCGATAGTGTCCAAGGATAGAGCTCTGTCATTTAGTGAGTAGAGGTTAACAACATGCATCACCCTATCGCTCAGTCTAAGGCACAATACTTGATATTCAGTGTCATCCATGTGCATTCTGGTTTGGGTCGCCCCAATGTTGTTTCTGACCAGTGTAAGGATTCCTCCTTTGCTTCTTGCTTTCCTGTCACAACGGAAACACTGATAGCCTCGAACCTTGAAGAATTTTGGTTCCTGAAGGTGAGTCTCTTGGATACAGCAGATTTGTATGTTCCTTTCATGCAGGATATGTTCCAGCTCTGCCTTCTTGTTGAAGAGCCCTTCTGCATTCCAATGCATAACATTTAGTTGTTGCTGCTTTGGTTTCTTCTTTGGTAGTTGTTCTTCCTCGTCTCCTGGCTATAAAACGAGGTGTGTGACCTCCAGTAGCTTTGGGTGGACTCTGTCGAGGCACAGAGCCCGGCACTGCTCCTCCCTGGAGGGACCTCAAAGATGCAGCACCACATCGATGTACTAGGTTAGACATTGTAGATATGGGTGTATAGTGCACAATACCGTGGTTCA
Source organism: Solen grandis (assembly GCA_021229015.1). Taxonomy (NCBI): domain Eukaryota; kingdom Metazoa; phylum Mollusca; class Bivalvia; order Adapedonta; family Solenidae; genus Solen; species Solen grandis. The sequence continues at coordinate 60,380,595 of CM037778.1, forward strand.
TTCGAAAGCGCCATATAGGCCCGGTATATCTGACTTCAGCTCTCTGGGTGTTCTGTAGGGGTTACCCCAACCCTTAGCCTTTCCCATGTATGGGTATAGCCGCAAGGCAGCGGAGGTTTGGAATCAGAGTTTTCCTTCTCATTAGAATGGTTGACTAACGAGCCCATTCTGCCCGAAGCAAGTGGTTTAGGCGCCACAGGACCGCCTTCGCCCCTTCTCCTGTCAGTGGTAGCAGTTCCGCCGGACTAGATACTAGCCACACGTGCAGGCCAGGAGCTGGACTTGGTTGACAGAGACTATATTTTACGCAGACCATTGGGAGCTTTTTGTAGGAAATGGGAGCTTATCCCCATTGCCACCCCCGGTGTTGTTAACCTTGGAACCTGACCTCATTTAAAATCCCATGATTCTCTGGTATTCCTGAAAAATACCCCTGGCTCCACCTATAGGCCTTGCTACATGATCAAAATAATTATCGTTCATAAAAATGATGCAGCAGACTAAGTTCCAGCATTTGTTGTGTCTGTCAATTCATTGTTTATGCTATAAACTTTCTTTGGTGGACATGGGGTGATTAGCAGAAATTACAGTCGTTTCGTCGAACTGGTTATATATAGTAAATGAAAAGTTGTTTCAGTAGGCGGAAGGTGTGAATTACTTTTGTAGGGTCATTCACACCTAATTACTCGCACATGTGTAACTGTCACTAACTGTAGATGACTTTTGTGAATTATATTTGGATGCGCATAACCCAGTAAGTAATGTTTTCAAAATAAGAGGCACAAAATCAGTAAAAGTAAAGTCAAGCAGTCAAAAAGCTAAATTACGGGACTGTAAAAACAAAGACAAGTTTATAAATAAAATTGACGTGGATAAAATTACAAAAATTGAAAATATATTTCATGACAGTGCTAAAAACAGTTTTGCACCACATAATTTTAGTACAAAACCAAAAGAGCATGTTAACGACACTAGATGGTTTAATTCTAAATGTAAAACGGCTAGAAGAGATTATCACCGATCAAAATATAGATACAAACGTAAAACCGAGTGTAATAAAGAGAATTTGAAAATGAAGAGTAAATTGTATAAAAATACATTAAATAACAATTTTTAAAGATACCAATTAACTTAAAGAAATCTGCAAAACAAATCCTTAGAAGTTTTTGGAAATATTTTAAAGGCAGCAAAACAACTAGTTGTAATGCATCATTAACCACAGGGACTTGCTTGTGGACAGTAAGATTTAAAAAAAAACATACAGGAGCAAGTCCCGGTGCATTAACTAAAATGTATGAATATTTAAAACATTTAAATTGTGACGAATCAGAAGCTCCTGATGCTAACTATAATGCTAATTATGTCGGAGATGATTATACAACAGTGGACAACACTATACTTAATAATGAAATTGCAGTAGAAGCAATAGTGCATGCCATTAAAAATCTAAAAAAACACAACAAAGCTTCTGGTGAAGATAATGTGCTAAATGAATATATATATATGAAAATCATATCATCTTTTTTAAACATGTTATGATGTATATCATAAACTTTTAATATTGTATTTAACAAGGCAATATTTCCAGAAAACTGGATTATTGGGGGTAATAAACCCGATCTATAAGAATAAAGTCGATGTGTCTAATCCAGAAAACTATCATCCAATAACCCTTCTGAGCTGTTTTGGGAAACTTTTTACATACCTTAATACCATATATGCAAAAAGTTGTGTATGTGTAACATATATGTTTCAGTATTGATTTACAGATTGATCTATTTGAAAAAACAAACAAAACAAAAACAAAAAAACTATAAAACCAATTTCATTATATGGCTGTGAAAAATGAGGACATGGAAATAACAATATCTTAGAAAAAGTTCAATTGAAATTTTTAAAATATATGTCTTAAATGTCAAAAACAGCACTCAAAAATTGTATTCTATACGGAGAAACAAGTGTTAGGAGGAATAAACACTTTTTATCACTCAGTACTTGTTTAATGTACATATATATGTTGTTTTCCAGATGGGAGAGGATCATTCATATATAATTAATCGCACACTAGTTAAGGATGAATAAACCCTTTTTTATCACTCACTATTCGGTCTTTGTTGTGCTTGATGATGATGGTGATGACGGTATTTGTTTATATGTGCTCTATAACGGATTAAATGCGAAATACACCTGCATGAAACAACTACCATTAATAATGCAAGAGTAATTGGGTGTGAATTAAGTATTTCACACTTTCCACCTATTGAATATTCAAGGCGACGAAACGGCTTTTCATTTACTATACATAATCAGTTCAACGAAACGGTTGGTCGACTAAACGACCATCACCCATTAGCAGACATGTAATCATAGGAAATCAGTTTACTGCAGGAAATTTAAGCTTTTCTTACCATTTGTGGAGACATATTCCTTTTTTTTATGTCAATAAAAATCTCTACTTCCTGTTTACAAAGTGGTATCACTAGGTTGATGAAATTTTTCCTGGCAAAATGAGATTACTGCAATACAAGTGAACCTGTGATAGCACTGGACACCACTGTTTTGAATTAATGTCTTTTGTTATCCCATATTTAAATTGCAAGTGAAAGTTGAGATAAACCATATAAACATTCTAAAGTGTTTAAATGATGGAAATAAGGTAAAACAGACAAATTAGAAAAAAATAAACAGAACACAAGGATGTGTTTGTTTATTGAGAATTATTTTTATAACTTTTCATAGTCAGATAGAGCAGAGAGAGTCTGATCTCTATAGGATAATTTCTTACCGGTATATGTCAGCGTTAACTGATAAATACTGATAATTTGTCATTTTCATTGCGTATGTTTGAATGATCAATGCTTGACAAATTTCCATATTTAAAGCAATGTTGGTATCAAGTGACCACTATTAAAAAGTTAAGCGGTGCTTCTTGATTGTCAACTGTCATGAGCATGAGTCGCCCATGCTAAGCATCAAATCAAGCCCAGCAATGTTCACACATCTTTGGATACTGATAACAGGAGTCATAGTGATGACATAATAAACACTGTAGTATGTTGGACATTTCAAGGGCTAACCACGAAATTGTTCCATCTCCTTCTTTTTTATATGAACTTAGAATTGTTACATGGTCAGTATTCGATTTGGACTTCACCTGTATGATCGAGGAGCTGAGTGTCCCACATTCAGCACTTGTAATGTCCAGCTTTTGCATTTATTTGTTTCTCTCAGAAATCACTGACTGGTTTCTGAAACATGTGGAAAAATGTACAAATAAGGGAAATTTCCTTCTGACAAATTGAACACTAAAATTGTTTTAAAGGTATGGGACACTATCTATATATATATATATATATATATATCCTGTTTTGTTCTCATCACAGAAATGGACATGTACTGACAAGCCCAAACTATGGCATTGCGACCCCAGGTACTGAGTCTGTACAGGAAGATCATCCGCCTATCTTATGTCTGGAATTCTGTGAGTCAGGATCCAGGTGCAACACAAACAGAGAGACAATACATCAGACAAGAAGCCCAAGCTTTGTTCAGGAAAAATAAAGAGGTTGTACATTTTACAAAGTAACCAAAAAATCTAATGTTACTTTTTAACCCTGTACATTATCAATTAATATTCATGTTCAATTTTATATCTTGATGAATATTTATTTTCTGAATTTCAGATGGTATAATTATGAAACCAAGTGATTTCTCTTTGCCATGTATACTGTGTAGAGTCCGAGCTTCAATATTGTATGAGCAAACAGAGGAAACCCTGATCAGACAGCTGCTGTAAGAGTTGTCTGATTTTGGTCTGCTCTGTTTGGCAAGGTGTCAACATTCTTGAGTCTATATCAGGTAATTTATGAGTAATATATGATAAATAATTTCATTGCTTCAGTCAGATTTTATGCCACAGAAATGATTCTTGTTACCATACTAAAGGTTGAATTCTTGTACGTTCTTATGCCAAAGAGAGAATATTGATCTCAACAAAGAAAAGACTATAAACTTGCCAAACAATAAACTTGATATCAAACTGTTCTGAGCTGTAAACTAGCCTTTGTCAGGAATACCACAGTTATTTTGAATGTAGTCATTTGTTCTTTATTTCTTGGCTGTGGTCCCATACTATAGCTAAGAACAGATAGTGTGCACAATTCGCTTGAACCCTGAAGCTGTACAATATAGGAATGATCAAAATGTAATTATGAGTTTGTGACAATATCTACATATTTTGCCATTATGTTTGCCAGCCAGAACCCAGGAAAGTTATGAAAAGCATTTGACTAATAAGCACAAATAACTCCTATCATGAGACCATTTTTATACATGTATGTATATTACAGCAGTGTGGGTTTTCTTAAAGGCAAAATTAGGGTTAAATTGACTATTTTTTATTTTTAACCAGGACCTTTATACTGTATTAAGCAGTCTTGACCTTTATATTAATAGCATATCTCCTGATTCAACCCTTTACCTCATGAATATTCATGTACACATTTGGGTCAGCTCTGTTGCCAAGGCAACTAAACATGTCTGTATGAGGTAAAGAGTAAATTCAATTTTTCAGTGCTGAATGTTTGTTTCTTATTTAATATAAAGACTTTGACTTTCAGATTACAGATGAAGAGTTGATAAAGGAACATCTTAAAGAAGGAGAGACGAGACTTGAGATGGGTAAGTGATTTGGTGGCTTTCAAGTAATGGTAATGTCATGACAGGAGCCACGTTACCTAGCTGTTCTGTTGTTTTGAAGAAATACTTATACACAAGAGTGCTATGGTCAGTTTTGACTAGTTCTGAAAAAAAGAATCTTTACTCTTCTATCCATAGAAAACAACTGTGCCTTCTTATATATGATTTTGCACTGATTCAACATGACATTGTTATATATTTCTGTGGATGAAAGAATTAAACTGTGAAAAATAAACAGCACTTTAATGATGATTGATAATATAGCTTTTAACTTTTAAGTTTGCTTGTTGATGTATTTTTCTTCTAAGATAACATATAAATTTAATTTTAAATTTTGTAATAAAAATATATAATTCAAAATCAATAAAACAGATATGAATTTATGAAGTGCTACAATACATTAGTAATATGTATACTTTTGTTCTTATTTTTCAGCTCTTCATTACCAAAATCCATATCCTAGACCAGTGAGTATATTATTGAACTAATCATAAATTAACTTATTAAGATAATCAATATTTTTCACTACAGATATTAAGTTTGAACTAGTTAATATTGGCTTAAACTTACTAAGAATATTAATATAAACAGGCCAAAGTTTTATGTTGATAAATTTCACATTCATTGCAGCTCCATTAAAAGGGTTATTTTTGGGGTCCAAAGCTGTTTTCTGCATTACCTTGGACCATGTCATAAATAGTATATAAAACATTTTACTTTGCTCATTCTTTTAATTCCCATTTAGATGTTAGTAACTCTGCTGAGATTGTTATTTTACGTACACAAAAAATGTCAGACTTTTATAAGTCTGACACACTTCAAGATAACCAGATAACTAGTGTTGGCTGTACTTAATTGAATCAAATAAATGTTTCCTAAGAATAAATGACCAAAATCTGAACCAAATCTGCTTGTCAACCAGCTAAGGAACACGTCTTTATTCTTTAGATAATCTACAAGATGACTGTCTGTGACTTGGCCTGTTTATATTTCAGATTCACCTTCCCCAGCATGTGTTACACTCCCTAGCGTCCAAACGTCTTCGTGGTCAGAAGAGGAAACTAGCCCAGTCTAAACCCATCTATGTCAAGTCCATAGATGATGATCGATGACCCTTACATTTGTGGAATGAAGTCTGTCACCCTGAACGCATTGCATCAAGGACCTTTACAACTGAAGTGTCAGCACATTGTGGTCTTAATGTTCAGAAGCTGATTAAAACAATTGAGCATATGACAGATCCTGTGTGATGTCAAGACGTTTTTACGTAAAGTGTAAAATACTGACATTATTTATAAGAAATGTGACAAGATGTGAAGAGTCAAACATATGGATCATATGTTTTGTTAGAAAAGTGAAATCTGCATAAAGGTCGGACACTTTAATTCTGTTGTGGATGTAATGATTAACATGAATTATGTGCATAGCATATTGCAAGAGATTTATTCTCAGGCTTATTAAGCATGTTTTGTTGTTTTTGGGCCTTCATTAGTGTTGATCATTAGTGGGGTTTTTTTCACTGTTAAAATTAAGTATTAAAAAATAGCTCAATCTTGCTATGAGTTAAAATAAAAAGAAAACAATTTGACCATATCCTTTGTACATGTACTTACCTAATATTCAAGATCCCATGATGTGAATTTCTCATCTTTATGCAAGAATTTAAATGTTAGAAGCTCTAGAATTCATTATTATCAAACCAGAGATGTATTAACTGTATCTTGTGTAATTCTAATTGAATCAATACAGATCCGATAACGTTATAAGATATTTAGTAGAGGAACAAGTACATTGATCTTAATCTGTTTTCTGATGGTTCCCTTGAAAACAGTTTCTACATTGATACCGATTCTTTCAAAAAAATAAAGATTAAGATAATTAATTGGTCTGTATTCTTACAACAGAGGAGAAGCTTTATCTAGAATTAGACATTCGCCTCTGTTCTGTGTATTTATTTACCGGTGATGATATTGCCAAGATTCAGACAATGGTAAGACTGGGAGGTTTCCAGAGCCCTGATTAATCCACCTTAGAAGTATATTTTAGACTTAATAAATAAATTTTAAGAAGTTCTGTTGTTTTTTTTGTTGTTGTTTTTATTAGCTCACCTGAGCAAAGCTCAGGGTGAGCTATTGTGATCCCGTGAGTGTCTGTCGTCCATTGTACAGTGTGTGTCGTCAACAATTTAGTGTTTATACATTCTATCACCTTCATTTCTTAAGCAATCATCTTCAAACTTTAAGACATTATTTATGATCATAATGTCTCAACTGAGTTCAAATATGACTGAGATCAATCAATTAGGTCAGGAGTTATGCTCCTTTTAATATAAAAAATGCCCAATTTCACTTTGTTTACACTGTAGCATCTTCATCTTTTGAGCAATCATCTTCAAACTTTATGACGATGTTTATGACCATAATGTTTCGATTGAGTTCGAATTTGCTGAGATCGGTCAATAAGGTCATGAGTTATGGCCCTTTTAATACAAAAAAATGCCAGATTTCATTTTGTTTACACTTAAGCATCTTCATCTTTTGAGCAATCATCTTTAAACTTTATGGCAATGTTTATGACCATAATGTCTCGATTGAGTTTGAATTTGCTGAGATCGGTCAATTAGCTCAGGAGTTAAGCCCCTTTTAATATTAAAAAAATGCCAGATTTCACTTTGTTACACTCTAGCATCTTCATTTTTTTAGCAATAATCTTCAAACTTTATGACAATGTTTATGACCATAATGTCTTGCTTGAGTTTATTTGCTGAGATGGTATTAGTCAGGAGTTAAGCCCCTTTTATATAAAAATATGCCAGATTTCACTTTGTTTACACTCTAGGAACTTTATTTTTTTAGCAATCATCTTCAAACTTTATGACATTGTTTATGACGATAATGTTTTAATTGAGTTCAATTGTGGCTGAGGTGGGCCAATTAGGTCAGGAGTTATGCCCCTTTTAACATAAAAATGCCAGATTTCACTTTGTTTACTCTCTACCATCATCATTTTTTTAAACAATCGTTTTAAACTTTAAGACAATGTTTATGACCATAATCCAGCAATCGGGTTCAATTATAACTGATATTGGCTAGTTAATTTAGGAGTTATTCCCCTTTCACTATAAAAAAAAAAAGAGCCAGATTTCACTTTGTTTGCACTCAAGCATCTTTATTTCTTAAGCAATCATCTTTCTCAGGTTAAGCGTTTAAGGGCCATCTTGGCCCTCTTGTTTTTTTCTTAAATATCAGTGACTAGAATTGTATATCTGACTGTGTAAAGTAAGTACATATACCTGTTGATCTAATCATCACAGCTTATGGCATTATAGATTCATCTGCTAATAAAGGACCTGTCAATCAAGAACAATGCAAAGCCTTTATATTCCGAGTCTAAAATATACACTATCATGAAAAATGAAAGAGGATGCAGGTCCAAGATTGTCAAATATTTAATGTCATAGGGGCTTGGCACATTAAAAATTGTATACGTATATTAAGTTGTACTGGTATATGATTTTCTTCCTATTGCAAAATTTTTCTATTATTGTCTGCTTGGCGCCGCCCAGCATATAAGGGTAGTTGCAGGACTGGTTGACCCAGTGTCAGGATGACTGAGTGTGGTATCATGCCACATGTCTACCGCATGGTACTGCAGTGTGGCAGCACTATATCTGTCTCAAGTAGACATCGTTTCCAAATGACTGAAATACTGTCAGTGGGACGTTAAACCCAACAAACAACAATCAATTATCATCCTGTGTGTGTTGCAATGGTTTCTTACACTGTGAAGGATAATTGTGAGAAAATCATTGGTAGACTTTGTTAGTAATGTTTTATTATTGCTAACTGATGAAAGATTGTGTTCTATCAGTTAGATAAAATCTATATCTCATCTCAAAGTGATACAATTTTCACTTGTGCTACATGCTGTGAAAATATTAATTTGTATCACTTCTCGATGAGATATATTCATATCCACTATAAACAATTATCCTCTGTATGTTTTCATGCACAAGTCTGTTGAAACTTGTGTACTGGTACATGTATACTATACAATAAATTGGATACTCAAAATACAATAAAAACTGATTATGTCTTTAATATCATTTTATTAACAGGTCAAAGATGAGAATGTAATTATATCAATGTTTTAAATGAAATGACATGATGTGTATAACAACTTTAATAGATTCATTGCACTTAATTCCGCCATTAAGTTTCCATGTTACATTGTATATTGGCAACAGTATTCACAGATTATGATTTTCCAGTAAAAGGATCACTTCCCTGAGTTGGACTCCTTCAAATTTGGCTCTTATTTTGAATAATTTGTAATTAGAAAATGACAAGAAAACATTTTAATTGATATTATAGACAAAAATCTCGATTTCTATATCTGTTGAATGAAAAATACATTTTAAACGAAGTTCTTTGATAGTAAGTTACTCATTGGATGTTTATTTATGATAAAAATGCAGAGATAATAAATATAATTTAAGCACTTCTGGATTTTAGACTTTTTTTTTTATCTTTTTTTTTTAAAAATAGTGTTATGATATTTATACTGTTTTCACAGAAGAATAAGCCCTAGAACTTCCTTTTGAAAGAAGAAATGTATAAATTTGTAACATATATGTTTTTCAACTCTTTACCACTTAAAAGATAATGTTACCAGTATAAAACTTGATCGACCTGAAGTAACTCTCAAGCTGATATATTTCTCACTGTTTGCGACTCCGCAGTACCTTGAAGATAGTTGGAATTATTGTAAAATCAATTTAGTAGGCAAACAGATCATACTGAGAGCAATTTTCACACTGTATTTGATTTTTCTATGATAAATCAGTGTGATAGACAAAACTGAGTGGTAAAGAGTTCACCAAAAAAATGTAGGCTGATCCTTTTTGAAGGAAAATTGATAAGACGTCCACAGGGATGAAGAACTACATTCTCTCTTTAGGAGACTGAAGGTAGACTTATGAAAGGCCATCATGGTCCATAAAACAAAACTGTTCCCAACAATAATAGCAAAATCATAATTTACAACCAATAACAAAATAAATAAAGGCAATGTACAACAACAAGTAAAGTGCCTGGTTACAGAGGCACAGTCAGACAAACTCAGATCTAGTGGCAGTATAGTACAGTCTACTGGGGCGACTATGTTGGTCTGTTTTTCATCAATTCGGTCCTTACAAAAGGGTAATTTATTAAATAAAACAAGTCATAATGAAAAAGGGATCATGAACGTTTTTATCTTTCCTTCAAAACAAATAATTAAAACAATACAATTTTATTTCTACAGCCAAAATTTACTTCTTTACTTTAGAAAATAGGAATTAAACACATTGATCTTGATTAAAACTTTGTCATTTATGAATAAAAAAAAAATGAATTACCATATGTATCATACTAAAAGATCTACATCAAATAATTGTTTTTAAGACACCCACTTCAGACAGACAGACAGACATGTAAACATACAAATCTACAGTAGTCTCTAGCTTGGTCCAGTACTTATCTATCAAAATAAGGATTATCCTTTCCAAAAATATTAACATTATTGCATGATAAGATAAAAATGTGCCAATTCCATCATCTAAATTGAAAACCTAAATTTGATTTTTTTTTTTTATAAATTTACAAATAAACTGATAAATAGAAAATAAAAAAAAATTTAAGAATTTTTCACATAATTTGCTTTAAGGTATCAATGATTGATTTTCAGATTTTCATACAATATGCAACTATCAATTATTAATGTTAAGGATAACCATCACGCAGGAATAAAACGTCTAGAATTGTAACAGGTACAATAACATAGAAACATAAATATGCCCTATTCAGTAAATAAATAGAATAGTGTCTGTTTATATCACTCTCAGAACTTGGATCACATGAAAATCCGTTCATATAAATAATCATAAAATTAGTAAAATAGCTTGGAAGTGATTGATGTGTTTTTAAATTTGTATTTTCATTACAAGTTCAAATCTTTCATCTCTTTCTCTTAAAATTTCATTCTCTTAGAACCTATTCATTAAACAAAAAATCTATAAAAACATACATAACAGGTCTCTTTGATCTTTCAAACACATGTCTTTAGGTCTATATTACATTTATTTTTGTCTTTAATGATTCAGAACAGACATGTGGTTCCTGTAAAATAGTCTTAATAAAAACACCTTTGGTTTGTTTATGTTTAGCACTTTACACAGTCACTGTACAAAAATACTTTGACAGTTTTCGGTCTCCACTTTCTTTCTCCAATGCAATGTTCCATTTCCAGCACCCTGTATAATTATGCTCTCTTCAAATCGAGTTTTACATGTGACACCATATAACACATAGGCCATATCTCTGTGTGTAAGCTAAGAACCAGCAATGCCTAACACAACACCAGATATATGCTAACACTTCTTGCATGACTGCAATTCCACTAGCATCTTTTTTAGAGTTCAGTTCCTTCTAGGGGGATATCTCTCTCATCTGGTGACAAGTAACCAGTCAGTCCTTGTCAAATGCCAGTTTCAGTGTAAGCAGACCAATTCTGAGTGTCCGGGTTGGCTGACTAAAAGGTCCAGTGCAGCCGACTCCAGAGGAATACAGGGGGTGGTCCCCCGAGTGAGGGGTGTGGTCCTGCATATACAGCCAGCTGTATACACTCTACGTTGAGCACCATCTTGTTTTGATCACATCTGCATGGAGGTCTGATGTCATAAGCCTGCCTCTGACCTGATGTTACAAAATATAGGTGTTAGAAATAAAGTCTTGTTGAAATATTTTACAGTCAAGTACAGCTGTCATGAACTTATATTGTACAAAACATGCAGCTCAATTTCATAATTCTGAATTTTATCAAAATATGTCTTTACCCTTATATTAAGTACAATGAGTAGAAAGAAAAAATCTACATGCATTAAGATCATTGAACAACTGGGAAACTTACTTCAGTTTTTTGTGCCTCTCTTTGTCGTAACTGTTTTCTGGCTGCTCACACTCATATGATGCTAATGACAGTGCTGAAATTGAGATGGTAAATGTTAGTCCAATCATTCCAAATAGTCTACTTAAAGCCTTCAAACTATAGTAATGTATCATTCATCATCTCATCTATAATCAAATGACTTTCAATCCAAATTTTGAACATTAAGTTGAGATTTTTTTTCCCCTCTAGGTGACAAATACTTTCAATTTCACGACAGCTCCTTAAACAACTATATTTATTCTGTACTTAACATTTACAAGATAAACTAAAAACTGTATATATTTTTATTAAGGTAAATGAGAATGTTCTGGGTAGAGAAAAAGAGAAGTAGAAAAATGAAAATACATAACTGTACAAGGATGAAACTTACTGGTTTCTGAGAAGACAGGTGATGTGAGGACATAGTGTAGCACATCTGAATGTTTCTCAAATGGACACTGAAAGGTAAAGATATCAGAAGGTAAATAACAGGTAAAATTAGCTAATTATACATTAATTTTCATAGGAGGTATGAAGTCAAGTAACTGTAAAAATGTCTTTTTAAGTTCAGATATGAGCAACACTGGAGTAATAATCAATAGAGACTAAAGACTGATAATGAAAACAGATTCAACTCTGTGTAATTAGAAAACTAGTTATCTGAGAACTTACCTCTACTTGTTGCCAGGTAACAAAGTCAGATATGTGTTTTGCCAAGCCCCAGAATTTCTGGAATGAAAGAACATGATATTCAGAGCTAATAAAGTAATTAAATTTATGATTCTAATTAAACATTCCAAAAACATGATGCTGCAATCTGTTTGCATCATATTTCCAAGTAAAAATCAATTCTTAAAATAAACATTATTGAAACATGAGATATTTGGTTATTAGGATACATGTAGAGAAGTGACATGTTTATCTTTCTTTGGTTTTGTTTTCACATAATCATAATCAAGTCTAAGGAACAACATATCAATTTTCTATGACATAAAATCACTTATTCTTCAATGAATACAAATAACTAGGTAGATTCCACTGAAAAACCTTCACCCCCTCCCACTGGTTTACCACAGGAAGTTGGGAATGGAATGGTTCCTACCTCAAAGTTGATGCTTCCTGTCTCTGAAGTGTTGGAACAACCCTCGTTGAGGAAATAGATGTCCTTGACAAATAAACTGAAGAATGGTATCACAATCTGGAAATAACAAGAGCCAATTAGTGTTAATTGTAGAAGGTACTTGTAGTATTGTTTCTGCCAATAATAAAATATATCTATCTGTAAAAGTATCCAATTTCTAATTGTATAAAAGGAAACACACAAGAAATATTTTCATCTAATTTCTTTTTATGGAATACTAGCTTTCCTTTTTCAGAGACAAATCTGTAAATGTATCAATTGTTTGACTCTACTTAGTAAACATTTATATAGCCTTTAAATGAGCTAAAATCTACCACCACATGTCTGATACAATGCACCCTTTCCCTTCACTCTCAAACAAACTCTTTGACCCCCCCCCCCCCCCCCCCCCCCCCCCCCCCCGCAATATCTGTCCCAAGACAACTGACCCCAAGCACTCACCTTTTCCCGGTTTTCTGTGGCCCCCTGGGATCTCCACATGGCTGCTTTCAAACAAGACCGATAGCTACTGAAGTTGCTGGACGGGTCCATCTGTAGCTCCAGGATCCCAAACTTGGCACGGTTCACTTTTGCCCACTGTAAAAAACACAAGGTGAATTAGAAAACTGTTTCAAATAGTGGATCTTGACAGTCAAGTGTTCATTGACCAATCAGCCTTTAATATAATAAATGGTAGGTTTGCTAGACTTTGTACAAGTTTGATATAAATATCAATAGAATATTGAACAACTTAGAAACGGTCCTGTCATAACTTTTTTAATTAACTAATATCTAATTGCTGATATTCAAAGACTTTATATTCAATACTGCTGGGGTGTAAAATTCCACTTGCCTGGTTGCCATGGCGAGTGAACTTTTGTGCTGAATGTATAACCAGAACATTTCTTTGTATTTTTCTCAAATTATGGAAGTGTGGTGAAGGACGAGTAATAATTTAACGCCCCCGATACTGACTATGAGGATCACATACCGTTTTTTTCAGCCGTGCCACGGGGTTCATGTTCATGCCAGCTATGATGGCCATGAGGGAGTTAAAATTGCCAATGTTGATACATTCCTTGGCCACATCTATAAAGTACTCCACCAGTCTCACTCGATTCTTCTTCTTTAGATGCTGTGAAATAGGATAAAACTCAGTCTTATATTGGTAGACAAGATAACCTATATGAATGCACCATAAATAGAACTTCATAAATTTAGTGATATCCTAAAAATGCTTCTGTGTGATATTTTATGATTTAATTAACAGAACTCAAAGCCGTAAAGTAAATTAATCTGAAACTAAATTTACAGCATCAAAGAAAGACATCCATATAAAGTAACCTTCAGTCTGAATTGCTCAGTTTTAGAGTTATGACATGACTTCCCTATCTATGACTCATTGAAAATACCTAGCCAAAACATCATCAAACCCAAATCAGCCTGAAAATCAGGTTTAATACAGCTAATACAAACTGACCAACATCATTGTTCATTTGTGTTGAAAGACAAGGGATAACTTACTGAGCAGATTTCGGAGGCAACTAGATAACTGAGTCTGTTGAACCACTGGACGTAGGCCTCCAGGTTGTGTGTTTTCTTCATGTCTCGGAAATTTGGCAGGTCTTCCTTTGCAAATGCTTGTACAAATTCTTCTGGTCCAATCTGACTTAGACGCTCCTAGAGAAGAAATTAGTAAAGTCAGCTTCAGTGATCCCTTATGTCATTAAATTCCAATTATACATTTTTCATTTTCATGGAAAGCAGAATGTATTTTCTTATTCTATTATTTGTAGCCCTCAGAATTTTAGATAAGACAAACATCAATAAAGAAATTATAGAACAAGACTCGCAATCCTATATCCTGAAGTTTAGGTACCTTTAAAGTTAGAAAGCTAAAATGCACACAGTTAAATGAAGTGGATACATGTATACCATATATGTGTAAGGAAAGAAACCTACCAATTCAATGTGTGTGAGCTGCTGTGCCAGTCTTAGTGGGCTGGGACACACCTCCATGATGTCTGTAGTGGGGGCAATCTGGGTCTGGGAACGCTTGGTTGCCTCCGAGTTGAGCCGTGACAACACTTCCTCGTATCGCTTCAGGTGCGTCAACTGTAATGATAGAGTGAAATCCCAACTAAGAGACTGACAGTCTAGGTTGTGAGGTAAAATGTGCAGCTAATTCACATTCCATTCTGATAGCTCTGACAGAAATTATATGGCACTATCTGCTACAGAATGAAAATATCTGAGCATATTATGATGCAAAACTGAATATGCTGGTTTTTATCATTTTCTCTGAAAGACAGAAATCTGTTCATTCTTTGCCCCCTAGGTAAACCTGCCCGATTACATGGAGCCTTATTTAGAATTCCTATTAACTCATTTGCATGATATTCATATTTACAACACCACATGACCTCAGGAGATGAACAACCATTCAAGTGAGAATGTGTTCTAATTGAGCAACCTGTAGAATCAATTAGCTATCAAGTTCACCTTACACTGCTGGCTATACCATCACAGCCAGGAATGTAATTAAAGTTACTTTCGGTTAGAATCACCGCATCTTTCTCTGGGCAGGAATATCATTTTTTAAACCTTTGTTAGACCCTCTAGTTAAAGGTGTGCAAAACGAGAAGCAGACTTTGCCATTACAAATATGTGTATAAACACAGTTTTTCAAGTATGTTGATGTCATGATTAGAATAGTGTAGGTGTTCAAAAACATACCAATGTAGGATTGGCATCCTCTTCAAAATAAATAATAGCAGCAACATGTGCTGAGTATTAAAACAATTACGCAATGCATCATCCCAGCCCAAATCAGAATTCCATCTTCACCCTGCCCCGAGATTTCTAGAACTTATTTTGATGTACAAAAACTTGGCAAATGTTTAAAGCAACTGTGTGCAGGTAGCAATCATACCTTGATCTTATCTGTGTAGGAAACAGGTTATGTTTGTTTATTTAACACATTTGTTGGTTGAAAGAATTACATCATAGTATATTTGGAAACAGTCCATGGAGGGGGTATCAGTATCAGAGACCATGAGTTACATCTCTGATATAACTGGCATATAATCTTCACCATTCACAAAGGTTATCTATGTTATCACACCGGTTTCCGAAAACTATTATTCTATCTTTTTTTTCCTTTGAAAATCAGGTTAATATAAAAACTGTCATAATTCTGCCATAACAACACCTTATTTCCTGACACAGTTGTTTAAACATCAAGTTTATTAAAACTGTTTGTTGCAAGATTTGCTTGTAAAGCCTGCCAAGTAATGTCTGCCAAGCCAGCATTCTAAAATTCTTCAAATTCCATACTGCAAATAGTTATGGAAAATAAAAACAACTAAATATTCAGTAACTTTGAGATCAACAGAGTATGCATGACAAGTGATTCCAAACACTGAGGTAACACCCCGGTGCAATAAATTCAGATCCATCATTAAAACCATAATCAAACAAGGCAACAGGTGCCCCTTTCAATTCAATAACCCACCAGCAGCCAATGGACAGCAGTTTATGAGTCTCAAGTATTGGGTACATCACAGCCTGTCAGTGCCAACTGACTCAAACCAAATAATGGCCCAGGAAACCTCCCAAACAACATCTATAAAACTTAATGGTCTGGAAACACTGCCATTTCTTTCCTTTCTATTTGGGCTCAATGGTACCTTCACAAAGCATTACAACCTCCCTCATCATTGGAGACAGAAACAGCTTCTGTTCACTTAAGTAACTTTCTGCGTGTTCAAATAACTGTCAATTCTGAAGTTCTACCCTTTGAAATAATGATATATAACAAAATACTCACAACAAAGAAGAAATGAACAAAGACAGAAAAGGACACAGAAAAACCCAAGAGTGTTTCTTGTTTGTCCCTTCTATAGACCACTTCTCTGTTATTTTCAGTCCTAAGAAACCTATTTTGGTCTTGTCTTTAGAGACAATAGGGAAAAAAGAAACCTTTCGACTGAACATTGTATTTCTGTTAATCACATTAATGCTAATTATGTCTTATTCTCCTCCACAAACTCTGTTACTTCACTTTACACTTCCATTATCTACAGTACTCCCTCCAACTTCTACGCGCCAACCCTTGTAATGTCCCACCTAGTGCCAGTTTTCTGGTACTCACCCTGTTGAGAAGGTTGTGCATGATCCCACCAATGTCTTGCCTCATTTCCGGGTACACCGCCAGGACCCGGTGCGAGATCTCCTTCAGCTGCTTCATCATACGCTCGTCCCGGAAATCATACGGAAACATCTCTGTCCATTCACTGAAATAGTCACAACATTACTAAAATGTCCCAAACACAGAATGTCAGTACATTTAACATCCCTGACAACAAAATAGCATTAATGTTTGCTTTTTTAACAAACCCTTTATCTCAATCATCTGACAGAATCACAAGGCAGTTAGTGTAGGAGAAATATTTTCTACATTTTTTAATTATTATGTTTGTGATAGCCCATCTATATTTATTGTCATTATCTAAGAGCTATCAATATTGCTATGGAATATGGAAAACTTTACATTCTCAAAATAGCAACTGATCAATGAAAATAGAAATCTACTGAGTGTGTAGGAGTTTAAAAAGAAGTGATGGCAAAATTTATTGTGCTATACTTTGCTGCTGAAGGCGTCAGTTGACAGCTAATGAGAAAATTCAGAGCCAGGAATTCACTATGGTGTGGCTCAACCCACGTTAATCTCATTAATTGATCCAATATTGATAGATTAAATGGTCATTGGCAATAACAACTGACTGTTTAGCACAATTAGATGTCTTAATTATATCTCTAGAAAAAAAAAATCTTCTGGAGGACCACAACCAGCTAGACTCAGCTAAGTGTACTTATACTTGGGAAATAATCTTATTTAAATAATTTCAAGAAATAAGGCATGACAGAGTGAAAAAAATTGAAGGACAGAAAAAAATTTTTTTTACCTGAGCAACTGGACAATATTTTGGCCAAATTTGCCGAGTTTGTGTTTCTGAACATTGTCCCCTGTGAGGTTTTGTTGGAATGTACACACCTAGAAAATTAACAGAAAATCTCTCATCATCCATGAAAGCACTTTTTTGTATGAAAATAAGCTTTTTAGTGACATAGTAATACTTAAAATTTGATATTAACTACAGGAAGAAATAAAACACACAGGCAGTAAATACAGAAGAAAAAGCATATAACATTAAATCATACATCAGCAATGCTTGTATGTGACATTAACTGTACTATCAACAAAGGTATGTTAAAAGTTTTGTTACGCATTTAAAAGTCCTTTTTTTACTGTACGAGTGCTTTGTGTACAATTACTGAATTCTTTTTCCCACCTACACTGACAAAGAAAATATTTCTTTGATGAAAATTAGATTATATTTTCTACTTAAATATTACATTTGAGTATGTTTAACCTGTATTTTACCTGTATTTTTGTTCAATTAACATTGGACTAATTCATCAAACTGTCACATGGCATGATACATCATGTAATACAGTACAGTTGACATGAGTGCGAGAATGAAGGTGTGATCACTTGACATATTGAACCAGTGACGGGATGTCCCTAGGTCCAAATGCCAAGAGTGTCCTACTAAAGACTCGTTAACATACCTGGCAAACTTCGGCCAGTAGCTCATGAGGTCGGATAAATAGGCGGGAGCTCAGGAGGAAAGTAAACACATACGTCCTCTGGAAGATAAACATAAGACAACCGATGATGATGGATAAATGAAAATTAGTTTTAAAATAGGCAAACAAATTCATTAGGAAATCAATCACAATTTTCTTGTTTTCCTACGTACTGACAATATACACATTCCTTCTAGTATCTTCAACAAATGTCATCATATCTATTAAACTGTCTGCACATATTTCTATCTTCCCTTCCAATCAATATCCTCGCCAGTTTTTGATAGAAACCATTTTCAACATGTAAAAACCTATCTTGTCTTCCTTCTTCATGACCAAAAAATTTCATTTAATAATATTGTGAAAATCAGATAAAAAGATAAAATTTAACATTTCATAATCAGTGCAAGAGTGTAACTTTCAGTTTCCACTCCAATCAGAAAGGTGCGGCTGTCAGGTGGATACCACCCAGGGTACCTAGTGCAGGTACTAAAAGGGCAGCCACCACACCCTTATCTGCAGTATCACACTGTGAGGCAGCTGGGTGCAGCCAGGCCTGGCACCATGACAGAACAATTACTGGATTAAGTGGCATCAAGTGATTTATTCAGAAAAACCCTTGCTGACAGGGACTGTATCCTTACTGTAACTCAGATGATAAAAATAAAAATCTCAGACAAAAGGGAAAGTAACGCCCAGTGGTAATGAGAATGCGTCTATCATTCAAAGCTCTATTGTTTCTGTTTAAGCTTTGTGTATCAACATTGAGAGGCAGGGTATAGGTGCATCATGACAGGTAAACATTTCACATGCTGCAGGAATATGATAAACACCCTTATCTTCATGTCTGCTTCCATTCATTTGGTTCAGTGTGATAACTCTGGCTTCTGGCCCACATTTCTTCCTGTGAGTTCCTTGAGCCATTCAAGAACAGGAATTGCTATCAATTAAGCTAGCTAGATTATAAATACTGTAAACAACATATCTAATTAAGATGTCTGAGTGCAACAAGTTCTTCTATTACCAACTTTGACTGAACAGTCGGTCTTCAATCTAGCCTGATAATACAGGGAAATTTTCAAGTGAGGAAATGACTGAAAAATACTTCTGACAGAATCGCATGCAGAATAACTCAGAAACAAGCCCAGTATCATTCACAAAACTGAAAAGTGCATACATTTCATACCAAGAGTACATTTTTCGGCAGCAACCAGCATTATAAAGTGCTGTATGTGATACAAATCTTCATTTTCATTTATATGTGATGGTAGATATCACATGGTTAAAAGAACCCAACCCCTCTGTTTAGGAAGACTGGTTTATCTTTATCCTATTACTGCCAGCCAGATTTTCCCCCATAACCCAGCATGCTGCAGCTTCTTTATTACTGTACTGCAGCTGTGGCTTCACATTCATGTATGGATCCAAACATTCAAAACCCTTGAATGTTGAACAGCCCTGAGTGCATTCAAATTAGTCAAAGACCCATCATAAAAGTGCCTGTACTATTGACTGATTTTCCATCTGGATTAGTCAAAGATAAAGATACCAGAAGTCCCAAATAGATCTGATAATTCAGCCAAATCTAATTATTATCTGATTAATAAAAATAATGTCTGGGGAAATAAAATATCATGCATATTGTGTAATATTTCTACAGACAGAGGGAGGAAGAGGGTCATAAAAACTGTACTTCAGAATTTTACAGTTCTGCTTTTGTTACACAAAAAACTTGCAGCCAAAAATTCAAAAGTGATACTAAATCATTGTGAAATTTTAGTTACATAGATTAGAAATATATAATTTCATTTATACCAATTTAAAAAAAAACACTTTTTTTATCACCATGCATATTAAGGAACTAGGTTTTAAGTTTTGTTAATTACATTAAAAAGGAATAATTTGACTAAGCGACAGATGTGTGTTGCACTATTAACCCTTTCCCTCATAGAGAACACCATGAAAAGACCTATGCGAACAGCATAAAACCAGATCAGCCTGCGAGTAACTCACAGGTAACTCGCAGGCTGATCAGGTTTTATGCTGTTCGCTGCTCCTCAGTGGTCTGGAAATGAGGATTTTGTAAATAAATTTGGTAAGGTTTAACTGTGGTTTTCTGCAGATCAGGCTTTATGTGATATCTATTGAGTGTGTCAAAATGAGTCTATATAAGGGAAAGGATTAAGTCTATTGCCAGGTAACCATGTACATGTACTTACATCTGGGTTGTAATCCGTGGTTGGAACAAGGTGCTGTATCAAGGCCTCTGTGGAACCGGCCACCAGATTGCCGTCTTTGAATGTAAGTGCCTACAAACAAATTTTATATCCAGTTAACAACAGGAAACTTATAAAAATGTATAAACAATAATATTTTAGCATTATTATTATAATATATACTATAAGGAAAATTCAAAGGGCATACATAGGGAAGAATATGAAGTGAAACGAAGATACTTCCAATTCTTTCCTAAGTTCTTCATGATTATACATATCATACATTTTTATTAAGATAAAATCTAAGCATTTGGATACAACAATAAACAGATGGCAGCTGTCTATATAGTCTTGCTTAAACTAAAAAAAATCTGTTTAATCATTCACAGACAGATCCTCAAATAATCCAGGAAATATTAATTAAATATAACTGGGCTATATTCCTGGCAGTGCCCCAACAAATAAAATAAGACATAAACCTTGTTTGAATCTCATGTATCTGGGAAGTCTTATAATTCATTCAGCCAGTAGACAAATTTCAGGAGATCAAACAACACATTAAGTTCATACAAGAGAATATTAAAGACTTGCACAACTCCCTCACCTGGGTGTAGATATTGCCAATGGGCATGGCCCAGGTAATGCTATTTCTATGACCTGGTTCCAACTTAATCTTTGTCAAACATATGAAGACAAAATAACAGACACAGAAAGATCATTATCAATAATAGACTACGAAATGAGACCAATATTATTTTATTTGGAAGTGGGGGAATTAGGGGGGGAAAAAAAAAAAAGTAGAAAATTATTCCAAGAGAACAGGATATCCTGTTTATAATCCGATCCATCATAGAATAAACAGTTCTCTAAACCAGATCCTGGTTACCCTAACAACACCATATTCTTTAGCCAGACTTGTTTACTTCACAACATCTTTTTTCTATCATTAGCTTCAGTTTGGGGTTAAGGAAGCTGAATGAAACATAATGAAGCCTGAACTGATTTACCTCATCTTCTTTACAGCAGCCCTGACCTTACTATTCAACACAATACCTAAATATTTATATCTCATGCTATCCATACACCTTCTAAAATGTTACAAGATTTATTGCCTGACATTGAATTCATCATGATTTAAGAACTTTCCTCAGTATTGTTGAGTAAAAACAATCCCTTTTCAACTTAATATGATTCAGTAAGAAGAATTAACCCACCCTATGATATAATAAATACACACTACCTTTACTTAATTTCTATGAAATATGGCATGAACTATTGTAACAATTTATTCAGAGCACACCGACTGAGAGTTTCCCCATACACCAGCATGTCCTAAGGGTACAGGGAACAGATTGTTCCAGAACATCCCCTGATACCTGAGGATGGTGTGACTGATTTACATTGAACCAGGCCCTTGACTGATACCCACCTCCACTGAAGCTTGACACTTCTCTAGCCTTATCTATTACAGCAATGAAACTCAGATTTTTATTGTAAACAATTATTGCACAAGAATTGAAATCCAATCCAAGAAGCATGACCCGGTGGTGCCGCAATCAGATCTATTGCCAGAACATTCCTGCCACTATCAGAAGCTTCCATGAAATGAATCAATCCAGGGTGTTATGAATGGAGAACTCTAATCTGGGATAAGGAGTCTGTTGTTTAAGAGGCTGGGCTTATCAGGAGGTACCTGTACCTATCACTGGAGTACAATATAGGACATTCATGGGTTTCAGTAGGTTAACTGGATTAATAATGAGATATCTATATTAAGGATTTTATTTTCATTCATTATGAAAACTAGTGGGATTAGATAGTATTTTACAATTCTGAGTTAAAATAAGAGTGTTCTTTGGAACACACGTCACTTGTTGAAGCATGTGGGAAAAAGTGTGACAAAAAAGCCTGACAGAAGAAATGTGATAAACAACAGACAGACAGACAGACAGACAACAGAAAAGTGTTCCCTATGTCACCTCTGCTTACAGCAGGTAACACAATAAAAAGGAAATTCAGCACACCTCTACTAGGATTTCTTAGTGTCATATGATGTCAATATTCAAATAGTGAAGTCTAATTGATTAAGTGGAACAAAAATCATCTTTAGAATTTATTTAAAACACATTTAATCCATTCCTGTATAATGCTATGACATAAAAGCAGGTTATGAAAACTATACACTAAGAGTTTACAAATCTGCTGACTCAACTCAAACCCAAAATATTGCACATAAACGTGTGATATCACAGCATGGAAGTGACAAGTAATTATAGCATAAGAAAAGTGTGCAGACACTTGTAAGGTCGGTAATTGTTGTAAGTATTGGCACTAAATAAAACTAATTGTGCTGGGATAGAATAACAGGAAATCTGGGAAGTCATTAAAGATGGAAATCGGAATCACACTTGCGGAAAATGCACTTTACCTCCTTGTGGAGATGAGAAAACTAGCACTGTGGCAGGGGACCAGAGCTAGGATAGACTGGGGGAACAAAATACAGGCTCTCATGGGAACCAGTGTTGTGTTTATATACTGCCCTCCACTGACAACTGTGTGAATTTCAACACTATTCATTTAATAAGGCAATTTTAGTGGAATCTGTAACTAGGATACTTAGCCAAAGCCAGGGGCCATTTACCCAGAGGTTGAAGTTTAAATGAGTGGTATTTCATCTTGATCTACCTAATGACACTAACGACCTAATTATACCTTCAGATCTTATCATTAATCTCCCAATCTGACACATATTTCTATCTACCTAAATCTAAAACAGCAATGCCCAAACACAATAAATATGTTTTTAACTTAACAATAAATCTGTCAACACAAGAATATATGAGAAAGAAAGCATATGAAAAAAAAAAGAGGAAAAAATCTACCTAACCTTCCAAAAGTTCACAGATTATTAGAAAATATTTCATAAGATTATAATTCCAATGATTTTATAGATGATCTGGAAATTCAATGTCTAACTATCAAACCAGCAGGACTCTATTATACAAGGAAATTATACAAATTAAATAAATATATCAATGAAGGATGATTTATATCTTCCTTAATGCACCCTTAACATAATGATATAAAACACACAATATCAGATTTTTAATGGAACAGGGCATGATATTAAATAATCACCCCCTTCAATTTCCCATCAAAATTTATTTAAAGGGAAATAAAATTTACTTAATGGGGATTTAAAGGGAAATAATTATATGAATGGAATCAGCAGTCACACATTTTTACTCAATCTCACAGACAACAACCACCTCACTATCTAACAATAAGGCAGATATCCAAGTGCATCAAGTGTATACATGTTCCATAGCTGGATTGTTCTAATGCAGATCGGGTGATTTCCATGGTGCAGGTGTTACATGGAGCAGCCGCATGCAGGTATGCATGATCATGGCTCTAGACTCACCTGACAGGCACACTGAGCCAGCAGGGAAACTCAGGAGATAGTTATGCCTTTTTACATCTTTTTACTCCATGTTCAACCATTGTAAAGCAAGATCAGACTGAAATCAATTTTTGATATTTGTCTTCTCATTATCTCAAAAACAATAACTGGAAGTAGACAGGATGGCTGGCAATTTACTCACTTATATGGTTGTATACTACTCAGTGAGCTAATAAATGCAGATATGGCCTTACAACGGCCACAATGGTCAAGGTTAACAAACTCCTTGGTAAATACTTACATCATTTTCATTACAGTTGCTCCCTTGACAGTCGTACCCTCCCCCTGCTTTGTCAAACATCTGTGACAGACTTTGCATCTGTGGCACCACGTTTTTCTGAAACATACGTAACAAACGATTCTTGTTAGACAAACTTTAAGAAACCAATTAACTAGCATATCTAAACTGAAGTACTAGCTGCCTCTGTATCATAAATTACTAAATGGTTTTAATACATCAAAGTAATTGATAGTTTAACGAGAATCTGATACCTCTCTGTCATCAATATCTATATTAATTAAAAAATAAAATAACCACAAGTCATAAAAGTCAACATACTGGTAATATAAAATGACAATCAATAAAGGCAACAAAGAATGGTTACCTGTATTAAACTTTTCAACAACATGACAGGATTATAATAATACATCTCCAAAATCTAAAGCATGGGTAATAAACCACATGTATTAGTTTATAATATACCATGTATATACAAAGCAATCAACTAAAATAACAACCAAATAATTCAACTAAATATTACACATTTTCAAAAACATACCTTTGCCTGTATTTTCATTTTTAATCCAAATTAACAAACAGTAAACATATTAGTAATCCAAAGCAATAAACACAAATTTAAATCTAACTGTAAATCAACTGGCGGCAAATGTTTATATATTCCAGTCAACACTTATGCCAAGACGCACTTGAAATGAGGCTCTCTAATTGGTGAGCTATTATTGGATTAGTTAGAGAGCCATTTCATTGGCTGGAAGATTGCTTCTGGCAATAACAAGACATTAGTCAACAGATGATATGGCTCATTCTCTTTGAATCACACGCTGGTTATTAAATATTCATTAACCCAGCAATAGCTAAAAATACCACCCTCTTTTCTTAGAACAGATCTCTATAGATAAGAGGGTGTTTTTGTTTTCCTTAGTTTATATCTGATTTTTCCTCTTGTAGTAATCTTAAATTGGATATTCCTAGAATCTATTTATAGTATTTTCTACCATGTGTCGCAGGAAACTCACATGACCACCTTGACAAAAAAAAAATGCATTACGTCAATATAACTATTGAAACAGGAAACAATTGTCTCTCCACTTCATCCGCAATTGCCACATGCTTTATCTTGAGTAACAGTGAAAGATAATGATCTAACTGATAAAATAATGAATCAGGATGTGATATTTGATATAGATGGAGTCTTCTTGCTCTTATCTCATGTCATACATATAAGGGGGTTTTAAAGCACATGCGCGTGCCAAAAAAGGGAATTTACAAGGAAAGCAATCTTCACTGGACATCAAACGGTCTGAATATTGTGGTTTTTTGGTTATATCTATATATAGAATTAACCAAACTATCAAGATATGCGGTAAGCAAAAATTCAAACTAGCCAAATCTTGATGATTCCTGACCTTTATGAAGCACTTAATATGTCCAATGAATCTTAGGTATTCAAGAAATGTTTCACCTAGTGACATGGTTTAGTCTATCTAATCGATTCATCTCATTAGATTGAAGTTTTTACAATAACAGTACAAATGAGTAATCCATAAAGGAGATACTGTCATCGTTATGTATCCTGCATTCTGATTAAGTTTTGGAAAGATTTCACAAAATGCAACATATTTAGCTCACAACAAGCCTTATCAAACAATATGAGATATGGCCAGTGAAATTAAGACTCCTGTAAACAAACATGCATGGCATGTATGTTTAGATGTAGAGATATTTTACTGAGACATTCGTGTAAGAATCAGAGCTGCCACAAGCTTCAAAACAAGCTGTTTACAAGGCTGGTCAGTATCTAGGACACCGTCAAAATCACAAGTGTTAAGATGAAAAACATATAAGTGTCAAGTTCTACGCTGGTTCCAGGCCAGAGGTTGGTTCCCTGGCTGACAGTCTGACAACCATTTCCAGAACCTGTCAAACAGGTAACCATTCTGCCTGTTAATTGATTTAAACCAAAAACAGAACAAATATTGATGCATTAACTTCCTGAACCTAATCTCCAGACCTGCAAGAGCCATTTATATTCAACATAACAATTAATCAACGAAGCACTCTACATACTGTTTTGAGATATTGACAGGTGATTGTGAAATTCAAATAATTTTGGTATCATTTAATAAGTGCTCTTGTCTCACTATAATAACCAATAATGAAAGTGAGACATATCATATTGCTCTGAATCAATTAAGCACTTTTTAATGAGGGTAAGAAGTGATTATAAACCAAATAAACACCACCGATGAGGATCATGTGCTCTGTGTGCAGAATACTATAGACAACAAGCATGGTGTGATTAGAGAGATGAACAACATGACCAGCATCAGATCAGCAGCATATGACTCTTCTTGACCTTTGTTTGCTGAAATATATAGACAAACAGAACAGTTTCCGACAAGAAGAATTTTGTCTATCAATCAGACAGACAAAGGTACTTCTTGATTAGTCTGGAAAGTTCAGACTGGCTCCCATACTGGCAGATGATGCCCCTTGTAGACTGGAGACCAACAAGCAATGGGCAGCTGAGACATTCGACACCGATAATTGGTTTCCTTAAATTGCTAACAAACAACTTTTTCTTAATTAGTCTCAGCATTCCTAACACAGGATCCATGAATATATTTCTTTGTATGACTTCATGGTGTTTCTACAGGAATTAATGTGTATGCCTACTTTAAAACATGTAATCTAAAGCAAAAAGACAACTAAACTTCAACCATCATAAGTTTTAAACTTTGAGACACCCCTTGTAAAACAAACTATTGCAGCACTTTTTCTCCAACATTCTAACAAACTTAACAGTACTATGGAACTTGTTAAATCTATGAGAATATGTGACTGGAATCTGGCACACCTGGCTGGAATCTGGCACACCTGTGGTGGAGGAGTACAAACCATTGAAGACTACAAGAACAACAACATTCCAAGCGTTCCTTGGCCACAATTATCTGGTTCCAGGTTCAGCAGCTGCAGCACTGCACAACATTTCATGCCAGTTTACCTTTTGGCAAGAGAGAAGGGCCAACACTTGGCCCATTGGAATTAAAAACAAATGTTAAGTACTGCTGCGTAGCTTGTCAAACAGGATCTGTTTATCATAAACAACAACAAAAATATCTGATAAAATGTGCTTGCCAAAATGTTTATCATTCTCTCTGATTAAAA